>JAQLOL010000025.1:28962067-28973952 GCA_029783665.1 Naso thynnoides
ACGTTTCTCAATGGAGAGTGGCCAGACGCTTCTCACAAAGTGAAACCATGTGGAAGCGGATGGTTAACCAGGCTAGCATGAACTAGTAATAATTCAAATAACTATTACATTACTGCTACTTCTACTACTACACTAATACCACTATTACTATCATGCCTTCATCTGCTTTATGCTTTTGTTAACTTCTCTTCTTCCTTACTCTTCATCATCATCTCTTTTTCATCTGTTCAGCTACAGAGTACATTCAGCTCTTTATAGACTTTTATGCCCTTTTGAGCTGTTTAACTTTTTCAACCATTCAGCTTCTAGGTTTTATGCTGGGTTTGTGCTCTTTCTGCTTTTTACACTTTTAGTTTGCATTTCTGCATTTTCAGTATGCATTTCAGCTCTCAGCATTTACACCACATTTTCGGCAGGAAATGCAATTTTTCTAGTTTTCAATGCCATACAGGCACTACACATTTAAAACTCTCAGCAGAAAACAGAAGGAGGCATGGTGTCTCACTAGTTAGTTATTTTTCTATTATTAACACAGGGGAAAAAAATGGTGTTCAGTCATTTTTTACTTACTGCAGGCAATAAGTCAAATCTTACTGATGAGCCCCGCAACAAGTTCCAAGAAATTCTGCCTTGCTGAGTTTTTTCTATTAATACTGTCAGTGATATTAAATACTTTGACTAAAGTAGCAGAAATGGAGTATGATTACTGAATGAAAATCATTTTGAGCACGGAGAGTGCGACATGACCCCCTTGATTTGTTTGTGTTTTCTTTCACTGACACTGCTGAGGTCTGAAAATGTTTTGAAACTTTTCAAGAATTTACTGTCCGTGAAAGACTGTATACGAACGTCTGAGGGACAAAAAAACAACACAGAGCAGAAAGGTATGACACAACGTTTAAGGTTTCTAGGCAACACGGGCAGACACCCAGTGTGGCGTCTTGCAGGGACTTAGGCGCATGCAAAAAAACAAACAAAAACATTTTTTTTCCCCACTCATTTGCAGATTACTCTGGTGTTATCACGTCTTGTGAGTCGAAGTGGACGCCCTTATTCTAGTTCGTGAACTCGGGCGGCGGCTGGCTGGGAAGGTCTCACTCTCAGAGGGGGCGGGAGCTGACTGAGTGGGGGAGTGGAGGGTAATCTATTACCATTTTAACGCCAAAACAAAAACAAACTCGGGTAAACCCGCTAAAATAGGCGATTGTCAACCGTCACGGTACCAGCAGACCTGGGTGTGATGCCCCCACACACACACACACACACACTCTCTCTCACTATGGCTCTCCTGTAGCAGCTGAACGCTTTCTGCATTTCTTCAGTCGTTCTGCCTCCACACACTCTCTCCCCGTGGTAACATGTCATTCCTCAGAGTGCGTTAGCAGCTCGAACGGATTCGTATCAATTAGTATTTAGTGGGAAGTGCAGTTGTGTGTGCTGTAAAGGCTTTTGTATGTATTTGCACTTCAGCGTCCGCCGCTGCAGCAGTGCATGTTTCTGTGTGTGTTTGGCCCATCAGTACTACTTAAGAGTGGCACTTGCTCTCAATCACAACACACTAAGTAACATATTTATTTGAATAAATTAGGAAGGCTTTTACCACAGTGGCAAGTGCAGGGCGCCTAGACCTGGATTCATTAGTTAAAAAGCACCCTAATAAATTCCTCACTTTTAATGTTTCACAGAGCTATTAAAGGCGTACTGAGTCCCGCACAGCCCTGTTTCCCATTACAGCTTTCAATAAATGACAATCGGCACTCAGTGTAAACGGGGGGTGGGGGGGGAGCGTCAGTCTTTTCAGCCTGCCTTCAAAAGCTTTCCTAATAGCACCTAAAGACTTATTAGGCATTGTGTGCTGAGCTCTAGAGGAGTGAGGCACTTTATTTCAGAGTTGCCCAGGCTTAAATTAATAAATAGAGCCGTGGCTTGTCTGAGGCTAATTCACATCGCTCAGCGGAATCTATCCTCCATCTATGCTCCAGATCAATCTATATCAGTTACACAGGGACTTTCAAAGATGAAGAGAAAACTGTTCTTAAGTAAGCTCGCAAGAGACAGAGAAAAAAAGAGATGAGCTTTTCTGAGAGTGAGGACAAAGACGGAACCAAAGAGAATTTACTTCAAATCCTATTCAGATTGTTTGGGTTTAAGTCTTTGCAGAATAAAACATGAATTCAGCAAAGGTTGTATGACTGAGGCTCAGCACCAGGGTCCAAAATTAACACCCGCCAAGCACCATATGCAGGTAAATTTGGGTTTGACGGAAAAATAAATTGAGGTCACCCACCAGCTGGCCGGTTAAAAAATTGTAATCCCCAATCATGCTACAGTAAGTACCAGATGAGCTCGGCCTGCCAGATCCGCTTGTGGTCCTGCACATACAGAGGACGTAACGCATTAACCTGCAAAAGATCTCGCGAGAACAATTTTTTTTGACCCAAAGCGTGATCTTTCTCTGACCCTAGCTATGTGTTTTGTCCACAAAATAAGCAGATCTTTAACACATCGTTGTCACGTTATCTTTAACATAATTAGTTTGTACCAACTGCACAATGAAGAAACAGCATGTACAATTATCGCAGGAGTTTCACAAACAAAGGATTACTGTCACACACACTTGTGTACTTCACATTGGAGAGTGTGCGCTGTCAGGTTACAGGGCGCTTCACATAATAAGGGGCAAGAAAGCGTTGGTTGATCAAAACAACAGTAACTGTTAGTATGCTAACATGCTAATTATGAGTATCACACTAGCATGCTAACAGGCTAATTGCAAATAGCGCACTAGCACGCTAACAGGCTAACTGCAAATAGCGCACTAGCATGCTAACAAAAACGTTACGTTGCATCAACATGCAAGCGCTATCAGAAGATTAAACAGACATTTTTTCTTGTAGTTTAAGTTGGTGGACTGCTTGTGCATGTGCAGAACAGACTGGGTGCTGAAAGCAAAACCAATTATAATATGAAATGTCCATACAGCCAATCATAATGCGCTACATCTGCTGTAATCGCAGGACTACGAGCCGATCTGGCAGGCTGAGCACATCTAGTACCAAAACTGGCCTCCTCCATGAAACAACACTCACTATCTGTAGCGCGCAGTGTTAAATTATTGCTAATGCTAACTGATCATTTCCTACAGCTGCAGCTTCTCATTGAAAGTATGTAAATGGAAAAAAAGCAAGTAGACTTTTACTTTGAAAAAGGCTAGTCCCAGGAAACAGCGTGTCCAGTAGCTTGAATACCAACGACTATTAACTGCCATCGATCCTTACAAACGTTTGCCACTCACGCCACTTTCAGCATTTGTTTACAGCTGATCAATTTTGAATATTTTTATACCGTTTGTGAAAGTAATGGATGAAGAACAGAGCTGATACGTTAACAGTTACAGACTACAGGTGAACTAACAAAATCCTCTGCCTGTTATCAAGTCCTCCATTAACATCCAAAATATTGTGAAGTATAGACGCTTTTTGTGTTGCACTTTGACAGCTAATCCTCCTCCACCGTCCTGCGGGTTACCTCTCCTTACTCTTGTTATATTATGAGTGAAATATCACCGTGTCTTCAGCAACTTTGTGCTGCTGCTGCTGCTGCTGCACAGATCTACAGGCAGCAATTTGTGACCCACCACCATGTAACACCAGGAACAAGAGCCTCAACGTCATTTCAAAAATCATTGGCTCAGTCTGCAGTGTGCTCGGATGAGCTTACAAGGCAAATCCTCCTCTCAAGCTGTGCACATAACACAGGTCTATGTTGGCAGAGCATGACTGTGTAAATAACATTAGATGTGATGAGATCATTTCCAACAGTACATACATTGTGTGTAAACACTAGTTTTGATGCTCAATAATACAGTATTTCTGTGCTACTGCGTTGCGTCCTGACCATAATAAAACCCTTTATTTGTAAAGCACTTTTCATACAAACAATAAAAAAAGTAAAAGAAGCTCTTCAGCTAAAAACATGAGGTTATTTTTTAGTTAAATAATTCATGATGGTGTGTATGGCCGCTCAATTTTCCTCAGGTTACCTGCCGATAGCAGGTGAACCAAAACGTTAGTACTGGATCGTGGTCAGAACTGAAAAAAGTGGTTGACTGATAACTCTACACAGCAGAATCTCATTGTTCTTCTTGTGAAATTCATTAATTGTTCTTTATTTTCTTTAATTCCAAGAAATGAAGCTTTTAGAGATCACATCTTCATAATCCATTTTAAATACGAGCGATTAATGAAAACTTAAGGAACAACATTGGTCCTAAAATTAATTTGTATATTTATGTCTCCCTAGATTCTACACCTGAGGCCTCATTACAGAAAGATGTCCAGGCTGCTTCTCCTTTCTAACACAAGAACAATCTAAACCTCCTGGCAGAGAAACAAGCCACCACGCAGCAACAGAGGAGAGAAGACAGACCTTCAGCGGTAGCTTCAAAGTCTCTCAGGTCATAATTATGTCACTGCCTAGAGGAGTAAATGTGGTGTACACACATTAATGCTCGTGTTGGCCTCTGAAGCGTTAGCTGCTCCGACAGTTTCATCTGAGTAAACTATCAATGGCCAATATTTCCATGCTCATTTCCCATCTGACATCTCTTTGTGTGCAGATCTAAAAGCAGTGGTGTCGCCATCTTAAGGCATTTATTTAGAATTTAGGACAAAGTCTGTTTTGACCAAACAAAAGATTCCTCGGTTAGGATGTTTCTGTCATTCCTACACCAAGATCCAGTAGTTTTCCTAACTGCAGTTAGGATAAATACGTATGCAATAACAAAAAATCCTAAATACTGCAACATCCTAAGCTGAGCTACGAGATTCAGTTGATTCACTATTTATTTGACTGTCAGTTTACACATGGTTGTACACAGTGTTGGGCAAGTACCTTCCAAATTGTAATGTATTAGACATTAGTTACTTTAATTTGAAAGTAAGAAGTTAAATATCAAATATCTCTTTCTGTGGAGAAAAATAAGTTACGGATTACACAACTTCTGCATTATTTTCAGGAAAACAACCACAGAGTGACTAAGCTTTAAAATGGAATTGTGTGATATTCTATTATGGCAAATAATTTCAAAACACAGGCGCTCGAGTTAAGTGCATTCCATTTCAAATGGGGTGGTGTTGTACAGCTGCATGTTTAACACGGCGGTGCTGCCCGCTGCCCTTTGAGTTCACACCTTGATCACTTCGACTATGCCAATAAACAGGACGGAAAACTGTCTGAAGTGTGAAAATATTTCTGATTAAATACTTGCAGCGATCCTTCTACAGCAGCAAAAGGTAATGACGTCTCCACAGACCATGTGTGTAATTACACATGATACAGCGGGGTAGCTTTAATTACTGAAGCTCCAGTGGATGATATCAGAGCCAATCGATGTGTGTCTAAACAATGTCGCAGCAAAATTTCCACACAAATGTTCAGCAAAAACATCAATGAACACTTAAATCCAGGTGGTGATGTGTTACTGGACACTGGGGGTGGAAATCTCTGGGCACCAAACTATTCCATTCCATTATGATTCGGGGGCCAATGATGATGATTTCATCTTAGCGTGACACAGTTTACAAAGCGTGGCTCTTGTCCTGATCATTTTCTATCAGCTTTGTAGAAGCCAAAGAGCTTCCAAATGTTAGCTTTAATCCACTCGGTGTGGGTCAGGTCTTGCGGTCAGCCATGTTTCTTTACTGTTTTTTGGGAGGTTTTTTATGTGTACCCCTTAAACTGTCAAGGTGTGTGGTGCACAGTTGTTCCATTTTCTGCCTTTTAGTTCTACTTTATGTTGTTTAAAATTTGGATTATCGATTACTGGACATTTTTGAATCGATTTAGAATCGTCTACTTCTGAACGGCGACGCATCTAAGAATCGATTATTTCTCCCACCACTACTGGATGCAGTAAGTGTGATAATATTACCAAAGTTTATTATAAACGCTTTACTTAATCTTTATTCACAGTGAACGACGCGTTTCGCGTGCTGCGTCATCAGGTTCACATTTACAGGTGAGTATTCACAGGTGTGCTTAAATGCTTAATGGTCACATGACCTGTCATTGTAAAGTCTTTTTCATGCCACAAATATGTAACAAAACACACAGATCAATCAGATTAAAAACAATCATGTTAGTTTGTTAGTTCATGTTAGTTTCTTCTAGTTTATTACACCTTCCTGCTGCCTACCAGCACCTGACACAACCTGGCTGTGCAAAGAAATTTTTTTAATTTCAGCTTTATTATAAACGCGTTATATTACTCTGTAGAAGAAATATATTACTGTAACAACAATGCCTGTACAATGAAATGCTGTCGTAGTCTCTTTACAACAGAGATTGAAATAAATGAACAAGTTATTTCAAGATTTAAAAAGCAACAAAAAACTATAATTAAAAAAAAAACAAACACGTTTTTTCTTTTTTAACATTTAAGCGGAAAGAATAGTTTGAGAAGCGCGCTTTGACACTGTTTTGGTTTGTTGTTGTTTTTGGACCCATGAAAACAAGGAAAAAAACAATAAGTGAAGAGCGATCAGATCTTGGCTGGATCTCACTGTGGACACTGAAGATCGACGGTACAGACGAGATCAATAACAGGTTAAACTGCATCTGGATATGAAATGCATTCAAGTGTAAGGTCTTAAAGGGATGTAGCTGTCCACATCTGGCATTCTGGGTACGCATTCAGAGCTGTAGTGCTAGGAGTAGTTCGTTGTGTAAAGTTGTGAGTCTGTATGTTTTATAAAAACCAGTTTTCTTCCTTCTTCAAACAGTCCAGTGCCCAAATTTATACCTTCAGTTAAGCTTGCATCGAGGAACTGGGCCTCTGCTTCTTTTGACATCTATCAAAGCTGCTTAAGATGAATCTGGTCTCATAGGTGTTACAAATCAAACTGTAGCCTCCATCTGCTGAAGCGGTGAGCACTAGTAGGCAGAACCAACAAGTGGAATTAAAGAGAAGAAAGCCGCGGAGAATGCTGCTCATAAACACAAGATGCAATTTGACTAGAACACCCTTGACTCTGTGGACACATCCCCGTATCTAATGGAGAGATTAATTGTCCAATCCTCAAAGATCCCCTTGATGAGGATTGAAATCGACAGTATTAAAGACACTCAAGCACTCCCACTGCAAACACACACACACACACACACACACACACACACACACACCTGAGCCAGTATTGTAAACTGTGAAAACAAGGAGAGCAACAGTGTAGATGTGATTAAACCGTCTGTTTATCAATTTGTCATGGCACAAGGCGCATGCACACACTTCCATTAACAAACAGTCAGTTACAAACACACACACACACACACACACACGTGTGCACACCAAATCTGGAGCCTATTATGATGTCCATTAGCATGAGTGACAGGAAGGTTAAGGGAGGTGAGCAGTTACACTAGTCTCCTGAAGTGTGACAAAATGCTTCTAAGACTTACGGCTACGAAAACTTAATGGCCTTCATCATCAAAGGCCACACACACAGAAAACAGGCTGACCTTTGCACTGTTGCATCTTCAATGGCGATGCAGCGATGATGGATTGCAAAGACGATTTTGGCAGACAGGACGGGAGGCGAGCCCCTCAAAGACAATGAAACGTGTGAAGTATTCCTCATCCTGCTGTCCTATCGCTTTCCCAGGGGCCAAAGCAGAATGAACTCCTGCTTTCACAGCCTCCTGCCCGCCCACACAGCCAGCGATGGCTGGGTAAAGCCTGCCAGATGCACGGGGGAATCTGTGCACCAGTATGAGTGTGGGTTTGTCAGTCAAGGTGTCAGTCAGACGGATGGGTCATTGTGTCAGCTGACAGCCGGCTGAGAGCTACAGCACTTCCATTAAGAGGAACATCACTCACTGGCCATTACAGCCACAGTCCTCCCCTGTTCACCGAGATGGAGGATATCAGGCACCACACACACAGCCGAGGCATCACTACACTCTCCTGATAGCTGCATGGACGTGCAGGGAAGTCCTGTTGTTCCAACGGATATACTTCCACATGCAGAGCTGAGAAGGTAGTTCACTGCGATTGCCGGAGTCGCACACAACACTGTGCAGAGCGCTGCGGTCGTGTGAATGTCGCATCCCTTTGATCATCGTCAGCAACTGAGTGACACGCTTTTTTGTGACCACTGGGGAAGCAGATGGCGACTAATTTCCCTGACGCTTAGACGGAACTTTTAATTGAGACCAGTCGACCAGTCTGTGAGCAAGAAAACACTCAGAAAACCATTTCAATTAAACACAATTTAATGCATAAGGTTAAAACTTTTAAAACGCAAATTCTTTGTGTATTTAGGAGCCATTTAACTCAAACATTTTCCAAGATGATTAATGTATAGAACAAGCCCCTCTCTGCTACTTCAAGTTTACACTCCAGGCTACAGCTGACCCAAATGCTTCAAAGCTTCAATCGTTGCCTCGGCAATCAGCGGCCAATCAATATTCCATCCAGTGTTTCTATTTCCCCTCGGTTAAAAAAGATGTGCAGTGACTAAGTTAGGCCACAGGGTGGCAGTAAGGTGACGTCCAGGGTTGTAGACAACAGAAGTTGTAAATGGTAGAAGAAAAAAGTTTGTGGGGGAGAGGAGAAGTAAACATCACAATGCCACGTGTTTGTTCAGCTGATCAGCACACAGTTAGGAAATGAAACGTGATGCTCCAGATTTTTTTTTATAAGTTACAACTAAGTGTCCACATTTTTTCGGAGCCAAATCCCCAGACGAAAGATTATGATCCGATTAGCCAATAGCTATAGCTAGTGTACAAGCTAATGAAGAACGTCCACACTGGAAAAAAAGACGGAATGTTTAAGAAGCCTGAGAGAAAGACAGAGAGTTGTAAAGACGTCTGCCACAAAGTCACTGCAGGCAATGGAAAAGGAACTAAACAAGGACACCGTGAGTTATGAGTGCTTAGAGAGAGCTGCTGTTCTTGTTCTCAGCTAAGAAGAGAATCTCCAGGAGTTACTAAAGGAAACTGAAGAGGAGATACTAAACGGACAAGCAGGAAACGGACACTGTAAAACCAGCGGGTCATTACGACGACATTAACCTCTGGAAAGCCCGAGCTACGAGGATGACTGACAGAGAGTAACCAAAAGTGACGTAGGTGCACGTTCAAGCAGACTAACGGTAACGTTATCAGACGCTGTGAGCCCCCCATCGTACTAAATACTCAATTACAACTGAATAATAGACACAGAAGCTTCGAAGCCTAAAAAAAGGTTTTCAGGACGGCTCGAATCCACGTCGACTAATCAGCTGTGATCTGCAAGCAATGACCGGAGACACAGCAAAGAGTTTACTGAGCAGGAATTAACAGTTACTCCAGTAATCAGCACGAGAACTTTCACTGCTAATTATTCTGATATTTAAAATTATACTTTATAATACAGTTATATTTTACAACAGTATTATTTGTGCCTCTAAGCAAATAAAATGATCCACCTGTGTTTGCTTGGTAAAGGCTCAGCCATTTCCTAACAGATGCCAAACAACATCAGAAAAAAACGGAAAAACTAAAAGCTAAAATATCATCGTGTGCCATGTGCTTTTAGTGAAGGCACAGCGTTCTTCCAAAAATCATAATGAAAATGAAAACAAAGAAAGCCTGGAGGATAAAAATCACCTGTGACCGACGAGCTCGCAGAGATCAACCTGACATATGCTGAGGCTCAACATGCAGCCATGGACAAAAACGACACAACAGCCAATGTAGCCTCAAGTGTTCCTGAAAACTAAGTTTCTTTGAAGAGAGCTTGATCTTTGAGCAAGCTCTGATCATTTAAGAACATAGTAACTAAATGTTAGTGAAGCTTCATTTGGTTTCTGTAAAAGTTCAGTTTTTGGACAAAAGTGAGGCAAACACTAAAAAAAATGCTGCCAACAAAATCATTAAATCTGACTAATAAACAAGTTTTTCTCATTTGTGTGATCAAAACACAAACAGAAATGCGAGCAGTTCTTAAAGGGAGGTAGCTGCACACAGGATTTCATAACCGCTGCTTGTCTGGAAACCTCACGGTGAAGACTCCAGCATGACTCCTCCACTTTCCTTTCCTCTCTACTTTCAGATCTAGCTCACTTCTCGATTTATGAGTTGTTTAAAATTTTTAGAATGAAGTTAAGCCTCTAAACATTTCCCAAACATAGTTTGTCAATAAGGCTGATACAGTCACATTCACTGACTAACCCAACTTCAGAAATGTCACTGTCACCAGCCTGTAGTGTACAAACGGAGAGAAAAATGGCTTCTACCTCGTCGAGTTCAGAGATGTAGACGGGCTTCTCTTCAAAGCCGATGGGCATGGGTTCATTGGGGGGGATCTCCACCTCTTCATACATCTTATTGTTCTCCCTACGGATTCCATCGGGTAGCAGCATCTGAATGTCACACACAAAAAAATGAAGTCAGCCCAGACCTCAAAAATGACCTCTAAGTCTCAAAGACTCTGGCTTTCAAAGTAAAAAAAATATACCAGAATTCCTCTCTCTATTTCTTTTTTTATTAATTTTTTTTTTTTTTTTTTTGCAAAAATGTCCAGTAATTCCCACGTTCTTTCCCCGATAATTCCCCTGAAAACACAGAGAAGATCAAACCGGTGCTTGCTTCATACATAAATGTGAAGTAATGCACATGAAGCTGTACGAGGTCTAAATCCTATTAAAAACAAACTAAAATGGATTTAATCAGCTGTTTGAAAGTTTAATATGACTCATGATACAGTTAGATGTGCTTTTAATAGAACATTTTGTTATGCTGTAGTGTTTGGTACTGTGGTTTGTTATCTGAGTCACTGTGACCATCATACACGCTCACTGGCCACTTTATTAGGTACACCTTGCTAGTACCGGGTTGGACCCCTTTTGCCTTCAGAACTGCCTTAAATCTTCGTGGCACAGATTCAACAAGGTGCTGGAAACATTCCTCAGAGGTTCTGCTCCATATTGACATGATGTCATCACGCAGCTGCTGCAGATTTGTCAGCTGCACATCCATGATGTGAATCGCCCGTTCCACCACATCCCAAAGGTGCTCTGTTGGATGGAGGTCTGGTGACTGTGGAGGCCGCTGGAGTTCAGTGAACTCACAGTCATGTTCAAGAAACCAGTTTGAGATGATCTGAGCTTTGTGACACGGCACGTTATCCTGCTGAAAGTAGCCATCAGAAGATGGGTATGCTGAGGTCTTAAAGGGATGGACATGGTCAGCAACAATACTCAGGTAGGCTGTGGCGTTTAAACGAGGCTCAGTTGGTATTGAGGGGCCCATAGTGTGCCAAGAAAATGTCCCCCACTCATTACACCACCACTAGCAGCCTGAACTGTTGATACAAGGCAGGATGGATCCATGCAGTCATGTTGTTTAAGCCAAATTCTGACCCTACCATCTGAATGTCGCAGCAGAAATTGAGACTCATCAGACCAGGCAATGTTTTTCAAATCTTCTGTTGTCCAGTTTGGGTGAGCCCGTGAGAATTGTAGCCTCAGTCTCCTGTTCTTAGCTGACAGGAGTGGCACCCGGTGTGGTCTTCTGCTGCTGTAGCCCGTCTGCTTCAAGGTTCGACGTGTTGTGTGTTCAGAGATAGTCTTCTGCAGACCTTGGTTGTAATGAGTGGTTATTTGAGTTACTGTTGTCTTTCTATCATCTTAAACCAGCCCATCCATTCTCCTCTGACCTCTGGCATCAACAAGGCATTTTTGCCCAGATAACTGCCAATCACTGGATATTTTCTCATTTTTTTGACCGTTCTCTGTAAACCATAAAGATGGTTGAAAATCCCACTAGATCAGCAGTTTCTGCACATCTGGCAGCAACAGCAATGCCAAGTTCGAAGTCACTCAAGTCCTCTTTCTTCCCCATTA
>JAQLOL010000025.1:28977472-28995725 GCA_029783665.1 Naso thynnoides
CAGCACGCTGACGTCTGCAGGGCCAAGTTTGTCTTTATCTTGTCAAAGTGTCAAATTAAGTTTATGTTTTCTGACTCTGCGTATGTTTTCTTTTAAACTCCATTGTTTGACATCTCATATAAACAGTGGGCAAATTTGTCGGCTGAGATCACAGAAATAAAAAAATGTGCATTGAGTTGTTGTTCATTCTTACACATATGAGGAGACTTTTTTTTTTTTGTGAGTCAGCCGTCGTTTAACTCACAAACCTAGCATGGCATCGATGTAACACCGTGATATGTTTTATAAAATATTAAATACCTTTTGAGTCCCTTAAGTTACAAACTAGCTCTGAGCTGTGTTCAAACTGTTACGTCCTCGGCTTTCCGAAGCACTTTGAACGGAGCCTGTGCAAAGTTCGGGGCTGATTTTAGGTCTGAGACGATCAATGATGTATAAAACTTTGATGTTTACTTTCAGAGGTGGTACTGGCCAAAGTATAAAGACAGCACCAAAATTCACACGTTGTCACATTGTCTACTAAAAAACGCCCAGGATCATATGCAAATAAATGGCTGTAACTTTCTGAGGAAAAGATGAATTTGCACCAAACTTCACACGGAGCTTCAAAACACCTGAATACAACTTTCCACATTAAAAAAAAAAACATAAATTCCCTTGTTGACTATGGAGTTATTTAACAAAACACAAGTTTTTCAGTTAGCATTTTCTTTTTTTAGACAAATATGGGATGCTCACACAAAGACAGTGCATGATTGTGACTTCACACTGCATTGACATGAAAGAGAAGGTTCCCCCGAACCATATGATGTATAACACTTGATACTGAGCTCAGGATTGGCAAAAATATAAAACTATGTCCATGCGTTTCTTTGTCTGTGTAGGTTTCAGAGGGTGCAGCTGATTTATCAGGTGATTCAGTGGCTCTGATGCTGGTGGTGGTAGCCTAATTTTGAAATGACCTTTTCCTCTGCGTGCGAGGGATTCACTGGCAGATTTGGAGTAAACGTGGCGAGGGTTTTTGTACCAGCTCTCACACATAATCTCACCTTGGTGGCCGGCTCCAGTTTCAAGGCCTTTTTTAGCACCTCCATGGCCTCTTTGTATTCCCCCTTGTCTGACAGGAGCTGAAAGAGATAAGAAACCTCAAAGCGTGAGCAGAGCAGCGTCGGAGGAACCATAAATCAAAACAGGCAGAGCAATAGCAATAATGCACCTTTTTTCCTTAAAAAATAATTAAATATGAACCCTTTTAAACAAATCCCTCTTCCTCTCAGGAGGACATTGTGCAGTCATAATTTTTGGATCGACAGCGATCAAATGAGATGCAGCTGCAGCCTCTCAGTGGCAGCGTGACAGAAGGGGCGCTCACCTTTCCCGCTCTGAAAAGGGCCTTGACGTTGTTTGGCTCAAGGGTCAGAACGTCCCGGCTGGTGTGCAGCGCCTCGTCGCACTGCTCCAGTTTGAGCTGCGCGGCGGCCAGGTTGTTCAAACACTTCACCCTGTAGTCCTGCACCTCCTCCTCCTCTGCCTTCACACTGCCATCATCACCATCTGCTCAGAGACAAGGCCGCACAACCTCGGATATTTGCCCTGAACACTCAGTCTCTTCATTCAAGACACAAACGCTGCGGACACAAAAAAAGCTAAGAACGGTTTGACAGAGATAACTGATCAAACCTTGGAGAAGAGTCACTTAAAAGTCTTGCAGAATATATTTTTATTGCCATATATTATATTCAAAGAGAAACTCCCATCGGGTGTCATTACGAGGAGAGTTTATATTCTGTTTTTGCATTCAGCTGGATATTGTATCACTGACACAACTGCATGGTTTCATCATTAGACCCAAACAAGTCCAGCTGAAAGCCGCGCTGACCCAAGTAATGAGCACTTGCAGAGCAGAGGAATGTTCGAACTTGACCCCGAGCGTGATGGACGATAAATATTAGCTTACGGATGTCAGCTGCGTGGATGTCTTTTATTACACTTTAGATTTAAAACTAACTGTTAAAGTTTTTCTATCCTGTCAGGGATGCGAGTCCAAGTCGGAATCTTTAAAGCAGCATTGACTCATTTTTTTGGACTCTTAGAGGGAACAGAATGAAAAGCTGTTAAGGCAACAGCGACACATTATCACCTTTTCAGCTGATGTGGGGAATTTAAGTTGTACGGCTGCTTATTTACACATACAAAACAACAATAGCGTTGATTCAAAGTTGTGTCTCTGTCCACCTGACGAATTTAAATTTACCATTTGCTTTCAGAAGGGCAAAGAATCGAGTCAGGACAGAAACCAGCAACTAATAAATCATCACGTAATCTAATTATGATCATAAAATTTAAATATAACCTTTCTTTTCTGTTGATGTCCTGCCAAAGTATTTAGTAAACAATTGGTTGACAGATGTCGTCCTCTACCGCAAGTCCCGCCTCCCTAAGCCAGTCTTGCTCAATACTAAATATTCATTATCGATTGGTTATTGTGTGAGAGTCGTTGCAACATGAGACGAAGCTCTCGGTCAGTTGAGTGAGTTCAAGTACTTTTCTTCTTTTGCATAAGGAATGAACGTTACATAATTATAAGCTTTGTGCCTGCATTTGCCAGCAGGCCAACACAGTAAGATGCATCATAAGACTGAATGTAAATTCCACTGCAGAAAGACTGGATGACCTCTGCAGTTAGGTGTGGGGGAATTATAGATATATAGATAGATAGATAGATAGATAGATAGATAGATAGATAGATAGATAGATAGATAGATAGATAGATAGATAGATAGATATAGATAGATATAGATATAGATATAGATGTCAAAGCACCAGATCGATAAGTCGGTACGAGTAGTAATACCATTTAAAACTTAACTTACCCATCCCTACTCTTATCTGACCTCATGTGTGTATAATCCAGCTCCTGATGACTGAGTGGGTGCACCTGTATGAGTGGCCTACATTTGTTCTGAGCTCGTATGCATGCCTCATTCTACACTGAGGAAAGTCCCACATGGACTGAAACGTTTGCACTGGAGTACGTTTTTTTTTTTTTCGCTGTCTGTGAATCCCTGCAAAATGTTAAATAGAGACGCTTGAAATCCAGACCTCAGCCTGATTGTTTTTCTGCTCTGTGAGCAAGCGCTTCCCTGTTGTATCATGTGATCAAAACTACATTCAAAATGGTATACATTGGAAACATTGCAAGCATCACACTTTGATTATTGAAAAAAAAGGTTTAATGTTCGTTATTTTTTATTCTGCAATACAGGTTGCAAAACAAAATGTAGGTGTGGCCCCTTTATGCAACACAACAAGTATTTGTTTTTATGATGAGTTTCCCAGCCTGAGGAGAACGACTGTGCCTCGGTGTGGTGGTAGGGAAGCAGATCACGTGTTTCTCAGTCTGCAAAGAAGCACGGTGAACAGGGTTCGGCTGGTGTGAGTCACGTCTTTTGGTATGTTTTGGCACAGGCACTTTAATCACTTATGCTCAGTAGATGTGAATTTGGCTTTAAGTTAGTTTCTTCCATTCTTCCATCCATCCATTCATCCATCCATCGTTAACCACTCATCCGAGGTCGGGTCGCGGAGGCAGCAGTTTCAGCAGGGGCCCTCAGACTTCCCTTTCCCTGGCCACATCAACCAGCTCTGACGGGTGAATCCTGCGGCGTTCCCAGGCCAGTGCAGAGATATCATCTCTCCACCTAGATCTGGGTCTGCCCGGGGCCTCCTCCCAGCTGGACGTACCCGGAACATCTCCATAGAGAGCCATTTCTCAGATATCTTAACCAGGGTGGAGTAGTGTGATGTCCCCATCTCCTTCTCTGTTGTGTTTCTTCCCAGAAACCTAAAACTGCCCACTTATTCCACTTCAGATGGGCTGGTGTGGACTGGAGAGCGTGTCGTTGCCTCCATTTTTCTTTAGTAAAAAATTACCTGCTTAAGTTTGCTGATGTTGAGCAGTAGTTTGCTCTCTGTGCACCACTCTGCAAGATTGTTGGTTATCTCCCAATATGAACTCTCTCTGATGTTTGAAATCTGGCCAGTGACGGTGGCAGTGTTGTCAGGATGGTGTTCCGTCGATCTCAGGGGTTGCATTCATAGATGTAAAGTGTTAGAAAGAAGGGGGCTGAGCATATAACCCTGGAGGGCTCCAGTGTTGAGCTCTTGACTGGAGGAGGTGTGCCTGCCAATCCAAACGGCCAAACCTCTACATCGTTAAAGGTCTTTATTAATTTCTGTTTGTGTCTTTGCCTGCGATCTTGTGTTTGGAGAACTTGCGAGCGTTTCAATTTAAAGTCCGTATTAGGCCAAGCACAGTCCGAAATACCAGTGTTTTGCCATCCTATCATGAAGAATACTTTGGGAGTTACCTCTACGGATGTGGGGAAGCCAAGCATGCCCAGCAACAGACCAAGAATATTTTCAGCCAGGCTCCAAGCCGGTGTTATTTAGGATTGTAGGTTTTCTTGTTATTTCAAGCAAGGAAATACAAATTTGGCTGTCAAAAATGAGGTCAACTTATCCAAATTACCTCAACTTTGCATGTTTCCAGAGACAAAGGCAGTAAACTCAGGTTCATGATTAAAGTGAACAGTGTAGCAGTGCTGCCCTCATGGACTTTTTCTCTCTCTGCCCTAAAATATTTAAATGTACTTAGTATAAAAGTGCAAGAGTTTTCAGACCCTGATGCAGACAGTCTGAAAGAACATTTATCTCAGAACGAACAAACAACTGTTTGTTGTCATTGAGAAAGCAGCAGCAGGTTAGCCAGCATCAGTAAAGATTGATTCATACTTCAGCAGTAATCTTGAAAGCCCACTGATGTCAGAGGCAGGTGCGCGTGGCATTGCATGGGTTAACGTTCCCTATTGCAGCCTCCATGTTTGAGGCACAACAGCTCAATAAAAGGCAGAATTGCTCTTGAAAACAGATGAGATCTGATGATTGCACCGCGGCCCGGGCTGATTGACTGAATGATTTCTTCTTTATCTCGTCTAGTGGCTCTACCTGCCGCAGAGGCTCCCCCTCGTTCCAGCGCTCCCCTCTTCCTGTCAGTCCCTCCCTCCCCTCCTATTACCTCTCTAACTCGCAACCCTTTTAACTCTATCACCCTCTATGCACCAATTCCTCTGTCTAAACCATTCCCCATCCTTTACTTTCCCTCTCTCCGGGAGCTATTGCGCCTTATTATGCATCCCCAACAGTGATTGACTCCAAATCTCCAGGATTCTCATTTCCACACACGATCATGATGCCATAATCACTTTGAAGAGCACCGCCAAGATAGATTTTGTTTGTTTACAAGATGGTCTCAAGGTGTTTTCACACACTTGAAACTATGCATTTACAATCCATACACAATTTTCTTTTTTGTCTTTTTAAGGTCAACATATAATGGTGACTTTGAAGACCAAGAGTATTGACTGTGTAACAAAAAGAACAAAGCCGAGATAAAAATCCTAAATTTCACCATAAACCATGAATAAAATATTTGATACATTTGCTGCGCAGATATCAAACTGTTACTATTTTTGCCAGCTTAAAATTACACATATATAATGTGTTTAATGTGCTGTTAAGTCTAAAAGCTTAAACTTTGACCCACACAAGTACTCCATGTCAAAGTGAACATTTTGAATTTTGCTCTGATTGTGCTGAGTCCTTTCGTGCATTTCATTCTTTGAGATTTGGAACAAAAAATGGTCTGCGTATCCGTCTGCCATCGTTCAATGTGACGGCTGATGAGTAATCGCCCAATCTGACAGGTGTGACATCTCAACATGGTGATTAAACAGCATGGAGCTGTTGTTGAGCATTTCTCTCTCCTGTTCCTCCAAAATAAGCTGCCTCTAGAGTCATTTCAAAGTTTTCATTGGTCGAGCAAATATCCACACACTAGGGCCTGAACAATACCAGATTTTAGGCTCTCATGCCGATAGTGATACTAGAGAGCAAGAAAATTCTGATATCTGATATATCGGCAGATATATAATATCAACAGACTATTGTTATCAAAAACTTGTGACAAAGAGATGTAATGGAAGCAGGATATCTTACACTTCAACAACCTTTGTATCAAACAACAGTGAGCTGATTAGTTATCAAATAACCAACCGTCTCTGTTGGGCAAACTACATAGTCGCAACATTTAAATCATCTAAGCCAATATCATCCAATAATAATGGCAAATTGATTTATGGATCAGGCTGCACTACAACAGCGCATAGCCACTGAAAAGGACTGGGAAATATTTTAAGAACACCTTTGAAGAATCAGGTTGTAAATAAAGTTCAAACATTAAGATCAAACTAGTTATAAATTCTATCTACTACCAGCTTGTCTGCTAATCCACTCAGTTCTCGTACTCCATATTAGGTGTCAAACATACAGATGTGAGCACGGTTTGTACTTGGGTGACAGAAAAGCCTCTACGCTGTTCGCAGCCTGAGGAAATTGTCTAAAATGCTTGTCAGAAAAACACTGGCTTGCTGTTAAATTCATGACAGCACCATTTGCTCAGGTACATCAAGTCTGGGAAACTAATTTCTGCTTTGTTTTCTGCACATATTCCTTGACGCCTACTGCACCACACTTGAACTGAGAAAGAAATATGCTTAATGACCCAGTCAAAGGCATTTGCACACACACAAACACAAGCACTCAATGGGAGGCTATTTCTATCAGGTTGGAGCTGTCAGCGTCCCACTGAGCTCCACCTCTTGGTGCGTCTCCTTGCTGCTTTTGAGACAGCTAGACAATAAAGCTCAAACTTTGACAATGGCTCTCCCTCATCTAGGGCTGCAACTGTACAGTAAAAAGACATGAGTAATGTTGAAATTGTGCATCTAGTTGTACTACAAGATATACATCGTCATGCCAATTAATGGCAAAAACGTACATACACTATTGGCCAACATTCCCTAACTCCTGTAAAAGATATCTGGCTGACTGTTACAGTCACAAGTCATTTGGCGTTTTTATGCCGAAGCTCATTAATTGTGGCTACAAGACATAATTGCTAACTACAAAAGGCAAAAAAATATATAAATAAATAGGTTCTGGGCAGCAAGGCTGCTGGTCCTTCTTGTTTATGCCGATGTGATTATTAATCTTCCTTCCTTTCTGCCGTCCCATGCATGAAAACTCACAGAACTTTGCACATAAGTCCAGTCCTATGCCAAACTTTATCAACTGGCTTTGTTGGCTAACAGTCCTGAGGGTGGCGCTACAGCAACCATCCAGAGTTTCAAACTTTGTAAGTCAATAACAAGTCATCCCTTCATGCTTCCACTTTGTGGTCGTGTACAGATTGCAGAGGAGAGGAGAAAGGACACAGCCCTGGGGAAACCTAGATGATACCAATTCCACCGACATGCGTCCGTTCACCCTCACTCTCTGTGTTGTGGATGTTTAAAAAAAATCAAGAATCAGGCCCACGACGTTAAAATCTGAACCCAAATTATTGATAAGTTTGTCGATTAAAGTGTGTGTCTTGATCATGTCAAAAGCTGACAAAAGAGTTGGACAGGAATCTAGTGCTGGAGTCTGCGTTTGGCAGGACTGCAGAGAAAGAGAGCTGTGTTTGTGCTGGTCCACAGGGTAAAGGACTGTTAGGATCCCTGGAGCGGCCGGGCGGGGGAAGCGTTGTTTGGCTTCCTCGCCAGGCTAGGAATAAATTAGCAAAGCCAGACTTTCATTGACCTGGTGACCTAATGGGTCCTAAGGCAGAATTCATGTATACTTGTGAAACTTCAAGGATTTGGGGAAATTTAGATCAGTGTGGGTCACCAAGGTTCCTGTGGGTCTCCTTCAATGGAAAACCAGTAAAAGGATTCAAGCATTATTCTCTCAGTTAAATAACAGAACATGTTGACCCTTGTATGTTTTTCAGGCCTGGTGAGACGCACCAAAAAAAACTTCTAACAGATGCAGCACAATGTGCGTCTAGATGCAGTAGTAGTCCTACGAGGATGAAAACTGACAATGAAAATAGTCAGTTTAAACTTGTCTGGACTGAAAAATACTTGTTAACGTAACACCAGTTCCAGAAGCCAAACGGATGTGTTTAATCTGTGACGAGTGCGTCGCAATATGTAAAGAACACAATGTTTGGAGGCACCACACTGAGAAACGTCACACTCTCCAGACAAAGACACTCCGTCAGCAGCTGCAACGGTTTGAGCGAAACTTCTGTTCAATGAGACAGTCTCCCCTTCAGAACACTTCCTGTTTTTGCCACCGACCGCTTCACATCGCTCCTGGCGCTTAGCAACCATAATACGGCTTATGAGCATGTTAAGTTTGTTATTTTTCTACTTACATTTAAAACATATCCTCTAACTGCTGCTTCTTTGTTTATGTTTGCTTGAGGAAAAAAAAAAAAAAAAGATCGGCCGAGAATTGCGATGAATTTTGGGATATGTGGGATCCTTCACAACGGGGATTCGTCAGCCGCATTTGAAGGAGCTGACGAAGTGGGACGGCCTTCATCGTGCTGCTGTGATGCTACAGTCTACAAATACACCCTCTCGAGGACGGAGCCGCTGAATTGAGACTAAAAAACATCAACAGCAGGACAAAATATTGGATGTAACTTAGGCAAAAGTACAAAAATTCCCAGAATATTCGGCCTCCTGACAGAAAAGCCGAAGAAGAAAAAATATTCTCAATTAGAATGCTGTTGACAGAAATCACACGGCTTTTCTACCTGATGAAAAGGAAAATGCAGGTGCTTCAGCTGACAACACGAGTTTCAAACCTTTGTGAGAAGCCGTGTTGTTGTAACACGCTGATGTATGTCACTGTGATTTTACTTACACCTGAGACAGCACCAGATTTGCCAAGCACCTGCTAAAAACTTTGCGGACACTTGGACGTGTCTTTTTTTTCACTGTCCACCTCACACACCGCCACTTCTATCAGCGATAGAAACATGGAGAGGAGCCGCCGGGAGAATCCGTCTTTAGATAAAGAAGTAAGTGCCAAGCTGCAAACTGCAATTTAAAAGCTAATCAGCAGGAGACAGGCATTCCCACTAAATCCCACTCTTTCTGATGGCATGCAAATAGTGGAAAATTTAATCAGCCTTTTTTAACCCTCAGTCGTCAAGGCAACACTAATCTCAAAAGCCGTCTGGAAAGTGAAATTTTAAGCACTGATCCAAAGTTTTTTCACAATGGGAATGACATCAGCTGAAGTTTGAAGCAGTATATAGCTGTGACCGCAACCACATTGTGCTTTCCTTCATCTGAAATCTAGTAAAAATACTGACACCGATGTATTTTTGCATGAGGTTAGCTGAGTTGCACACTGCCTGATAAAAGGGGAGGCGAACTTTAATCAGAGGTAACATATCAGCCACTGAGCCCTGACCACTGTCACACTGTGATTTATACCGAGCCGTCCCTGCCCCGCTCCCCCTGACACAGTCTGACTGTCACCGGCAGCTGCACTCAGGGCGAGCAGGGAAACAGCAGCGACAGAACTTTTCATGGACCAATGGGCGTTAAAACTCAGCCAGTAACGTTAGTTGTAAGATTAGAATGCCATAGTAACAAAAGTCAGCACAGTCTCACACACACACCTTTTAAACAGCAGCAAAGGACACGTGTGTAAAGGTAACAGCCATATTTATTATTCTGGTAAAGATGACAGTATCCTAGTCCTTCTATGCATTTATTTCACTAAGTATCGAAAAAATAAACAGAACGGAAACATATAAAGTTACTGGCCCGCTAATGTTCTGTAGTTGGCTAAATTTTGGGTGTCGGTAATTTTATCGTGGTGAATTTTTCATTATCAAGATATCATGATTTGCGATAATCTTGAATAATCTCACATAAATGCCTTGAAAAGGCTGCCTCACTGATGTACAGTCACGTATTAGTTTCCTGATTTATTTTAAATTGTCTGAACCCGTCATGATGGCCGGAGGCTTCGTTTACAAATTGTATCCACCTCAACAAACAAGTTCAATAAGATGTTTGCAAATATAACTTCACTACTACTGTATAACTTTCCAAACCAAAGAAATGACAGGGAGATGTTGCCACTTCTTTTCTTATCTGTGCATGAAAATCATAATATTTATGACAGCTTATTTAAGATTCTTATAAGGACGTGTCTTAATTGTACTGAAGTGAAAAATAGATGATCCAACGAAATATTTCACAGATTTCAGTGTGTTTAAATCCAATTTCAGTTTTTATATTCAAGTTTTAAGAATATTTTGATCATTCGATAACTGCAGTTATTTTGGACAGGATAATTGTGACTTGAAATTTTCATATGGACCCATGCTTCCTTTGGTGTTTGCGTCGAGAGTGCTGTAGTCCCCTCCCCTTACGCTATAAAATACCATCATCCTTTATTAGTCCTACAAAGGAGAAACTGCAGAGTAACCGCAGCAGCAAAGCGAATGGCAGAGAAGAAGCCGTGCACTAGTAAGAAAAGATGAATGAATCCTTGCTTCCTTCACTGTAGTTCAATGTTTACTTGCTCCAAATGAGTAGAGAGCAGCATTTCATCCCCCATACGAGGAACTGTTCTGTCTTTGTAACGAGTTATCGGAGCATTGTGGAAACGTTCTCTTACACAATTACTGCTGAGTGAAACTTTCGGAGGTATACAATGACGCCACGTTCTGAGAAAAGCTCTTCAGCATCAAACACGTCTCTGTAAGCAGGTACACTAAACAAACACTGCAACCCTCTGAGTGAAGCCCAGAACGCTTTTCAGCAGGTTTGAATGTTTCATTTCAGGTACTGTCAACATGTTTTGTCATTTATTACGAAAAGGATAACGCCCTCCGAGGTGTCCATTATCAGGAAAGAATGGACGACGTGGAGGCGTGAACTGTCCGATGCACAGCCAAGTTGCTGGTGTTCCTAAGCAGCAACAGGCTCAACCCAAAGTCACTAATTAACTCAGGAGGTAACCATAACTTGCTCAAATACTGTAGATCCTGTCTTATTACTTGTCACATGCAGTTACACACTGCCAGTTAAAACAAGAAAGTGGCTGATAAAATAAAAAATAAAAACAAAAGTAGCTTGTAGATGTTGGAATAGACCAGCCACGATGGCAGCTGGACAAAAAAGTTGTTTTTCATCCGGCTCGCAACCACCAACTAATGTTAGTGTTGCAGGTTGTTTTTAATTTCCTGAGTGATCTCTTACATTGATCATTGTAAGGTCAAGAATGAAATGCAT
This sequence comes from Naso thynnoides, assembly GCA_029783665.1. Taxonomy (NCBI): domain Eukaryota; kingdom Metazoa; phylum Chordata; class Actinopteri; order Acanthuriformes; family Acanthuridae; genus Naso; species Naso thynnoides. The sequence goes on from JAQLOL010000025.1 coordinate 28,988,683, forward strand.
GTTTGCCTCTAGTATAACGCACTATTATTAAGTGCAAGTAAGAACGTGGGAAGATGAACATTTTTCTAACAGAGTTCATCAAGCTTTAATTGAATTAGTTGAAGAAATTACGAACTCTATAGACAAAAAGAAATTTGCTGTTTGCCTTAAAAAAGCATTCGATACAATTAATCACCAAATTTTAATCACTAAATTGGAACAATATGGGATTAGGGGACTAGCACTACAGTGGGTAAAAAGTTATTTGAGAAATAGAAAGCAGTTTGTGAAGATGGGTGACTGTCAATCTGAATGTTTGGACATAGTGTGTGGTGTTCCGCAAGGATCAGTGTTGGGTCCAAAATTATTCATCCTGTATATCATCAATGACATATGTAAAATATCTCAAAAACTCAAATTCATTCTATTTGCTGATGACACAAACATACTTGGCACTGGTGAGAAATTGCAGCAACTCTTGGACGATATCACTTCTGAATGCATCAAAATCAAACACTGGTTTGACAAAAACAAGCTGTCACTAAATCTGAACAAGACAAAAATCATTTGGCAACAGAAAAATTAATCATCATGTACAAGTACAGATTGAGGGTGCTGAATTGGAAGGAGTTAACTAAATCAAATTTTTGGGGGTGATAATATCGGACAAGATTTGCTGGAAATCTCATATCAAGTACATTTGCAGTAAAATATCCAGAAGCATCTCTGTTTTGGCCAAATCTAGACATTTCTTAGATAACAAATCACTTCACTTACTGTTCTGTTCCCTGGTCCTGCCTTATCTAAATTATTGCACGGAGGTACGGGGCAATACATATAAAAGTTCATTAGATCCATTATTCATACTGCAAAAAAGAGCAATTAGAATAATCCATAATGCTGGATACCTAGAACATACCAATACATTATTTTTAAATATGTATGTGTTAATATCTACATGTTAACTTATATTTACATTGTATGGGTATTTATGTGTATATTTATACTTACATCTTATCATATTTATATTATATGCATTTATATGGAAGTAAAGTACATCTTTATATGTATCTATTCTACGTGTATATACTGTATAATCATATATGATAATAATTTATTATTGAGTAAAAATTAATTAGAGATTGGGGGTAGGAGTAAATAAGTCTTTACTTCATCCTACTCCTTTTCGAGCATGTTTGAATTATTTATTTATTTATTTATTTATTTTTTTGGGGGGGGGTTGTTTTTTTGTTTTGTTTTGTTTTGGGTTTTTTTTTTAATACAATGCATCATGTTCGAAATAAAGTTTCAAATCAAATCAAATTCAAATCAAATCAATTTTCCTGTGTTCTTACTTGCATGGCTGTTGTCCTAAAAACGTAGTTTTGTCCACTTCTGTTTTCCAATAGGAACTATGTCATTAATGCATGCACATGCAGCGGTGTCTGACCAGGGGACAGAGCAGACACAGCACTGTGTGCACTGAGCTGGCATGCCCACGTAAGGAAGTCCAGCACGAATTAACATCACTGGAAAAACACAACATGCAGAGCTGACTGACACAGCCTGCAGGGCTCACTTCCAAACGTATGAACCTCATCATGTGACGCTTTGGCATCATATAACACGAGTATCCGACATCGTAGCAACATTTATAGGTCAGAAAAGACAGAAAAGCATAACAGCTCTTTATTAAAGACAAAAAATCTACCAAAACCAAAGTTTCCATCCACAGTTATCGACATATTCATTTTACAGACACACTTCAGTATGTTACCTCTGAGAACAAATGGAGAGCTGCACAGCAATGTGCATGTAGCACGTGAAAGCAATAACTTTCCTGATGAAGTATTCCAACTGGCATCACATGGTCAACATGAGCACCTGTGTTCCAGGTGTTTTTGTGACTTCTGTACTTGCACAGTTTGAATTCTGACCAGTCACGTAGTGAGGAGGGTGCTGTACAAAGTGAAAATCATTAACATGTCATCAAACCACACACTGTGACACAGTTTTTAACTACCTGAAACATATTCTGGCGTTTCCGTACCTTCTTGTTCCACACACTTACCTACTGTGTACATACACACTAACAGCAGTAGAGCTGTCACAAGCTAACACCCACTTACGTACTGGTGCAGCTGATTTATTGATCTCGTTCTAAGTTCTGCCATGACTGTGTTTCATGTCACCCAGTTGATTGTGTGTGCGTCTTTGTGCGTGAGCATGACATGCAAACAAAACTGGGACTTTAAATAAATCTAATTTATGACATAATGCCTGTTCTCATTTGTTAGAGATAAATGTTTGAGCCAACACGGTTTTAAAATGAACAACACTGGCTACACTTAACATCTCCCTGTCTGATATGACATTTCAATTAGTCAGTGGTACACATTAATGATTTAACATGCTAAATGAATGAATAAAGCATCTAGTCTACATTAATTAGTTCATGTACTGTTTCACATCCTCTTTTAAAATCTATATTTAGGCCATGTGAATTTCAAAATACTCCAAAAACTCTGCAGGATGAGTTTGTGAGACTTTCCATAGTTGCAGGGATTATTTTGACAAAGCAGGAGCTCTCTCCTCTAATCTTTAGCTGCTCTTTGATGTCTACCTCTCATATGGATCAGAAAACTGCTCTGGCAATGAAAAATTATCCATTCTTATCTTTCCACCAATATCTTCAACTACTTTACAGCTGCACTCTAAACATTAGGAAGGGAAAAAAACAACCTTAGGACAAAGGAAACAGGGGGCTGAGAGACAACGCTGGCTCGGGATTGAGGACAGTGTTTGAAGTTAAAAAAAAACAAAAAAACATGGAAGGCAGGTGCATCAATAGGAGGGCTGCGTTAGCTCAGCTTACTATGATGCCTTTAAAATACTATATCATACAGAAAATCAATGAAATCAGCTTGAAGCTGCTGGGAGACCTAGATAACTACAGCTAACCCCGTGTAAGCCTCTTCTACACTAGAGCCAGAGCTTATCTGGGCCTTGGCAACAACATACATATGATAGCTTTTTTCTCTAATAATATGGAATAATTTTCTATAATTTCTCTAATTCATGTGAGGTTTGAAAGCAAGGACAGAAATAGAAGTGCTGCCTGCTAGAAAGGCTTCAACTTGGTCTTCATAATTGCTGACGGACTCCATAAAGGCATGAAACAAAGAACAAAGAACTGAGCTGGAGCGAGCGGCCGGTCTTTAGGTGATAGTCTTTCAGCAGCTTGTAGAACACGGCGCTGAAGAGCTTAAACAGCACAGTGATACACTGACTGTGATGGGCAGCGGGTCTACACAAAGCTAACATATTTCAAAATATCTGTATTACATTGTCTTCTACCCTACACTGGGTGTTTAACCGTTCTGAAAAATGTCTACCTAAATATGACTTGAGCTTCTCTTAAAGAACTGCCCCTGCTGTTCATGTAGATTTCCAATCAATCAAGTCCCTCAGTTTGTGTTTTACTGACAGAGAGAGCTGACTTTTCGGAGTTTGTCCTGCTCAAACAGCCGTTCATGCAGTGTCTTCATGTATCAGGATTAGAGGTCGACCAATAGTGGATTTTGCTGATAACCGATGCCGGCGACAGTCTAAATCAGGGAAAAAGCCGATAATCAATTAGTCAGCTTATAGTCAAAAAAAAAAAAAAAAAAAGAAGAAGGAGCAGAGTCGGAAATGAAATTCTTGAACCTTACCACAAAGTTCTGGCTTGCAAATTACAAAACTGAACATAATAATGCCTGTAAAAATACAAATAACTGAAGAAAGTAATAAAGCATATATATTAATATCAGGACGAACATTACACAGAATAATACTAAACTAATGTTAAAATAAATTATTCATTTGAGCCTTTTTCCTTTTCTCGAATTAAATGACCTGTGTGTTGCTGTATCAATAACAATCAAACGGCCTGTTCAGTGACTGAATAACTTACATTTTTGGAGATCTTTATTTATAAATCCTGTCCAAATAACCCATAATACATCAGAGGGAATCTGTTAATTGTCTTTGATTGACAGCTGTCATGTCCACCTCGCACACACACGCCTGCAGGTCAGGAGGAAATGAAACTTTTTCTGCATTTGCTGCGATGTTAAACCGAGATACTCCTGTATAATTTTTTTTCTTTGCGAGACAGATAATCTAAATTCTGCAGCCAGCTTTGCTCTCCTCAGTGTTTATTCCTCTTGTAGTTAAAATCGCTGTGATGACATAATCAGGTGAGCGTTGTTTAGGTGCTTTGTGTGAGTGGATGTGAGTATATGAAGCGTAGGCAGCCTCTATGTTTAGATGCTTTACTGAAACGTGTGCGACGGAGCAAATGAGATAAAATGGATTTTCTAAAGTTCAAACACTCTCATCCGTTAAGGTGCGTTAATTCATAAAAATATGAAGAGGCGTACGCTGCAGAATTAAGACGGAGCTCTTTGCTCTCTCCTCGTCTCGTCTCTCCTCTCACTGGCTCACCGTTAACAGCGGCGTTTAGCTGTGAGGCGCTGCGTGCAACATGAACCCAGCATACATGTGACACAGTGACACAGACGAGGTCTGACAGAGCTCAGATAAGGCAAACTAAGGCTCTCAGTGCCGATGATCAGTGATCCTCCGCTAGTGGTGGACGGCGATAATACTGGTGCCGATAGGAACTAATCTAAAAATGTCCTATCTACCCTCCAAAAACGATTAATCGGTCGACCCCTAACCAGGATGCATTGCACAGTAACAGGACGAGCAAGAGTGGCGCAGCTGTAACATGTTCACAGAGACGTTGTTGCATTCTGACCCGTTCGAAATGAAATAAAACATTATCACAGACTAAATGCAAGAAGCGGTTAGCCGGAGCTAACTGCTACACCGGCAGCTCCGCCTGTGCAGCCAGGACAAAGCTGTTACATAATCACGTAGATGTTGTTATATTAGTTGTTTACTTCAGCTTCAGTGCCTCTGTCTGGTGTTTTTTAAAGTGTTGTGCTGTGTCAGAGCTGCATTAGACTCAGGTCGACACCACACAGATCGTAGGAGGACTCCCACTACAGGCTCCCATTATTCCCTACGTGCAGTAATCACAAAAAAAAAAAAAAACTGACTTGCCGGGTCTCCGAGGTTGTCATCTGTCACATCAGAACATTCTTTTTATTTATTATTGCGTAGTTTCCGATAACGAGGGCTGAAATTCTTCTTAAAACAAACACGGCGCTGGCCCAAATTTACACACGACAAATGACACGTTTGACGTCATTTGAGGAGATTCTGGCACCAAAGGAAGCGGGAGGTCCATGGAGGACTGAAGGAAAATAAACAACACTCAGCTTAATATACAGCTGAGTTTGGAACCATACAAAGTTGGTTGCCAATTGGCAAAGTAACCCTCTAAATATTTACGATAAAACTTTAATTAAAAAAAAATAAAAAAAATTATAGTGTATTTAGTTTAGAGTCGAAATAAATCTGTGTGACTGTGCACAGTCCTGGTAAGAAAATAATTAGTGAAAACTAACAGGGGTTGTTTTGTTAGTTGGAAAACAAATACATTTCTACTGCATGGGATTTTTTTAATAACTGGGCTTTGTGCACAGAATGCAAGAAGGTCTGGAAAGAATGGAGGCCTTGGAAAAAGCTTAGCTTAAACATGGAGTTACTAGTGTTGTCACAATATTACAATGTTAGCTTCGATATCAATACCCAGGAAAATATCAAACTCCAAACCTTTTCAATACCACGGGGAAAAACTGGCAGCACAGTGAGAGGCAGAATTATTTTTCATTAAAGCAGGAGAACAATTTCAAAAAGTTGTCTTCGTTAAAGCAAAATAAACCTTGTTGTGAAACACAACTTTTTTATTTTTATTCTTTTAATTACTGTGCGTTTGGTTGGAGGACTTACTGTACCATCATTAGCAACATTTTGAAGTTCTCAGAGGTACTGCTAAAAACAAACAAAAACATCTTACAACAACAACAACATTGGAATCATTTCGTCTCTTTTCCTTCTTTCAACCAACACTGGCCGCCGAGGCTCAGCCGCAGGAAGGGCTGTGCATGAGCACAAGAATCTCTACTTTCATCTCTACGGCGGGCAGTTTTCACCGCCGTGTACGCATTTTATGACTTTAAAAAAAAAAAATGTAAATTTAAAAAACAGGAAAAAAACTGACTTTTCCTCACAGGTGTCCACAGTCCAGCAGGCTTCTCCTTCCACAGCAGCGTGCCGCCACCAGAAAACGTTTAGTTACAACTTAAGTCGGTTATAGATGTTTCTTAGACGTTCACGGCGTTTATGCCACCATGATTTCTGGAGTGTCATGGCGTCATTAACTTCACAGTATCGCGCTAGCAAAAGTGCCTTTGTACCATCGTGGACATTTAGCATGATCAAAATCCAAACATGGACTTTACTGTGACACTTTTAAACAAGACAGAGAGAAGAGATCACGTGTGTGAAGCTCGAGTGTGGAGTAAAACTCAGATGTGTTGGAGAAATAAAGGACTGAGCTGACGGTTTAGTTTCCCTTTTCTGTGGCAGCTCACAGGGGAAGAGGGAAAAATGCTCGTTCAGCTCATGAAGTTAATGTTACTGGTGGACAATGACTGCCACTCGAACTCAACAGTTAAGTTGCAAGTGCAGAATAAAGAGCAGGAGACATTAGCTGGGTCATCGTAAATCACCACTTCGATTTTCAGTCTTCCTCTTTGCCAGAGACATTAAATATGACAATTATTTGCACAAGCTTGTAAATGACAAACAATTACAAAAAAATGGATATTAATAAGCAGCATTTTATTTGTTTCTTTTGTTGTTTTTTTAAAAAAATATCAGACTGAATACCGTGCTGTGGATTACATAGAGGTATTATGGTATAGTGCGTTTTTGATACATGACATCCTTCATGTTTTCAGACGACACCGAATCCTCAAGAGGGGCTGTGAACCCCCCCATCTTTGTTATTCCCACACAGATAAGGAGAAGCAAAGTCATTCCTTTACAAACATGTTAAGGACACTGATGTTTACATTCTAGGGATTATTTATTATTTGATGCATTTT
>JAQLOL010000025.1:29055547-29066530 GCA_029783665.1 Naso thynnoides
ATCATCAGTAATGTGGATAAGTGGGTAAAGATAAACAGTCTGGTATGTTCAGGAAATTACGTCGTTTTACTGTAATGAAGCCTTTTGAAGCAGGAAAAGACGACACTTATGCCTTATCACGATATAACGATATCCAAAATCTGTCACAGTAACTCGTCTCATGTTATGATGCGGTTCAATACCGATGTCTCAGCTCCAGTTAAACCACAGGGTAATTTTAGCTAACTGTGCAGCAGGAACACTGATCAGGGTGTGAATAAATAATTACTTGAGCTGCACTGCAGTCACAGTTTAAAGAGAAAGCTTCAATGACAAATGGTCAAAAACGACATGCAGCAGAGCTTCCTAGTGATGGGAGAAGCTCTAAGATGGATCCTACACTTCCCATGATGCAACTCAACAACACCTCTCAGCAGACCCTCTCAACCGAAATGCCATACCTCCAAAATTAAAAGCCTCAGTTTGTAACTGAAGTTCTCTCTAAAATAGAATTTTTAAAAAAAAGTGTAAAGAGTGCTTAAGTCCCGCCCCTTCAGGTGGAGCCCACGGGACCTTAGTGCGGAAAAAATATGAACGGAAAACAGTGGGGAAAGGAAAATTCCTTTTTGATCGTGTTTGACTTGTGCGCTGAATCACATGTTTGTCAAGTTAAATGACAGTTTTTCACGTGAAGAAAGTCTGTTTGTTGTCAAACAGCTGATGTTTTAGCTCGTGAAAATCATGATCACAAAGACGACAACACCAGTCGCATAACTGACGTCAGAACATTTCTCCTCCTGTGACAACAGAACCGTCTAACTCCCCCTTCGAGCAGCTGCAGCTCTCGACATTGGCTGATTTCTAACAGTTTTCTCCTCTTTTAATACTTTTCCCCTCGTCCTGGAAACACGCTGCCCAGCTGACGGCCACGTCTGTACTGATATTGTCCGAGATGAGACGTGTAGTTCACTGAGGTCTCACAAAAAAAAAACTTTGTTTTACTTTACTGTTTGATGACAAAATTCGACTTTCTCTACATGAAAAATGATCTTTTCAATTGCCAACCATCATATGTGTAATTCAGGGCACAAGCCAAACAGGATCCAAAAAATAATTTGTTCCTCTTCATTGACAACCGTTCATATTTTTTACCAAATGAAGGTCCCATGGCCTGGAAGTAGAGCGGCGTGACTCTGTTCTCAGTCCCCAGAGCTTCCCTGATTATGGAAGAGCAGGAATTTCTGTTTCATTTTTTATATTCTCTGTTCAAATGAGCATGTTGTTGTAGCACTGAATGCTGTTAAACATTTCACATAAAAGCAAGAGTGAGCTTGAAGTAAATTTATAAATATGAAGGTGCTACTAAGTTTTCTAATGAGATCAAGGAGTGCGTGTTAAGAAATGCAGGGGGCCTCACAATATTTGCTACAGTGCATCTTACACCTTAACTCTCCACTTGACTCGTCAAAACTGTGCCACTTTAACTCCACTAATTAATTTTGACTTTGCAAATGGGATTTCCTCTGCTTTTGTAGCAGCTTTGACTCTGAGACGTGGCATCAAAAAAGCTTGCTATTAATGCAGTAATCCCAACACTGAAATTTCCAGATGTGTTTGAACGTTCGTTTGTTGAAGCTGTTCTTCAAAATGGGAGCTGGCAATGGCTGAACTCGTGCAGTTGTTTGAAGAATTTTGGTGCGAGAGAGATGGATAACTAAACTGGATTTTTATTTTAAAATTCGAGCCCGAGAAAAACAGCTCAGAGCAAGAATGACACAGCTGTTGTTTTTACTCTCATGACCAGTTCCTGTGATTTCAAGAAAAAAAACAAAAGCTTTTTACAGATTCTAAGAGCCAGTTCTAAAAAGACCTTTGGACTTCAGATATGTACGGTTCAGATTTTTTTTATTTAAGAGCCGTACGGGGAAAAAGGGTTCAGCAGGAGTGACTGTTTAGCCCTTGTGTCTGGAAAACAGAGGCTGTAACTTGCTGACGACCGCTGATGATCTGAGCCCCGTAAATGAATTTTCCTGTGACCAACTGAAGATAAAAGCTCGATACAGATCAGCTGGAAGCAGCGACGGACTGACAACAACGTGTGAGCTGCCAGCTCTGTAACTATGGCTCCAGCCTGCTGGCTCTGCTTAATGTCCCGAGCTTTTCACTACTTGACTTGCAGGCAGGTGAGGTCAAAGAACTGGATTAGTTGTGTGGAAGAGAAGCCACATTCAGGGTCATTTCACAGGAAAACTGCAGAATAAACTGCGAACATTCACAACATTAGCTGCTGGTTGAAAGCAGATGGTTAATCACCTTGAGAGAAAACAGCATTAACAACATGGCTTAGGTCAAATTAACAACAGTATCATGAAGTGAATGCAAAATATTTAATCATAGATATATTTTCATGGTCGTCCACAAGATCCCTTATGTCCAAAAGAAGCAATTCTAAGCAGCAGTGGTCCATCTATAAATGCATCAATTTATACGGGCACTTTTTGCCTCTGTGATCTCTGCAGAGTGGAAATTGAATCCGGTGCGTTGGCGCTGGTTGCCGTGGTCGGCGTTAGTATGAAGGTCACCCTCTAATGGGGCAAACGAGCTAAATGTTGCAGGTCAAGGCCAGAAAAACCGCCTCTTTAGAAAATAACTCGTTCTCTTCGAAGGCTGCCTGTCGATATCTGAACAGAAAAGTTCACATTTACCTCCAGGCTCCAGCCCCCGCCTCACTGATGACTTGTAAATAAAGAGATTAGCAATAAGATGCAAGCTGCTTGGAAACAGTATGTGGCAAAGCAGATCATCCTGCAAAGGAGAGCGTCAGGTATGAAATGGGAAGTGATAATCACAGCATCCTTCAATGAACAAGCTCATTTGATTTTCACTTTATTAATGTAACAGTTGGTGGAGTTTTCTGAGGAGACAGTCACTGATTATAATGACATACAGCAACAGCAAACACTTTCACAGCTGTAAATGTCAGAGGGTGACAAAGCACTAAATGTGTATTAATCCATCGATAAAAATAGTTCCATACATTTGCACAAATTCATTCTGTTTGAGTCAAGTTTGCTACAAACTACATCTGTGTCTATCTAAAAACGTCCATCCTGAGCTCTCAACAGCTTTGTGTGGTAAAATCAAGTCTTGTTATCTTGTCGAAGGTTCAGTACTTCCAGAAACACTTTGATTTCGGCTCAATCGCTTTTAAAACCATCACATCCGATCCAGTGTTTGAGTTGCAGGCGATGGTTATTCTAAACATCTAAACATTTGGTTTTGTGTCGCTCTGCACCAGCCATTTTCCTTTGCTTGTCCTGATGTTCTTTTCTCGGAAAATCCTAAAACCTTAAATAACCATAAACACACGACACAAAACGTTTGATCAGACGTGTTAAGGAGCTTTTTAACCAAAATAAAAAAGTGTTTTGTGACTGTTGAGCCTACAACACGATACAGACTTGGATTATACCACACAAAGCTGTTCAGAATTTTTGGATGCTAATAATATTTTCTAAACATCATTGCGTCAGTAGATGCACGGGATATTGAAGCAGGCGGGCTCGCTCGTTTGCTTTTGGACACAGATGAGGCAAAGGCAAATTTGTTTCAGGCGTCTTTAGTTAATTTACCAACCAACTTCTATTAACGTTAATGTGCTAGCTAACATAACATAAGCAAACCAGCACTGAAAGAGGACTCGCTGGTCCGTTAACTTTGCAATCAACACAAACTTTTAAACAGCAATCAGACGAAGTCCCACTTTAGCTTAACTGTTGTTGCCCAGACAAAAGCCTCGTCACGTTACTTGGGAACGCTTTAGGTAACATTAGCGATCGTAGCGTGGGTAAATACGTCTATGAACTCTGTTGGTGACATTCCATCAATAAAACAGCAGTATTGAGGCCAGAAAAATTGAGTTCACGTCCACATATGATACAGTGATTATCACGACAGGCCTAAGTTTTGTTTGATGCTTTCATGAATTAACCTCTGTAGACAGCCAGCAAATGGGAGCACACGTTTTTGAAATCACCCGTTCACCACGATGGAACGCTGAAAGAAAAAAATGATTCAGTTCAAGACATCTAAGGGTGAGTAATTGATTAACAATCCAGAAATTTTGCGGTGAAATGTCCCTTTAAGAAACAACTGATTCTTCAAGAAATAAAATATAAACCAATATTTAAGAAGTCAAGTCCTCAGTGAGAACCAACAAAGACAAACTTTCTCTGGGACTGACGGACAGATTGACACATTTTTGTTCTTTTTATAGTAAGAAGATACAAAAAAACCCCACAAGCCTCGTGCAAAAGTAAATTCCTGCAGTTTTCTAAGAGCTATTGTGGGTGAACACACGTTCTCATGGGGAAAGGACAGAATTAGCAGTGAGTCAGTACTTTAAACACTCGACTGATGTCCCACTCAGTCCAGTATCCTTCAAATCATCTCACATGTGGATGATTGTGAAATCTGATCCATTTAATAATCATTTACCTTTTTTTCTGTAATATTTATTTCTGTCTGACTGGAGTGAACTCTTCTCTCAATGCAGCACTAGATTTATTACTAGTTTTACTAGTGTAGCAGTTATTTTTGTTCACGGTCTCGTTTAACTTGGGAAAATTCCTTTAAATAAACGGCTAGTCGAAAGTGCTGCTGTGCATTTATCGCCTGTGCTGACACATTTCCAAAACGTGTGACGTAACACGGGAGGTTACACTGCCTGCAAAACACTGCTACACATCCTCCTTGTGTTTTTCCAGCAGGACGTTGACATGAACAGCTTTTACGAGTTGGCAAACCTTGTTTACAATAAATCCAACTTGACATGAATTCAGCATCAGTTGAACGATGAACAACTGACTACGGCGCCGGAGTTATCCAGCACTGAAGATGCACACTTTCCAGTAATGAATAAATGGAAAGATGATGTAAGATGCAGGTTCACTGCAGTGTGTGTGTGTGTGTGTGTGTGTGTGTGCTGAACTTAAATAGTTTTTTGCACTCAGCTGTTTGAGACTGTGTTTCCCCTGAGTGTGTGTTGGAGAACACCATCAGTGAACTAAAGCTACATCACACTTGCAAGTGAAGTAAGAGATGAAATCTCGAGCACAATCAATAGTCATGATGGAAGAAAGAAACCAAAGAGAATAAGGTTGAAAAATGAAGCAGGTTATGGTTTATGAATTTCAATCCTGCCAGAAAATCCTACATCAAAGGAGAGTGGATCATTTATATACAGTGTTTTGGCAGAAAAGGATCTGCAGTTTGAGCACAACTCTAAAATGAATCCAAGCAGTGTGTTAAAGATTCAGCAGGGACCAAGATAAAAACAGAGCCCGACTGAGGTATTGTACGGAAAATAAAACACACAATGCACAAAGACGAAGATGCATTTGAAAGTCTGACTCTAGAGCCGTTAAATGTTTGGGTAAATTTGCTCACTGTATTTGCTGTCCGTTGAAAAGTGAGGTGAGAACATCAGTCTCACACCTGCACTGACAAGCAGGAGCTGCACTCAAGAAAAGGTAAGCCAGGCTCTGTCCAAAATGAGAAAACGTACCCACCTACAGCTCTAAATCGGTCTTTCTTGTTTCTTCAACCTGTAGTTACGTGATGGGGCTATTTTCTCGTCAAACAACAGTTCCAGCCCAGTGGATCTGTGGTTTATACTGGGCCCACGCTGTGTGGATTTACACAGAGTTAAACCCCAAATTGATAAACCCTGACTTACTCAAGAATTCTGCTGAATTTTCTGGGAGTCCTGATCAATTGTCTGATTAGTCAACAATCTGTCTGTCGGATCAGAAACTTTGGTTATCTGCTATTGGAGCAGTTCTGGCAACTGTGCTGCAGCAGAAATAAATGTGAACTTTGCTGCACAGCAGACCATACTGTCTGCATCTCTGCAAATATGGCTCAGTGGCATTCTGCTGTCTGCTCAGAGTAAAACTCCATAAAGTAACGCTGCCCTTCTATGTTTTTCTTTAATCAGTGCTGCCATCTGCATTCAGCACGAGCGTCCACATCGTGGCTCGCGTGGCACCGTATAATGAGAACATAGAAGGAATAGACTGTCGATGTGCACAGCGATTTAAAATGTGAAGCGGCACAATCACTAAGTAGGATTAATACAAATGTTTTGGGCTAAATCAGAAACCTACCTGAGCCCATTGTGCATATTTACTGTTATGGTCAAAAGTATCATGACGTGAAAAGAAAAAAAAACATTTCCCCAGTTCTAAGCCTGTCTCCATGTGTCAATTGTACATCTATCTCATCTTTTATGCCAAATATATGTAAAAATGTTCATTTTAAAATATTTTTATATCAAAATTTGGTCTTCTCTCTCATAGGAAAACGTTTTTAACTTTACGATGACTCTACTTGCACTCGGAGGCATTTCTGATCATTCTGATTCTGATTTCATCAAATGAAAATGCTTTCTTGATTTTTCTTTCTTTCACCAGCAGCACTGCCGGCTTTGCCAGTTTGTCCAAACAAATAGCTATTACCTGACTCCAAACACGTTTCATTGCTGTCTGGTTTTTCATAAAAATCCACTGGCATAGGTGAAGGTGAAGGTGGTGGCGAGAGGTCCTCAACAGAGCTGAGGCTGTCATCATTAGCATTAGCATTAGCATTAGCATTAAGGGTGCCGAGGCAAACGTTCCTACCTGAAGGCCTGTTTTTGTCAGAAACACGTCGATATGTGAAACCAAATCGCAGTCTGACGTCTGTTTCATGGGGCCTTTAAGTGGCCCAGTCACTGTGTAGGATTAATAAAAAAGTTTTGGGCTCAGTCAGAAACCTACCTGAAGCCATCGTGCATATTTACTGTTATGATTAAAAATTCGGCTTTTGCTTGAGTTGCCAGATATAGTCAAGAGTACAGGTTCTGGTGTCTCTACAACATGATCCAACCTGGCAACCTTATCATGACAACAAGACCCCTGACAGCAGTGCAAAGTTTCAGCATCTGACTCCCCTAATGTTTGTTTTTTTTTTAGGCTGAATTTAGACCAAATCAGGTGATCCGGCAAAATCGCAGGTCTTCTCGTTCATTTAAAAGGTTCTGTCTGTTTGGCTGCTGCGGTCTGAGCCACAGTGGCAGCTTGAAAAAACGATGAAGATAAAAGTTGAAACCGACTCAACTGTAGGAAAACGCAGCCCTACATCACGCTGTGGCAGCCAGTGTGGAAAGGGGCGTCCCCCAGCGACCGAGGGAGGAACAGTTATGTTATGTTACGTTAATTCAGTAACGATCCCACCGCAGCACAACCCTGCGGCGTTTCGCTAGGTCACCTGATTTGGTCTGAATGCAGCTTCACTTAATGCAGGGCTGAACCAATTAGATAGAAGCAGTCGGCTGTTTTCCCCTGCTTCTCCTGCTGCGCCCATCCGTGCCACCAAATACTGAGCCCTTCCTTTGGCAGTAATGCAGAGCAGATTGAGAATGGGCTTGTGTTTGAAGCAACCACCAGCAGCATGAACCAACCATAAAGAAGAAATGTGAGCTGTCACATTTGAAAGATTGTCTCCTTTCGTGATCTTACATTCTGTAGTGCTGATGCTCCACTCAGTATGCACTCCATACAGCTCGCAGACTCATATCTTCATGCTGAAATGGCTGATTTTACGGTAATTTGTTTACAGGCTCTACATCTTCCCTGCTTGAATTAACATGCTGAATTAGAAGAAGTGTTAGAAGTCAAGGTTACTCCAGGCCGGCAATGTAGCTATTGTTCAATTAGATGGGTGCTGGCTGTCTAAAATGTTAAAAAAAATGTTATATATTTATCATCATTATAATCCAAGTTGGGCTTTGAAAACTCTTTTGCTCTGCAGTAATCAGCGTGCCTTGGAATTTTGAAGATTGACCTTTTACTCTCAAATGTAGTTTATTTTTACTAAAGTACTTGAAAACGATTTTCCACGAGCACTCTTCTCATTCTTCAGTCTCTTCTCTATTGTAACGTGACAAATAACAGAGGTCGTTCAAAAATCTGTGAGTGTGCACCTATACAAAACCAATATTGCTGAGCTCGGGACTTCAGTATATTTAGAGCGAAATTCACTGCTGTTCTCCTTCAAGTGCCTTTGTGCTCAGGATGCTTCCTGCAGTGTCATCTGCCACGTCCTCCACCAGTCAGAGAAAGGTCTTTCCCTTAAGAATGGTACAAAATACTGTATGGAGTTCTCTGTAACTCAGTTAGCAGCGGGCAGTATCAGGACAGAGGCTGTTTTGTGACATTGAGACGAGGACGTCAGTGCAACCTTTATCTGATGCCAAAGCATTTAGCTAACATCTCTGGATGTCATGCTGCAGTGATGGCAGGGTGATAAACCTGCTGTAAAACCGGTCCCAGCCCCAACGGCTCCAATGATTCATCTAAATAAACATGATTTACAAAGGACAGCCACAGTCAAAGCGTGTACCTTTATTTTCTCGTCCAAATAAATTGGACTGACCTGGGGGCTCGTTTCCGACCTGTCTGATCGTCGGACCAATCGGCCGTCTTTACCCACAGAGCCTCGTTTTGCTCCCAAACGGCTGCCATTGTTCTGGTGAGTACAAGTAGTGTGACTGATAGAAGTGACGGCCTGAGCTATGAAAACAATTCAAAATGAATGAAATGAATTCGGCACATTTCTTTGTATTTTAAGATGCCTTACATGCAGTGATGACGACTGTCCTGCCAGCTGCAGAATCGGGACAACAAGTAAATCGAGACAGCTCGTCCCACAGTGAGCAAAAATGTTGGTTTGACGGAGGTACTAGATAACGAGCAGCGATGGGCGTGTTACTTCCAAAATGTAATATATTAGCTATTACCAGTTACTTTCATTTGAAAGTAATAAGTTACCATAAAATGTTACTTTCCCTGTTGAGTAATAAGTTACTGATTACAATACTTTTGCATCACTTTCTCCAAAATAATGACTATGACTAAGTATTAAAAATAGAAGCGTCTCATATTCGTCTTCTCTAACACAGCGGTGCAGTTTGCTGCACTTTGAGTTCACACCTTCAGGGAGGAAAACAGTCGGAAATGTGAGAATATTTCAAGCTTAAATACTTGAAATACCTGAAAGCAGCCTCTTCAGTCTTGAAAGTAAACGGTGAGAAAATACACTCATACATCAACACACGCACAATGAAGAAATTACCTTGAAAACTGAGGCTGCTCAACAACATTTTAAAAAGCAGCAGCCAACAGTAAGAGGCTGTGAAATGTGAATCAGCACGGACGCAGGTCTTTAAATCGCAGAAAGTAATTAATTTGAAAGGGTGTCGCGTGGATATCAGAGCTGATCCGTGCAGCAAATTTCCCAACAAAGGGTCGGCGAAAACATCGGTTTGGTTTCAGGTGGAAACACGTGACTGGACACAGTAACTGTAATAATATCACCAGTAATATATTACTTTAACACTGTGACCTCAACACTAATAACAAGTGAAAGTTGGCTAATTGTTTGGGGTCCCTTAACCTCCACATTACACTTCACATCAGTCTGGCCCACAGCTCTTAAGATGTTTACATTGATATCTGACCAGGATAAAAATAATCTGTGGAGACCGACAGTTGAGGCTTTTCTCTGCGTGGAACACACTGTTGGTAGAAATGAAATGACTGTAAATGTCTCTGAACGACAGACAGACAGAGCTGGTGTATGCTCCTCATTACAGAGTCCTTGGAAACCTGTCTTCAGCCAGTAGGCATGTTTGCTGAGACGGAAAGAAGTTCAGCAGTTTCACAGAACGGCAACACTCATTGTATCATCCTTCATTGAGGGTAACTCAAGCATATGATGTGTCAGTGACTCTTTTTATGCCCTTGGCAGCAAAGCGCACGTTCTACTGTGGCAGCACTTCCCCTTCACTTGTTCTTGCAGTTTATGATGATTTCATAGAAAGGAGCGGGGCTTTACTGGCCTTATTCAAACAGATGTAGAGTTCAGTGCTCATGTTTTATAAGGTTGAGGGTCCTCATAGCTTCTTTTGAACCACGTGTGATAGGACCAATAAAGAGAACACTTGCTGCTTCCTTGTCACTCATAATAGTGACTCAACCTTGTTATAAACCTCTGCTTTTACATTTTTAGAAACAGGTCTTTGGAAAAGTCTTCTGGCAAGAGGAAGTGATGCATGTTGCCCTTGTGGCTGGCACTGATTAAAGGAGATTTTTCAATCCAAAGAGATAATTTATTCATTATGGTCCGTTGCGATGATGCTAGTGTTGTGTTCAGTCAAACCTAACTAAACACAGCCAGTCATTTGTGTGGGTGTTGATAAGTCCCACCACTTCTGGAGAGACGATGTGTATGTATGCGTACCAACATTACTGTGATTTCTTTTAATTCAAAAACCTTGGAATCACTAATGTCCTGCATTTTTTTTTAAAGAAAAAAAAACAAGACTAATGTGACAATAAATGCGAATGTACAAGCTTTTCATTGCTATGTGTACATGGACACAAATAATCAGAATAAAAGCCCGATCAGAATAAATACGCTTCACGTAAACGTCATTTGAAAGATTCTGATTCTTTCAGAAAGAATTCTTATTCCAAACCAGAGGGGTGTTTTATGTCAATAGTTATTACATGTATGTTCATATACACATTTGTTCTGAATGTGTCTTCCTGGTTGGGGTAATTTATCCTTGCTGCTCATGTCTGCCCTTCATTAAATTTCCGCTCATGCCGTGTTTCAGTCTGCTCCCCTGTAAACTGTATGGCTCGTCATGATGGTTTGGACATTTGCATTATCACCGTCCCGTTTATCGACACTTCGTGCAGCCGAGCCACAGCGTCCTTTCTGGGTAGTGCGAACCAGGAAGCCACCGCTGTCCCCCGTATAACGTTACTCGCAGGGATAACGCTTATGTCCAAGCCATAGCAAGAGATGCCGTTCACAGGAAAGCAAACTGAGACTAGGAATACGCCTCGAGCTTCCTCGTCTCTGAAAAATACATTTATTGTCGCTTTTCCTTGAGCA
>JAQLOL010000025.1:29071114-29088846 GCA_029783665.1 Naso thynnoides
ATGAGCTTGTCAGCCATTGTTGTGTATGTTGTTACTGTAGGATACGGACCTGACGTCAACTCCACACAACTATTGTGATGGGTTGATGCGTTTGTTCGCAGGGCGAATGTTTGGAAAAATCGAACTCAATCTGAAAAATAAAAGGTCGGCTTTTGCGTGATATTGGCATTCTGTGTGAGAACATCGTGCCCAGTCAGCAGCTCAGAAAATGTTTTTTTCATGCAAATTATGTGCACGAAAAAACCCCATCCCATGTGTAAGAGCCTTAAGCTGTTTGGCTTCAACAGCGTTAATAAATTTTGTTTTGTGCAACAGTTTGGTTTAGTCACCTGATGAGCGCCTCAGCTCACAGTGATGAATAATATGGATACAAACTGCTGCTCTTTGCATTTTTCTAACAGTTTTTGGACTCACATATAATTATTGTTACTCTCGCTGTTGTCGAGTGGCGGTGCTGCACTGCTCAGGTAACTCGCACACGCAGCCAGTCTGCCAGTCTCTCTCTGACCTGGTCAGTGCTGCTCGCCGTCGCCTCCTACGCAGTCACAGTTTGAAAACACACTCTGCCTGTTAACACGTGGATTATTAATAATATATCAACAAAGTAAACGTTTGTGGGATTGTCCCGCAGTAAAATTCCAGATTTGCAGGATCTGATTAAATTATGCCAGATGCCTGACCACGGCAGATTTTAGGCCGTGTGTTGGTGTCCTGGTTTCACAGCATCTCCAGAACAACCAGCAGAACAGAGACGCTGTTTGCTGAAAAGTGATGTTAGTTTTCAGAACAGTGTTTGTGCTCAAGGTGAAGATTTAATCCAAACACTGTTCCACACCAGCACTCCTCTCTCTGTGATTAAGAAACCAAACACTGTGAAAGTGAAAGTGAAAAAAACCCACTGCAGCACAAGTTTTTGCATCAAACGGGGAAGTTTTGTTGGGGTTCAGCTTCCTGTTACACGTCAACGACATGCTGGCACCCCTGAAACCGCAGTCTTCTTTCTGGCTGTGTAAACTGGCAGAAAGCCTATGACAGCAGTGACTGTGCTAATGCTAACGCTAGCACAAGTCAATGCGTTGTGCGGGAGCCACTTCCAAACTCTGATTAAAGTCTCCACAGTGCAGCCAAAGCAGGTCGAACACGACGACAGTCTACTGAGACAAATTCAAGTGTTTGTTTCTTTTGTGGCTGCTCAGGGCTTAGCAGCAACAGGAAGTAAACAACTACAGCAGCCCGACAGTAGGTATATTAATCCTAATTATAAGGCAGGTGAGCCCGTGACCTCGTGACCTCGTGCATGTCCCTACATGTTGCCTTGGACGTGAAAATACGGTCGGATTGTCTCTTGGTGGAAGTACTATTAAGTTTGTGGTTGGCTCACCAACCCAGCCGGTGATACATCAAGTGAACAAGAATCAGCTTTGTATGTTTGTTTGTTAAACTTGACAGCTGCGAGGTGCAGAGGAAGCAAATCAGAAGAAGAGATGGGCGGAGCCGCCTGATCCTGCCGCAGACGGAAGGTTCCAGCAGATGGACAAAGAAATCAAAGAGCAGGAGACGCTCATCAAAGGCTACCAGCAGGTTTGTTCCCCTTGATGATGACGTCTTCACGCCCTCTGTTCATTTCTGGCCCCAACATTTATCTTCCCCTTGAATCTTAAGTACGACTTTCATTTTTTCAGTGTAGTGACACACCAAGTTCTATGACTCGTGTTAAGGTTTTGTCTCAGGAGGTTAGTTTATTTTTTTTAATCCTTTAGGAAGTTTTCTTTGTGTCCATAGCACTTCAGGAAAAAAAAGCATGAGACATAACAAGAAGGACGAACATTTGATAACTGTTAAATACGTCAAACGTCCGTCAAAGTGCTTCACATGACATCACCAACATTCAGAGAGGCCTGTGATGAAACCGACAGCACAATGCAAGAGAAGAACATGAGGATGTAGAGGAACGACTCGAGCAGCTCGTGGTTTGGACGGGCACGCTGTCCTCTCAGCCGACATGAACCACGTCCCCGCTGCTGCTCGAGCAGCTTAGAATGTTTGCGTGTTTTTAACCTGTAATCCACAGTAACTCTGACGTGGTTTCACAGGAGAATGAGAAGCTGTACGTACAGATGAAGGCTCAGCAGGCCAAGAGCAAAGCCAACGAGGAGGCCATGTTCAATGAGAACCAGAGGCTGCTGAACGAGCTGGCCTTCGCACGGTGAGTTCGCTGTGTCTAATTCGCCTTTTTCACCAAAGTTAGCAGGTCTACGCCAGTTTTCCAAACGCGGGTCAACCTGCTGAAAATCGTCTGTCGACCCCATTCCTACTTCCCGAAGGCGAGGCCGCCTGTCTGTGAATGTTTATGTGTAGCGTCAAATCACCTTTGCATCAGAGTCGAAGTGATGTAACACTGTTGTAAACGACTGCAGAGTCGTGAGTCGTGAGTTTTCTAAAGTGTTGTGTCACAGAATAACCTGCGTGTGCTGCATGCTGCCCACAGCCACAGAGCCACCTCTGTATGTGGGATAATCTGGATGGATTATTTGTTTGAACGTATTGCAGGGAGAGAGAGAGAGAGAGAGGTGTGCTGGGTGAGCGAGGTTGACTTTTCCTGACCGCTGGAAAAGGGAGCGACATCGGAGGTGTGACCTGTATTGCCTCCACGTTTCCCTCACTTGCGTCCTTTCCTTGCGTCTTAGTCCCGTGGATGCACGTAGAGACGCAAGGAAACCAAAGTGAGGAGAGAGGAAATGATGAAGGACGTTTGAAGAGAAATGAGACGTCATTTCCTCGGCGCTGTCACGTGAAGCGACGTCCCTGATGAAGCACACGCAGTTGGATTTGCTGCAGAAACTGGCCGGAGTGTTTTTTGTTTGTTTGTTTTTTTAAAAAGTGGCTGGAGCGTTTTCCCTCTGCTGCTGTCTGCTGTGTTGTAACTGCCTGTTCATTTATTTCTACAAACAAATTGTGTGAAGAGCCTCTCTTCTGTTTTTCCAACCTTCACTAATTCCCAATATGACTTTTTAAAAATATCTTATCGCGCTCGTATTATCTGTGTGTTAAATATCATCGCTCTCTGGACTCCTTCATGTTAGTACATCTGAATTAATTCATTGCAGAGAAAGAAGTGAACATGAGCCACTTAAACTTGAATTGCTTCTCCACTATCTCGTTCAAATGCTCCAGCTGTGGAGTTTTTACACCTGATCGTTGAGCTGGGAGACTTCCACGATCATCGAGAAGCGATAAGCAAGGATGGACTCGTGTATCCTCGCTCCTCGCTCCTCGCTCCTCGCTCCTCGCTGCACAAATAAGAGACTTGGGACGGTCCTTAAGATGGCGTCGCCAAAACAACTTCCAGTTCAAGCGTGGAAACGAAAAATAAGAGACTTGAGCTGCACCCAATTTGTCTTTACTTGTGCATGTCCTCCAAATTTGAACACGCATCCATTAATATTATCAGCTAACTCGTGTGTCTTCATGTGTCTTCTGCAGGGAGCAGTTCAGTAAAACTTCTCGGCCTGTGGGGAACGTCTGCTCAATGGATCACACTCGACGCATTTCTGACTTGTTAGCACAGATAAATACTTTTCAGGTAAGCACCACAGTCAGTGAAAGACTGACGTGCGCTCTGTTCCAGTCCTTTCACTGACGGTACACACGTGTTTGTGCAGAGGAATGAAGCCAAGCTGTTTGAAGACATTCACACGCTCAAACAAGAGAAGCAGGCGCTGCAGGTCGACCTGCAGCTCATGAAGAAAGAGAGCGACCTGGCTAAAGCTCAGGCTCTGTCTGCGGCGGGTAAGAGCAAATCCAAAGTCCAGAGAACATGAAAACTGTTTGAACTCAGAGCTGATGTTTGTATTGACAGTGTGTGTCTAATCTGAATGTGTCAGGAGACAAGACCTTTGAGACGCGCGTGTTAGAGGACAAGCACAGACAGGAAGTGGCAGCGTTGAAGAAAAAACTGCAGTGGTTTGCTGAGAACCAGGAGCTGCTGGACAGAGACGCTGGCAGGCTGAAGGACGCTACAGCTGAGATACAGCGACTGAAGGAGCAGGTGAGGCTCCACACCAACTCGTTTCCTTCAGTACACAAAACCTCCTCGTCTGACCTTCCTTTACATGCAGCACGGACACATCAAGACGACCCTCACCTTTACACTCGTGGTTTATTGACAAAGCAGCCTCGCCTGGATGAATTAAAGGGCAACGCCCCCCGTTCACGTGCATGTCTAATCAATGTTGATGGTAACTGTAGCTGCGGAGGCAGTGAAGTCCTCAGTGTGTGCTGTAATAACAGAGAAGGCACTCAGAGTTTTCTGAGTGTACAAAGCTCAAGCAAGAGTGGCACACGTAGATCACACAGATGTTGTTATATTCTGGCCCACCGAGCATCTTTTTTTTTGCTTGAAATAAATAAAATTATCACCGAGTAGATGCGAGAAGCAGTTAGCCGGAGCTAACGGCTGTTAAATAATCACATAGATGTTGTTTTATTTTGTTGTGATAGTAGCTGTTTACGTCAGTTTGGGTGCTTTTGTTTGGTGTTTTGTGAACGTGTTGTGGTGTGTGAACCCGAGGCTGCTGAGAGTCTCAGGTCGTTAGCGCACAGATCGGTAGAGAGACTCCTGCTAAAGGCTCCTACTGTTCCCCACGCGCAGTAATCACAAAGTGTACTCGTGAGGTCCCCGAGGTTGTTATCTGTCACATCGCACCACTCCCGTTGTTTTCTACTGTGTAATAATAACAGAAGTGTTTTGGTCCACCAGAGCCTGAGCTTCCTCTCAAAACAAACATGGAGCCTGGTCACCATGAGTGCAAAGCTTTAGTTCAGGGCAGGGAGGCCGAAATTTACACAACTGACATCAAACGCTTCATTTGTGTGAATTTTGTCTCAGAGGATAAAGGAAAATTAACAGCATTCGTTATAATGTACCGCCAACTTTGGAACAGTGTGAAGCTGGTTGATATCTGGCAAAGTAACTCTTCAGCGACTCATTAAAACACTTTTTTTAAAGTAAAAACGATGCCAGAGTCTGTTTACAGTGACGAGTTGAAATCAGAGTAATGACTTGAAAACAGGAATGTATTTATTGTCGGAAACACGTAAACAAATGTAAAAATGTTCTTCTGACACTCAAAGTTGTGTTTTTTTACTGTCGCTCGTCTCGTTCACTCAGGCTGAATAACTCACAGCAGACTGTGACTTATTATGACTATTGTTGCTTCAGATTTCTGTTCAGCTGATTTTAACCACTTAATACATAATAAATCTCACCTTTCCTTCTTCTGGCAGCTGCTAAGTGTTTTTCTTGTCTAATTTCTGTCAAAGTCAGTCTTTCATTCGTCACTGTTATGGAAGTTTCATGCTACAGATAAATGAAAGTGTCTTTAGAAGGTTTGACGTGAAGATACATGTAAGGAGCACGTCTGTTTTCATCAACAGGTCCAGACTTCAGCGTATTTTGTCCAGTTGAGGACGACCGACTGAAACCACATTAGTTTCCCGCCGGCTGCCTGAACCCGTTTAGTGACGACTTTAAGAGTCTGAACAGTCATTTGTTAGTTGTTGTGTACCTGCAGTGTATTGAAGGAACATAAAGTCTGTTTTGTATTTCACTTCATTTCTTTTTATATCTTCCTTTTTAAATTAAGCATTTCAAATCTTCTATTGTGACAAGTTCTCATTCACAGCTACAGTTTGTTGTCCCAGTCGCAGCCTCAGCTCCTGGTTTGGTGAATGTTCCCTCCTGAACATGTGACACATATTTCAGAAACACAAGTTTTTGTTTTGTGAGAGCTAAACATTAAGTTTAGTGAGTGTCCATAATATGCAGGTATCTGCTTGGAGTCATCATAGAATCAGCTACAACAGGAAACATGAGCTGCTTAAAGCCAGTTACGAGTTCACGTTGCTGCTCTGATGGAAATAACAAGTTGTCTTAATTTCAGGTAGAAAAACTGAAAGTGGATGTGAGCAAAAGCAGCAGTGAGCGACAGAGAAAGGCCCGAGAGAAGACCGTGGAAACGAGGAGGATGCAGGACCTGCAGCGACAGGTTTCGCACACAAACAAACCAACTTACACACTCCTCAGCCTCCGTGTCTCTTTGTTGTTTAACAGTCTTTCTCTCTTCACCAGGTCAAGGAGCTGGAGCAGATACTGAGACGCAGAAACCCAAACTCTCTCCCCGCTCTGATCTACGCCGCAGCCTCGGCTGACACTCAGGATGTGGATGCTGCCAAAACGTCGTCCCCCAGCAGGGTCAGCGCGCTGCTGGAGAGCAGGATTCAGCGTCTGGAGGCTGAGCTGGAGGGTCACGATGAGGAGGCCAAACGCAGCCTGCGGGCGATGGAGCAACACTTCCACAGGATCAAGGTACAGCCTGCGGTTTGTCAGTATTGTAACAGTTAAATGTAGGAACCTGTCGCCGCTCGTTCAGCAGTGAAAGAGTAACTAAACCCCTAAAAAAACTGATGCTAACAAGGATTATTAGTGTTTATGATTAGTTCAGGTCTAAATCTAAACATTTTAGTGCAGATTAATTGAATTTGACGTACTCTGCCCTCTGCTGGTTGAAATGCGGTTATTGCAAACAAAGTTTCCTGTCGGTTAATCAGGTGAAACGTGACGTGTTTAGTGGTCGCGTTTATCACCAGTCAAGCCCTGCACCCCCAACAGCTCACGCCCAGTCACTTTAACGTTAACTCTTTCCCACGCATCGCCTAGGACACAGTACACACACACACACACACGCACACACACACACACCGCCATAGATCAGTGAGATAAAAGCTAAATCCATGAACAGTCGGACTTCCCCAAAACCTAAAACCTCATGACTGGACGTGGGCTCGCCCCCCCCCTCAGACACATAAAGGAGAGATGTGGTCTGACTGCCAGTGGATGTGGACACTAACGTCACCTCCGCCCAGGTGAAGAGGCAGTCGAGGAGGCTCGGGGGAGGCATCAAACCAGGAGTCCTCCAGTATATCCTCTGCCTGAGCCTCACCAGAGCCCCATTGGTGTGGAAGACAAGTCCTTGTACCTAAGAAGAAAGGGCGCCCCAGTGTATTACATGACTACAGGCCCTTGGCGTTGACGTCACACATCATGGAGACCCTGGAAAGACTGTTGTCTTATCTCAGACCCCAGATGAAGGCCGAACCAGACCCGTGTAACCAAGAAACCCAGACACGGCGCTGTCAGCTGCTTCAGACTGTCTGAGTGCACGATGACGTCAGCTCCAACTGTCGTGACTGCACTGTTCCTCGTATTAATGCTGTAGAGCTTCGTATGTGATTGTAAATGTTCTTATAAGAGTTGATGTGAAAAACACAAACTTCTCTAAGTTCCACTTGAGTCTAAAATGTGACTTTCAGCATTATGATAAAAGTGTTTGTTTGCTCCGTTCAGCTTCGCTATGAGCAGCAGATCTCCGAGCTGGAGCAGCAGCTGGAAAAGAAGCAGCTGCAGGAAGAAGCAAACTCAGCACCTGAGGTCGAGCCATGGATGTCACGAGTTCGATCACTGGAAGAAGAGCTGCAGCACGCCAAAGAAACCCACCAGAGGAAAGAAAAGTCCCTCCAGGACCAAATCGAGTCTCTGCAGCAGCAGCAGCTCAAAAACAAGGTGGGAGACGATACAAAAAAAACTTGGTTCACTGCTAGCTGATGTCTGTGGAGAATTAATCCAACCTTTAGACAGACTGATGAAAGATGTTGGACTAAATGTTGTGAAGCAGAGGCAGAGACCAACAGCTTCATGGTACAAACTGCTGTGAACCGTTCCCCGTACAGGCCAATCAAAGTCCAGGACGACACCAGCGTCAAGCCGAGGCTGCATTTGGCGTCCGGATAGAAAGGCTGAACCAAGAGCTCAGCGCCAAAACGCGAAGCATTCAGGAGCTGAGCCGCACGGTGGAGAGACTGCAGAGGGAGAGGAGACACATGCTGTCTGTCCCCAACCCACGACCAGCGGCCCGTCCCACGGAGACCAAACGGCAGCCAGACAAAACTCTGTGCTCCGCTCCTGCAGCAGACACACGAGATGAGGGGGAAACATTTCCTGCTGCTCATTATGAGAAAACCTACCAGCCCACCGTCTTCACAGGTATGGTGTCGCTGGTGTGTGGACTCCATACCTGGTGACTCCACCTTGGATGGAAGCCAGCTAGCTTGTGCCTTCAGTGTTGAGTTGGCAACACTAAAAAAAAAACCAGTGCGGACACAGACAGTGAAGAACGCTGCTCCTTGTATTGACATTAGTAGGAGCTAGCTAGCGTCTGTGTGCTGCCATGCCTGAAGGAGCCTCAGTTCATGCCACTGCCTGTAGCTGAAGCATCGGTCAGCGCTTGAATAAAAGTTTTCGTTGTTGCGTGTGTTTGACAGGCACTCACATCTCGGAGGTTCTGCAGGAGAACGAGGCTCTGAAGCAGCATGTGGAGCGTCTGAAGCTGCAGACTGAGCAGGAGAAGGAGGCTTTGAAGGCTGACGCGGCACAAGCCAGGGAAGAGAGGAGCAGGTATGCGTGTCAGTGTGAACATGTGTGGTGACGTGTTCTGCGGATCGTGTGATCAAATGGCTGAGCTCAGTGTTGTCTGTCAGGCTGCAGGAGCGTTCTGCAGAGCAGCTCCGCTCTATGAAAGCTGAACACCTGCGCACGTTAGACCAGCTGCGTGCTAACCACGCTCTGGAACACTCCAGGTCAAAGGTCGCTGACCTGGCCAACAAGCTCAACGCTCAGGAGGTACGGACACGCCAAACATTCACTCTCATGTTGACAGCATGTCCTGAAAGTGTCCTGTTGATGTAAATGTTACCTGTACCTGCAGGTAACAGTGGAACATCTGCAGCAGCAGCTGAAAGAGCTGCAGGCGGTGAAAGATGCTCTGACTGTGTCACGAAGCAGAGAGGACGCTCTGCAGAAGCAGGTAGTGCTCAAAATCTGATCAGATGCTTTTAATGTGAGAAACATTTAATAGTAAACAATCATCAGACTCACTCAAGTCATACAGCAGATCTGAACTGAAGAAATGTGTCAGATTAGAACATTTTATGTGACATGCAGATGACAAGAAGAAAAAATAATGAGGGTGCACATGGCGTCTTTTTTTTTTTTCCTACGAATGAGCGCTAAAGGCAGGATCCTGTCCCCCAGACCCTGTTTGGATGATGAGCTTAATGTAGTGAACAGGCTCAGATCACAGAGGATGTTGGTGCATGACATGAACAAACACAAACACACAAACAAGCTTTCTTCTCTCTGTTGTGATAGTTTTTGTCAGACATGTTGTTGAGCTGCAGGAACACAGAGACGGCCAACACCAGCTTCTCCTCCATCTTTGAGTCCCGACGATCTGCCACTTGCTGAAACAACGAAACAACACAACGACCTCGTTGAAAAACGTCACCGGCGCTTTTCTGAAAAGTTGAAAAACGTTAAGCTTTGAAGTGCTGGGAGCGCTCAAGGCGGCCCACAGATAAGGCGCTGCACTCAGAAAAAATACCTGGGCGCTGCACTTCTTCTCCATGTGGCCACCTGCTGCTGCAGACGCTCTTTGCTCATTGAGAACAACGAAGAAAAGACGCCGCTGCTCGGAAAAAACTCTATGTGGACACTAACCCTGATTCATTGGCTTTTAAATTTTGTGAAGTGGTTGTCAAGTTTCGGAATGACCTAAAACTTACAGTAGACAGCGAATCCTTTCGAGGGAACATTTAGTCACCTTAAAACTCTGTGGACTCTAGAATTTCCTGTACCCGTGCCTGAACTTGGCCGCTGTGGTTACAGTAGCTACAAAACACAAACAGGCAGGCCGGTTTTTGAACACCCAGTCGACATGGAAGCCGTGGTGAAAATCGTCCCCGCCGATGGACAATTTCTGCCTGAGTTGATAACAGTGTCCAGATTTTAGTTCAGTCAGTAGGACATCAACCACTAGTGCAACCTTAATTTAGATTTAGATAAAAACAGGGATTTTTTAATTTAGTTATTCTTGTCTCCCCCCCCCCCCCCATTTCATTGGGTCCAACTTTATATAGCAAGTATGTGGTCTCTCAATCATGTGAATGTAGAGTGCAGTTTCCTTCTGTGCTCAGTGATTGTACTCACAGCCAACAGCTGTCCCCAGTGTTGCATTCAGATACATGTGAAGAGAAAGCTGCTCCCTTTGAGGAAGTGTCTCACACTTTGCTGACTGGAGAAAAAAACAAACACTTCAGGCATTTCTTGGAAGTGCTGCAACATCACAACCAACAGGATCACTGGCTGTGGGAGGGTATTTTATTTAGTTATTTATTTGTGTGTGTGTGTGTGTGTGTTTTCATGTTACATCCTGCTGTTATCTTTATTCTGAAAGTTTGCATGTAGCATTTTCCTTGTGTGTGTTTTGTGTATCTCTTCCGTTCTCTCAGGCTTTTGTCAGGTTTCCTCTCTTGAACTGTGATTCTCCTGATGTGTCCTTTGTAACTTTGAGGAGGAAAAAGTGTGTCTCCAACGCCTCCCTCAGCTCACTGTAACTCACAATTGACTGCTATGGATTGGAGTTTTCTCAAAGTCTGTGTGTTTGTGCCTGCGTTTCATGTGTGCTCGTATCTGTTCAGTGGGAGGGGAGCCGCTTTGATTTCCCAAGACGTCTCGGTCAGGCCTCATCGCTTTCAGACAACAATCTCTACTTAAAGAGGAAAGAAAATGTTAGGAGGAGGGAAACAGGCAAGGAAAAGAGTGTGTGCACCCTTGCGTGTGAGTTAGAGAGAGCAAGGGAGATTGAGAAAGGGAGAAGATGAGATGAAGGTCAGATGGGGAAAATTTGCAGAAAAACACGAAGACACTTAAGAGAGGAGAGAGCAAATAAATAAAGGATGTTTCCTGTGAATTAAACATGAGTGTAAACGGCGGTGGGGATAGGGACTTCACACTGGGTTCCTCTAAGCCGGTCAACACGACACTGTGCCTCACGAGCCTGTTGGCACACTGAGCAGTTAAACACACTGCTTGCCTTGGCTGCTCTCGTCTGCTTCATGTCAGTATACTGTGTCTTCTATCATGTCTGCTATTTGTAGTGCAAACGCACCACGTGGCCATAAAAGCACTCTTTAGGCTTATCAGGACCAGACCACGTTTTATTCCTTTCTCCGATTGGTGATTTTATTGTGGTCACCAAGTTCATAGTTCAGATCCGGGATCGTGGCAATCACAAAACAAGTTAGACTTCAGAAGAGGAGGCAAAAGGTGTGCACATCCCAGTAAAATATCCAGGTGCAGGACAAAACTTGAACACTCAGAAAAGGGAACAGAAGTCCGCACACTGTTTAGCTCCCGAAGAACAGATTTTTATTTAGGCAACGTTTTGATCCACAGGATCTTCCTCAGGGAAAATATATGACATGGAACAAACAGTCTTTTCTAGCAGATGGCAAACAATCATAATTATCATCACCTGCTGCACAACAGGTAAAGAGGTAGACTTGAACACCTGCTGAGGGGGACTGAATGTACATAGACACCTTAGGAAACAACAAAAAACACCATTAGTATGATTTAGAGGTGTTTTAGTATGTAGCAAGAATATTTTAATCTATATTAGTAGTACAATTTAGGAGTATTTTATATATTACAAAGAAATGCAATTAATTAAAATTTAGAAGAGTTTAGTATGATATAAAAATATTTTAATGTGTCAAAATGTTTATCTGCTTAAAAAATCTGCTGGAGAAGACTGTTTGTTCCATGTCGAACATTTTCCCTGAGGAAGATCCTGTGGATTGAAACGTTGCCTCGACAAAAATGTATTCTTTGGGAGCTGAACAGTGTGCAGACTTCTGTTCCCTTTTCTGAGAAATCACAAAACAAGTACAAGGAGGCGAGAAGCATCAGTCAGACCGTCAATGATTGACAAAAAAAAAAAAGAAGAAGAAAAAAGTGTAAAATTATGAATCAGCTGAGAGAGGAAATTCATTCTTGGCCATGACAAAAGTAGTTTGACTTAATAATGTTAACACAAAGTCCACTTACTATCTTTTTAAAAAACTGCATGTTTTAACATTTGAGCAGCTCTTCATCTAACAGCTCCTTCTTGTTCGGTTACTTTCACAGATGGTGTAAAACTCCTCCCAGACATTTAAAATTTATTCACTGGAAACAAATGCTGAAAATAACCGTTGTTTGCTCGGCAAAATCGTATTTAATGTCTGATAACGGTAAGATAGCTAAGCTAACTAAAAAATGTATTTTTTGTGATTAGCCTACTTCAAAATAAAGTCGACTTTAATGCTTTCGATGTAAAGCTGCAGCTGTAGGAAATGTTCTGTTGTATCAGTGGGAAAATTTCGTCACCATGGCAACCCTGGTTTCCTGCTATCGCTGTCACCGTAGCCCTGAGCACCCTCACCACTGAAACATTTTTGTAAACAGACTTGTGTCTGTACAAACCCTGTATGTACGACGCACCGTCTCTTATAACTTTACAGATAACTTTAGTTGTCGTTACTTCTGGTAATGATTGTTGCTCGTCTTTGAAGGCCTCGCCCTCCATTGCACTTACACTGTTTCGATTATGTTTTAAGTAAAGAGCGCAGAATCCTTTGCATGTGTGTCATTAAAATGCAGAACTGTCACATTTTCATTTTTCAATGATGTGGGACTCACATTGACAGGGAATGTCCGATCTGTCTGTTTAGATCACAGTCCAAATGTACCAAACATTATATATAAATACATTAACTTAGCACAAGTATTGCGATTTATCAAGCCTGAAAGCAATTTCGGTGACTGCAGTTTGTGAGTGTTTTAAATACATTTGAAAGAGAGGTGTCAGTCTTCCCAGCACTGCGCACAGACGGCTGCTGTTATTGGGGAGATGAAGAGTTATAGGCGAAATGAAAGAACATGTAGAGAAGGCGATTTTAACACTCGTGCCAACATTTCTGGCATGACAGAAGGTAAATGAATACATTCCACCTTACTAAGTGAAGCGTTTGGATGAGCTCAGAGCTGATTTGGACTCTCATAAGACTCTCCAGGTTGGCTTTCTGGAGACTCATACCAAGTCATTTGTAAAATCATTCCTCGCA
Organism: Naso thynnoides; assembly: GCA_029783665.1. Lineage (NCBI taxonomy): Eukaryota > Metazoa > Chordata > Actinopteri > Acanthuriformes > Acanthuridae > Naso > Naso thynnoides. The sequence goes on from JAQLOL010000025.1 coordinate 29,084,177, forward strand.
AAATTAAAACAACAACAACAACAAAAACATGATTTAGGATAACAAAAATGTAATAAAAAATAGAGTTTTTTTCATATCTGTTTTTTAAATCTTAATTCATCGTACTGTAATTCACATTTATTCCTTTATTTTGAGAACGACTCTTATTTGTTTTTGCACATTAACTCTTGTAGCCAAATCAAACACAACATTCACATCCACTGTAGCCTAAAGAAAATTGAGTCCATGTTTGATTTCCTATTACTCTTTTTTTTTTTTTTTGTAGTTCACACGTCTCTCCTCCCTCTTCATTTCATTTTGCGCTTGTGCCGCTCATCCTCTGAACTCTTCATGGCAGAAACTATTGAAACACGCCAAACCCTCATTTAAATCCCGCCCCCTCCTCCATGTTTGCACCTGTTGTCAGTCACACAATGATTCTTAGTAGATCACTCGCAAAACATGCACAGACAAAATGTGCAATATTTTAGAGTGCACATGCAATTTAGTACTCTGCGTTTGGGATCTTAGTAAATCAGGCCCTCAGTCAGTTACATGTCCGAAGGTTCTATTTCTGCTTGTGTCTAAAAGGAGGAGGGAGCTGCCGATGAAATGGAATTTACAGGTTTTATTTACTGCTTTTTATTTTATGTCAATGGTTGGATAAAGGCCAGCGCCTTCTTGGCCTGCTGCACACTCACAAACTACGCACATTCACACCTGAATGCTGCCCAGCACAACCGCTGGTCACCGAGCACTGCTGAGGTTAAGTGCCTTGCTTAAGGGCACTAGGGGCAAGTGGTGCTGCTTCATTTCCTTGTCAGGGTTTGACCGCAGGATGAATCAGACTCAAGCTGAAGAAAAGAGAGACATATCGCAGGGCGGTTTACGGTTAGGGAGGAGATATGAGTGTGATGTAATTTAAGAAGATTACAAACTGTCTCTACTGGCATTCTGTAGCTCGTATTGGTCCATGATGTACACGCACAAACATGCGTCTTATTGGCTTAATTCATATCAAATATCACCTTTTGGGGCTGAATTATATTCTGTCAACTTCTCTACTGTACATTTACGCTCTGTGACTCTTTAGAGGAGGTCTGCTCGTCTCCTCCACCAGCATCACTTCAAAGGCTTCCCAACTCTCATCTCATAAATTTTAGGGGCTGGAGAAAAAGTGCTGCAGGAAGTGCAATGCAATATCCTGAGCTGCAGACCCCTGTAGCACTTTTCACTTTAAGTCAGACTGGTTCCACAATTTGCTGACTGATTGTTGGATGTATATACAAAGACACCACTGTACCGGGCAGCTGAGCTTGCGGGATTTGCTGAAAATCGAAGATTTTTGTTAACCTCTAAAACCGTAAACAGTATTAATTGGCAATTTAAGCATGTTTTCAATGATTTGAGTGAGGGAGGGTTGTTCAACAACAAAGTATATGGAAAAGGCTAATTGAACAAGCAGGAGCGCCTTTTACCAGTGAGGGTTCAATTACCCTAATTGAAAAAGCTGGACATGGATTGAAACTGGCAGTCTAATTAATGGACTCTTTCACAAGCCTCCATGGAAACCTCTGTCCAGTGCTTACACACATGGGCAGCTCCTCTATGTATTCCATATTTAGCTGGCATTTGTTGCTCTGTGTGAGGTGTGTGTGTGTTTGTCAGGATACACTGCATTCATAGGGCTGTCTTTGTATGTTTAGAGCCCCAGCGTGTTCAGGTTTAGGATGAAGGTTGGTGTTTAGATTTAGTTCTATCTTCATGTTTCATCTGTCGGCTAACAGCTGAAGTCAAATGAAACTGAAAATTGTGAATTTGTACCTGGATCTAAGGTGTTAATTGTTGTGGTGCCTTTTCATGCGCTCCCGGAAATGTCATCAGTAACTGCTGATAGCTTCCCTGTGGTTTTTTTTATTTTTATGCTATTATCTTTATTTTCTCTGGTGCTCAGGTCTGAATTATGATGTCACTGACAGTAAAAGATCCATCCATGAAAAGCTGTTTTTCCCTCAGCATTCCTTCTAATGTGTAATCCACATTAATCATTTTATTGAAGTTAGGATGACTGGCCATGAGCCTACTACAAGGTAGCCTGTTCTGGCTGGATGTGCCACCATTAAAAAAAAATTCAAGTGTGAGAGAGAAAATGTGTAAATGCGAGATGGCATCGAACCACCTGGACAACATGAACCGCTTTAGTGCAGGAAGCAGTGTGCACATTGTTGGCATTTGCTCTGCTGGCCACAAGTGGGTTTTTCCAAAAAAAATATCATACTTTGTTTGTCACCTACATACATTTTGTTGTCTGAGCTGTGGGGAAATATATTGCACAACTTCCTCTAGTGATATGTTATTAACACTCTGACCCATATTTTTATTAAAACACGCCACATGGAGTCACTACCTTATGCTACATGTATAATTCTCATTTTTCCATATATGGATACATGGGCGTGGATAATTTGGACTTAGTTACAGTCGTGTATGTGTGAGTTTGTGGGAAAAGTATAATATGTAAAACTATTCCGCATTACAATTTAAAAAAATTGACATAATCAATGTTGTATATATTTGAGTTTCCATCAATTTTCAAACTCAGAGAAATTATTAATTTTTGTAACAGACACGGACCGCTTCACTAGGTTGCCTGTTAGTGACGGCATATCCTTCTTCCTCCTCTACTTCGTGTAAATTCTGGCGAAACTCTGTGCTACACGGCGGTGCGGCACACACTGAATACATCACTCGCCCACAAACTGAGAGAGTAAGGGGAGCTGACCAGCAGGACAACGGCGGAGGATTAATTCTTTAAAGTGAAACACAAAAACATCTAATGAATTATTTGGATGCTCAAAGAAAAATTGAAAACTTAAATGAAAAACGCAGCTCCCCTGTCACCTGCAGCTCCTCATCTAACAGCTCCGTCTCCTCCCTTTACTTTGACAGACGGTGTAAAAATATCCCCAGACATATTTAAAATGGATCCGCTGTCAACAAATGCTGAAAATGACTGTTGTTTTGCTTTTATTTATTGGGCAGCACGGTGCCTTAGTGGTTATCACTGTTGCCTCACAGCAAGAAGGTTCTGGGAATCCAGGTCCGCTCGTCTAACATCCAGAGGGACCTCTCTGTGAGGAGTTTCCACGTTCTCCCCGTGTCTGTGTGGGGTTCCTCCGGGTGCTCCGCCTCCCTCCCACCATCAAAACATGCACGTTAGGCACATTAGGTTAGGCTGGCCCCATGTGGAGGTGCGTTCAGTAGCAGCGGCTCAGGACTAACCCTCCAATAAAGCTGCTTTACCTTTGCCTTCATTCCTCAGTTGGACCAAGTCTTCAGAAAAAAAAAAAAAAATGGAAAAAGAATTTTCTATTTCTGTTTGGATTTTTAGGTTTAATGTTATGAAGTTGCTCTGTAGTATTTTCAGTTCAGCTATTTTGAAGCTCATCTGTCTCAAACCTACAGTTCACTGCTGCGAGTTTCCTTTGTTGCATTTATGTTGTCTGTCATGGCTCGTGTCACGGCAACATCTGCACCGTAGACTTACTGTCATGGGATGTTTTTAAGGTGGTTTTCTGATCATTACTGTATAGTTTAAACTAGTAATTATTCCCTCAGCAGTGATCAACTGATGTTTTCCGTAGCACCTCACATTTTTTCACCTAATTGATATATTTGTATTTTTAAAAATGAACACTGTAAATTTGATGTGAGCTATTTAAATTTAAAAATGCAATAATATTTAAAATTAGTAGTAACTTTTACTGTAAGAGGAAAGAATAAAAACAACACTATGTAGACTTTGTCCAATAAAGAATTCAAGACATAGATGGCAGTGTGAAAGACTGTAAGTGTGTGTGTATCATATATCTGTTTCAGTCTTTAAGCTTGTTACACTTACGTCTGTTTTTCTGCTGAGAAGTGAGAGTGTGAGCTCGGCTGAGTGAGCATTTACATATGTCTGTGACTAAGCCCATTGGCACAGTACAGTATGATGCAGTGCTCCTTGCCTTACTGGGCCTGTTTGCTGTGAGTGTAGTCCTCTGTGTCCTGGTTGTAATCCTCAGCACTGTTCCTGGGGGAAAGCTGGGGATGCTAACAGCAGCCAAACTGCAGGTCGCTGCTAGAGAGAAACCCCAGGTCAGCCTGTCCTTGCTTTCCTGCTGGCTTGGACGCCACGCATCGCAACAGTATCGCATTATTTTAGCTGATGCGAAGCACTGGGAATTCACAAGAAAAAAGACCAGTTCAAGGGTTAGATTGACAATGTCACCAGAATGTGAAAATGTAAAATGTCTGATGTTGTGTCAAAGGTGTCAGTGTATTGTGTTGCAGAGATACTTAATTACCCTCAGTTGATGCCGGACCATCCTGTCACTCCTCATCACGCCTCTCCTGTACCCACTTGCCATGTCTTCCTAGCTGCTGTGGTCAGTCTGGTAGCTAATAACTTTTTTCAAGCTGGCCTTAAGGTCTTTTTACATTGCTGTGTGGCAACTACCCTGAAACAGCTTTTTTAAAAGCGGCTGTTGCGACTGGGGTCCAGTGCCATGTCAGTAATCATGTTTCCATCATATCGCATCGGAAAATTATGATGGAAACGTCGTAATTCAAACTAAAATCCCCTGATTCGCACAAACTGAAATACGCTCGCTAGAGCCGGGTTTTGGTTGATTCGAAAGGGATGGAAA
>JAQLOL010000025.1:29089237-29100193 GCA_029783665.1 Naso thynnoides
AGTTTGTGCGAATCAGGGGATTTTAGTGCGAATTACAGCGTTTCCATCATAATTTTCCGATGCGATACGTCTAGATGTGAATCAAAAGGGCGATGGAAACATGGCTACTGTCGTGCTCAAATGACGTCAAAGCTCACTCTCTCGTGTAATAATTGCTTAAATGGAGCCTAGTGTTGTCACGATACCAAAATTTTAGTTTCAATACCAATACCAAAATGATTTGGATACTTCTCATTACTTTTCCAAAAAAGGAGAAACACTGTAAAATGTCGTTATTCTTCTTTATTTTAAAATTAAAAAAACAAACTTTTGTAACAAAAAATTTAGTAGAAAATTTCTGGTGATACATTTGTCATACTAGCAGAAGCCCTAATTACTTTGAGATAAGATAACCTCAGAGAAAATATTTTCATGAGACTAATTTGATATAGCCTATCACAATCTAGGACATGATTATGTAATATTATAGGCTAATAACATTATTTATTAAAAAGAAAATAGAATTCCAATGTTGTCTTCATACAAAGCATTGCATCCGGCAGCGTCACCGCTGACAGCCTTGTGCTCCGATAGCAAGGCATCAACTACAAATTAAATCAACAAAAAAAGGTACTCTTTATTTCTGAATGCTTTAAAGTACCTTTCTGAATACTTTAGTACTTTTTCAGTATTGGTATAATGTACAAGACCAATGGAACCAAAGCAAAATTTTACTCTTAGTCTTAAAATGGATTTTTTCCAGTTTTCTTTCTTCGGTTTTGAACTGAATTTGGTTGTTCTGATGCGTTCTGTGTCCAGTGACAATAAATATGATCTGTTACCACACATAGTAACAGATACGTGACAGCAGCAATGATGGATGACTTTACTGTCAATGTGTGGCAGCAGCCTGCAGTCTCTGATCAAGTACAACTCTCCTTTGAAATGAAGAGCCTGCATCTCCACAACACATTCACCGTCATGTACTAGTACTTCTGTGATGTCACTGTAGATGTACACATTTACGCAGTTTTATCACTGAGGTGCCATTTGTGATGCTCTGTGTTAAAGGACTGAACTTCGGAGGGATCATGTCCTCACCACAGGGTTTGTCCTGAAATTGCCTGTCATAGCGGGCAGCAGCCCCTTGGTTACCTTCAACGTTTTGGTCTTTTGCATTAATTCAGTAAGAAGTGAACAGAAATAAAAAGCTTTAGGACTGACCTTACATTTTTACGAGCAGGTTGTTACCGTAACTGCAGGCCCTGACCACGCTGTAGAAATATCAGGTTTTATTTCTTTTAGTGATCATCTTTAATAAAGAAAAAGACAAAAATTGTTTTGGGGGGTTTTTTGACATTGAACCTCTAATCTGTGAATGCATGGGGCAGAAATAAGGCAGAGACTCATTTTACAAATCAAAGGAGTGTTTTTCCTCCGTCTCTATCTCCGTTCTCAGCTTGCCTCTCTCTCCTTGCTTCTCGCTTTGTAAGCTGAACCTCTGGCGGGCAACGGGCTAAAAAAGGAAACAGACAGTTTGGCCCTCGGCTCTTTTTCTTTAAATAGGCCTGGTATTCCCGGTGGAGCAGGCAGGGGTTCACCTTGATGTCACGTATCAGCGGCAGGCTTGGGGCTCGGAGCCGGCCTTTTCTCACTGGCTCACAGTTAAAAGGAGGTTTGGGGAGGGAGGAGGGGAGGAGGAGGAAGTCAACAAATCCTCTGACCTTTTATCAGCCAGGTCCGCCATGAAGAGGCAGTTAGTGCGTGTGTGATTTTATTTAATTGTGTGTGTGTGTTGTACTGTAGATCTGTTGCCTAGACATACTTAATGTAAATATCTTGTGTGACACGTTAAGGTGTTCTTATATGTGAGCCCCTGTTTGGTTCTGCATTGTTCCCTGCTATTGGCTCATTGCTGCAGGATGATTTTCCAATGTTGTGCTAAGTGACCACAAAGATTACTCCGTTCTCTTCCACTTGAAAGCAAGAAATGAAAAATTTCATCACCTCATCGATCGGTGCAGGGGTTTTCCTAGAAAAGGACATTACCTATTGTGTAACGACAGTCTGTGGTAAAACAGTTCATTGTTCGCTCTAATGGCAGTTAACACCTGTGACAAAATGGAGCAAAAGCAAAAGTCACAGAACAGTCTGACCCACCGGATGTGCACTGCAGGTGCAGGGAGAGCATTCCCCACCCCTTCCACTTTCTGCATGTCACCATTTCAAAGTCTCCACTGCTACAGAAAACAACAGTGATGGGAACTGCGGCTCTTTGAAGGGAGCTGGATCTTGTGGCTCTGTTTCTTTCAAAGAGCTGCTGTGAAAAAATGGAGCCCCTCGCTCTCAGGGTGCACTCACACTTGGCCCCGTTGATCCGTACTGTGCCGAAGCACAAATGTCCCCCCTCCTCTCTACCCCGCCAGCCTGCACGTGAACTTTGCTCCAGTCTAACAGCACCTAAGCATGTTTGAGTCATCTGATGTGTGGAGTGCGACGTGTATTTTTACCGTCATTTCTTTCATCTTGTGATGACATTGTCCAACTGTTCTCTGGTATCAGCGATCCAAAAGACGGTCTCAGATTTCTCTGACTGTTCTTGACTTTGTCTGCCGTTGTCTGCCTGAATTTCAGGTGAATCCTCATCAAACGGTGACAGCGATGTCGGCGCTCGTTGCCTGTGCTCGTGGCTGAAAAAGCGTGCCTTAAATAATTGCAAATAAATAAAGTAGCTTACTCGATCAACCCTCTCCCTCTCTCTCTCCAGACGTGGAGGATGGGGATAAGCTACTGAAAGTATTTTATCCTGAACCTTGACAACACGGCTGCTCTCATGACCGACTGATTCTCTCTGCTCACGAGATGGGGAGTGAGTGGGTGGGTTAGGATGGATGAAAATTGGGCAGAGCATGATGGCAAAATAAAAAGAATGGTTCCCAGGAGAGACTCAAATCCTTTCCTTTTTCCTAAAGAGCCGCTCAACAGAATGAGGTTGGTCGCGAATGTCACAACACTAGAAAACAACAGTAATAACCTCTGAGCTAGCAACCTACACTCTGGAAATGGTGAGATTTGATGACAGGAATTTAGACGTTTTAATGCCACGGCTCTTTTCTGCACGTCTAAATCTTTCACTGAAACAAATTTCCCACCAACACCATTTTGCAGAGGCACAGTGACAGTATCCGCGGCCAGGCAGAGCGTTTTTTTCTTTATACCAGAATGTACATGTGTAGAGCCAGACCTTTAAGATCTGGCTACGCAAGACTACAGAACCATAAGAGAACATAATTTGATGAAACAATCTTTAACGGTGACACAAAAGCAGTCAAGAAATTCACATTCATATATATATATATATATATGTATATTTAACAGGCGTTCGAAGTTAACATATAATAATGTGTTAATGAAAATTCCTTTTAATGGCACTAATTTTATTTGGATGCACGATTAACATGCACATGGTCTTTATGACCTTCAGCCCACTCCATAGTTTGGGAAATCAGGAAGCGAAGCAGCCACCAGCACAGACATTTATACAAGATACAAAACTTAAGACAAGAAGCTAGAGTGGAGGAGGAAGTATAGAGTCTTGACAGTATTTGTCATAGTCTGTATTGTACTGGGACACTATTACAGTGTGGTCTGACTCTTGCATGGAGGCTAAGTGACACTTACGACTAACAGTCAATGGACGCTGAAGGTGCAACAACAGACATCGAGCCCTGATCACAACAGACCAAGGACTGCTTCAAATGGGGTTGTGTTTATCGTGTTCATGGAAGGAGACCATATGACCCCCCCCCAACCCCCCCCCAACTCCTACTTATGATGCGGTTAGTCAAATTTATCAGAAAGCTCCAAGTTCACGAGTTGTGACGTATTTGCTGATGTTTTCAGACATGGTGAAGCCAGCATCAGCCCGTACAGGACCAAAAGTAAGTATAGATAAGTTTTTAATCTTGATATAAATTGTCACCTTTGTCATCTCGTCTCTTGGTCCTGTGCATGGCGTTTAATCTCAAAGTAATAATAGAAAACCCGGAGGAGAACAAGTGATCTGTTGGCGTCCACACACACACGTCATGACTTCACGAGTTCCATATGAAGGCAGCATAAGCATTGCAGAGCAAAGTGACATCTGTATACATTTGCATAAACAGTCATATTGGTCCACTCTCATGTTGATAATTAAAAACTAGAAAAATATCCCTTCAAGGTACATTTTGAAATGAAAATAATACAATAAGAAAAAACAACAATGTGCAGTTAATTGCGATTAAATATTCAAATTGACTGACAATCCTGACTTTTGAGCATTAAGTCAATTGCAGTGTGCAGTATATTACCCATCCCTTTTAGCATTGTGGACCTTTTATATGTTGATGTGATAATGAGGGTGGTTATGCTGCTGAATCCCTGTTAAAATTAAAGGATTAGATTCTAATGTTTAGCAGGTCAACACACAAAATAAGCGCTCTGTCTCCCTGAGCTCGTCCACAAAAACTGTCAAGCTGCCACCGACTTTCAATGGTTTTGTATTTTACTTTTATTAGCAAGCTGCAATATCGAGTAAGAGGGTATTGATAGACTGGCCACATCAAGTTCAATCTCTGTAAGTACCACAAAATAGCCTATAAATTTACATAATTATTCAGTTTTTCCCATCAGCCTGTTAGCAAATCTAATTTGCCACAGCACAGGAGTCCCAGCAAGATTGCTATGGAGTTATAATCCTTGGCTACACACTTTTCAATTTCCTTTACTTCTTTACAGTCAATCAGTCAAATAAGACACAGATAATTCCCTTTTTTCTATCGTATTATTTGGACTTTTGAGGCAGAATGTGGTTCAAACTCTCACTCCATGATTTCAGAGAACAAGCAGCACTGCCATTCCTCCTCACAGTGTCGTGCATTCATGTTTGCTATGAAAGCCGAGCGTGTCGTATAGGTTGTTGTTTGTCTGACAAATAGGCCATGAATCAGCTCGTATTGTGGCAGCAGCTGTTGACTTGTGAATAGCAATTAATAGCAGCAATATCACATTGTAGCATTCACAATTAATGTGTTAAAGGGGTGTTTAAATAAAAGACTGCGCTTTGTAAATACGTGTGATGTTCCCACCTCGGTCTCCGCTATGAGCTCAGTGTCTCTTGTTAAAACACTTATATTACACACGTGTGGGCAGTAACCAGGAAAACAATAATAATTTACTTTAACTTCCACACTACATTAGAACTCCTCAGTGTTACATGAAGTCAAATAAAGGCACAAGGTTTTCGATGGGATATTTATGGTGTCATAATATTGTATATGGACTATTTTGCATTAATTTTGCTTGTGCTGAACGCGGCTGCCTCTTGTGACATCTGTCAAAGTTTTATGTGCATGTCACTGAGTTAATCTAGACTTTTTCACCATCATCTCTCTTTAGCTCCTTTCTCTCTCTTTCTCTTTCTCTCTCTTTCTTTCTGTCTTTCCCTCTTTCTCTCTGTGTGATTCAGCCTCTTGCTGTTTGGACAAATACTTGACCGGAGCGTTCAGCAGGCCAGACAATCGATAGCAAATGCCCATGGCTAAATCAAATTACTTCTGCTCGATTTGTACCCGGTGACAAAAGAAAGAAGAAGAAAATATAAAACAGTGTTATTTCCAGGGTCACAGGCTGTCTGAAGAAGGTTTTTGTTTGTCTCCTTCTATCTGGACGGACACACAGCTCTGTGTCAAACTCCAGCTACGTAGAGCAGATCATTGCTGTCAGTGCCGTGTTGTCTGGTTACACAGCCGAACTGTTGAAGCAGTAGGTGTTAAAAGGATTCTGATTAGTTATTAATATAATGCAATTTCTCAAATAAATAACAGTAACAATGGCTAAGTCTCTTAAACGCCTGTAAACATTGAGAGGGTTGGTATTTGTATTATAATGTTTCACATCTAATCAAAAACGAAGGAATCTGTCGCCTTTCTGTTCGTCTGTGTGCATGCTTGTTTGTCCTGACAATCACTCATCCAGTCAGCTTCACACTTGGCAGGTGTTGCTGAGGAACCAAGGAAGTGCTGTGCCGATTGTGCCTTTGTTTGGATGAGCGGTTCTCAAAAAACATTAAAGGGATACGGCAACTTTTTCTTTCTTTTTGTTATTCGCCTCCCTCCTGAGTTCCAGACAAGAAGACAGATCCCATTCTTTCAGCTGTGCGTGCAGCAACAAGGAAGAGACGGGCAGAGCTCATCAACTGCTAATTAGCTTAGCTCAAACACTGGTAGTCAATGGGAAGTGCTAGCCTGCCTCCTCCTAAAGTCATCTGATAAGCTTTCCAACATCTCTAAACGTTCCTGTGTGCTTGTTGTGACTTGTTTATTTACCACATCTTGTTATTTTAAGACTCACATTTGCAGATTTTCCAAAAAGGAGCGTTTGAACTGGGACTAGTTCTGTTTGATGTGCACTGCAACAGCATCAGTCACTTGAACCCAACAACAATTAGTCATGTCATACTCTGAAATATCCTCCTTATACACTGCCAGTCGCTTCTTCTTCCGTTCTTTTGTTGAGGTGTTAATGAAACCACAGACCTTCTGCATGTCTTCACATTAGAGCCTCCCACAAAGGACGGATAATGCTCTTCAGCTGCTGGAGAGATTCTAATGTAAAACATCTGTGCTGAGCTTTATTGTCGTTTGCGAAGCAAAGTAGAAGATGTTGGGATTACATTATGACTGAGGAGAGTATTTCTTTTTATGGTTCTGTTGTTGGGCTGATTGAATCAGTGCTGGAAATGTTCATCATCCTGAATTCATCGAGGTAAGAAGAAGGCAGGGATGGAGTTTGCGTTTGCAAAGTGCAAGAGCAGAGTGGAAAAGAGAAAGTCTTCGTACAATGACATTTTATAAAGTGTAATTTGCAGCTTGATATTACGCGATAAGTGTTTTGTTTTATATCACATTAGTTAAGACTAATGCCCCTTTTACACCAGGTATTAAATTGTGATCTGTATCCAGGTAAATTATCCAGATAATAAAAGATCTGGTCTCGCCTTTCCTTTTACACCTGGTATTTTTAATGCTTTCTCGTTATCCACATTGAGATCGGATCTCTTTCTTCTGAAGCAAAACCTGTGCATGAGAAGTTTTTTACATGAGTAAAACACTCACTATATGCAGAGCACAGTGTCAAGTTACTGCTTAGGAACATTTACTGCAGCTGCAGCTTCACATTAAAAATATTTAACTGGCGAGATGCATGTAGACATTTATTTTGAAGTTGGCTAATCATAGAAAATACAATGTGTTCAGTTAGCTTAGCTAGCTCAATGCTGTGCTGTCTGTGTTTGTGGAGCAAAACAATGGTCCTTTTTCATTTGTTGACATTGGATTAATTTTAAATATGTCTCAGAGTAGTTTTATACCGTCTGTGAACGTGATGGAACAAGAACGGAGCGAAGACGACGAGCTGGCTGCAGAAGACGGCTGAGCAAACAAACTCACCATTCAACCAAGTTACTAAGTTCTTCATTAGCATCAGAAATATTTTGAAGTAACGTTAGGTGATTTCTGTATTTCACTCTGACAACTTATCCATCATCCTGCTGGTCAACTCTCCTGACTCGCGCTGCATTTAAGTGAAATGTCTCTGTGTCTTCAGCAGCCCTGTGCAGCGACTCAGCTGGATGCAGGATGTAACGTAGTTGTGGCATCTGTCCGTCTAACAGTATTAATTTTTCAAAAGGCAAAATGACAGTGGGGCCCGAGCTGCCCGGGAACACTGACTACAGCGGGCTGCAGCCTGATGCGAGTAAGTTGCACAGATTGCATTTATTCAAACCTAGTGTGAGCCAGACTACCTTCAGATGTGGTCTTAGAGACTCGATCACAATAGTTTATTTGTTGTAATGTTAGAATTTACAGCCCTGTTTTCTTTTCTCTGACGTCTCTCAAACCTTTGACTGATTCTTCATTCCTCATTTACCGCATTTCTTGCTTTTTGTTTTGTCCTTGATATTATTTTGTGTCATTGTTGTCCTCTCCCATCCTTTCTTTCCTTTCTTCGCCCCTCACCCCTGCCTCCATGGCTAACGCATGATGCAGGTGTCAGGCTGCAGATACTAAGCGATCCATTTCTCTGTCTAATGGAGTTATGGCTGGCCTCGGTTGACCCTAAAACAGTTTGTGGCGGAGGAGTCAGCCGCCGGTGGTGGCATTAGCGTGACATCCTCTCCTTGCTGCCTGTTCATTCTCGACCAGCAGATCTTATTTCAAGGTGAAAAGCTGAGCTTGACAAAGACGGACACATATTGCAGAGGACTGATCAGTTTAAAGAGGAAATGGTGGTGAGGTTGTCAACACACGTCCACACACAGAGTTGGGGATTTCCGTCCTGGTTGTGGCCTCAGGGCTCTCCTCACAAATCCCTCCAGCATCGACTCCTCTTCTTTGATCTCTGGCTGCTTCCTTTTCTCAGCTACTTGTCGGAACCATAAAGGTGGTTTACATTTGCTGCATCGTGAAACACAGGCTTGCAACCAAACGACCGTAGGTTTAAGTTGACAAACTGACTTCTTGGCAGAATTTTAGAAAAGGCCGAGCCTCTATGAAACATGCAGGGTTAGGCTATTGATCGCTTCAAACCAAAGGAAGAGCAAAACTTCAGCATCGTCTTCAAAGGTCATGAGAAGCATAAATGTTTGTCGGGGATAAAGTCGATAACATCCACTGAAGGGTAAAAGGTCCTCAAAGCAAAGAGTCTGTCTTTTAAAAAACAACATGAACCTGATGTGAATGTACGGTAAATACACTGACTGTGATTATATATTTGTGACAGACAAGACAGAAACACTGACAGTTAAAAACATCAATAAAATGTCAGCCAGTTACACCCAGGGATCATTTTCATTTAAGGATGTGCTGATGTAATGTCGGTTAGGCCTGTTTTAATCACAGTTGTTTAACCCGTGTTGTTTCTTGCTATTAAAACAAAAACAAAAACAGACATGCCTGCATATCGACTGTACACGTAGTTAAAAAACTTACACCTTTGTCCTAAACATTTTCAATGCTGAGAAGCTTATTATTTACTCAGCTTCTATTTATGTAAATGGAGCATAATTTATTTTTTTTTATCATGCTTAATTTTTGCTTGGCAATACATTCATTCATTTCACTGACATTTTTTATTATATTTAAGGAAATAACATCTTGTTTAGATAATCTGGCTGCTGAATTATCATTAATTTCTTTTAAACTATCGGAGATAGACCTCAGCTGCTGCTGTGAGCCAAAAAGAGAAAAAGGATTAATAAGCTTGTCCTGACAGAAACGGTTTAGAGATACTTTCACCGAGTAACATTAAAATTGTCCTTTACTTTTTTTTTATTTGTTAAAGGAAACATATATTTGGTCTTAATTGTGTATGTAAATGTGTTTAAAAAAAAATAAAAAAACATTTTTGATTGGGTGGGCCCAGGCCTTGTAGGCCCACCCCTGACGCTGCGGCTGTGACCAGTCACAGGTCTGCAGTGTTTTACGTCACCTGTTACTACCTGCTTAGCTTTTTTCTAAGCTTAGAGTTAATCACGCCTTGAATCATGTTTGTTTTCAGGTTTGTGCTCAATCTTTGTTAGTTTGAGTCACATTGTAGGTAACAAAGTAAAGATCTGGGAACGAGGTTTTACTTAAATAGCTGTCGGACAATCAGACAAATTGCAGCAAACCAATATTGTATCCAGATTATCTAAACCACATGAAAACTAAACTACGGTTTGAAGCTGCAGGTGGCAACGTCTGGAAATCAAACTAGCTCAAGGCATGAGACTGCGAAGGAAACAACTCCACTGCTCCTTCTTCTCCATGTTTCCGCTCATGTTTTATTTCGCTTGTTGCTCTTTTTTAAGGGCAGTTTACACCAAAGATTCACAATGAGATGAAACAAAGTGGTTGCAGGTAAAGTTGCGGTGGAGCAAACGAGTCCATCTCAGCTCGACTGACGCCTGCAGACACTCTGTTGTCGGCAGTGGCCAGCTTTAGCACATGAGGCACGTCACTTCTTTCAGCTAGAGCTGCAGCGATTAATCGAAAATGGATCGATAGAGAATTAATTACCAACTATTATGACAATCTATTGGTCTTTTCAGAAATTTTCAAATACAAAAGTCAAAAGAGTTGCTCGTTTAGCTTCTAAAGTGTGAGGATTTTTACTGCATTATGGTGCCATTTATGATCATAAAGGAGGAGTTTCTGTGTTTTGGGCTGTTGCTTGGACAAAAAAAGCAATTCGAGGACGTCACATTTGGCTCTGGGAAATTGAGATAAGCACTTTTCACACCTTTTTGACATTTCATGGAATAAACAATCGATTAATCGTGGAAAAAAAACCCGGCAGATTAATTGATAATGGAAAGAATCATTAGTTTCAGCCCCAGGTTCAACAGCCAGTCAGCTTGCAGCAACGTCAGCTTTGCTCAGAAGTGCACCAATCAAGGCAGAGAGTACAGAGAGCGTCACTGACTGGGCAAAAATGATGATAGTGTCAGGATTTTTAGACTTCTGAATACAAAGGCATGATGGGAAAACACAGAGATCTTGCGTCACTTACTAACAGCTGTCTGTGAATATTATGACATGTTTTACCAGGAGAAAGGACAAGTTGCCTACATGTATAGAATAATAATTATTAGGGTCCTTATTGTAATTGGAAGAATTCTTCTTCTTCCTCCTCTTCTTCTTCCGAGGAAATCATACTTTCCATGGGCAAAAACTCACCAGACTTTACGGAAATGTCCGACCCCATGCCACATTTCCTCAACTCCAAGGACGTGGGGGGGCACAATAAACGTTTAAATTTAAAAACTTTAAAAATTCCTACCAAAGCAACAGTACACGCTACAGTTTTGAAACTTCAGCACAATGTAGCCCAGATACTGCTGAAACTTTTGTCCATTTAGACTCATTACAAATTATGAAGTCCATCACTCTGTTT
>JAQLOL010000025.1:29114589-29127097 GCA_029783665.1 Naso thynnoides
GCCCCCCCCCCCCCCCCCCCCTCCCCCAGTGAAAATCACTGAGACTAGCACGTCTTCTTCTGCTGTTAATTATTAAAAACAATTACATTCATCACTCAAACTTCATCGCGGCTGTTTTCGACCTTCCTTCCTTAGCACACACGTTTTGTTTTCTTCTTTTTCGCTCTTTTGTCGAAAAGAAAAATCACTCGCCTGTTCCTCTGCTGAAGGGACGGCTCGACTCAACAAGAACAAAGAGCAGCAGTCTCGTCTGCGTTGTGTCACACAACTCTGATGCCGATTATTTTTACCTCTTCTATTTATAATCTTCCTTCTGTCCTACATATGTCTTAGACAGTTCTCCTGGGAGGTCTTTGTCGCTAAAAAGCCTGCTCGCTCTCTTTCTGTCTGTACCTTGTGATTAGGTCACAGCACCAAAGGGAATACAAAAATATTTCTCATTTTTTATGTTAAATGATAAGCCAGCAAAGTCAATTTTTTGTTAGTTTTAAGGCACTGATTGATTAATACCTCCTGTTACAAAAGAACACAGATGATTTTGGTTAGTCAGTAAGTTTGCATGCACAGTTAAGTTGGACTGCGGTTAAAGCTCAGTTAGGCCTTTAAATTGGACTGCTGTCCTTGTTCCAGTGTAAATACACTGAGGGAGAATCAACTTAATGTCCAACACTGCTACAGTAGGCGGCGATAAGCCCCTCTTAGGCCAGTTCGACTTCCACTGACGTAATCTGGGTGAGTAAACTGGACTTTGAGAATTTGGATTAGTATGATTTCAGTTGGATTAACATGTTTATATGTATTTTAAAAGTTTGGTTAAAGTTGAACTAAAACAATAAATTAGATTTTCTCTAACGTCATGTAAACGTACTGAGTGACAGAAAGCAGGTTGTTCTCTGAAAAACAGCTTTTGGTGTTTTTATTTATATTTTTTAATTTTACAACTTTTTTTTAATTTAATGTCGAACTGGTTTTAATCAGTATTAGAAGAGTCGACCTGTAACTTTACCTCATCCTGCCTGATATGTGTACTTTGCTTTGGCCTTTATGTTCTTTACTGCTGGCATTATAAATGTTAAAAGCAAACAACATGTTGCTCATTTTGCTTTTCTTAAAGCATTACAACTGGTGAGGGATTTTTTGTTTTTGTTTTTGTTTTTTTTCTGAAATTGCTGCCAGTAATAGTGTTGCCAGATGTACGATAACTATTTGTTTTGTGGGATAATTTTGCCCTGTGTGCGATGTACGATCAATAATGCCAATAACAGAGGTGGTGGTTCGGACTTAAACTGTGACTTTGTTTCATATTATATCCGTTAACGACCACATCAAACCTCCCTGTACCGTTATCAAAACCACTTCACAGTATAATAGATATGAAAGCAGGCCACACTCTACTTTCATATGTTATTAACCTAATTTTACGCATCATCCCCAAAGGTAAAGATACAGAAAAACAGAAGTCATTGCAAAAACCAGTGCACTGTCAATATTTCAGAGACCCCCCCAACAAATTTCACATATCATGTTTTCAGGGGTCTTATGAAGGGGAGCGGAGCTAGTTTGCGTGCTGGTTGTGTGGTTAAGGACACGTAGTCCCAGAGGAAACGGCTGTCTGACAGCAATGTGACGCTTGAAGACGTGTTACAGCAATCCTATCTTTGTTTCCTGCTTCTCCATATAGAGAGCCAGCTAATAGTTATTTATGGCAGGTAAGACACTGAAGAGGCATAAGTGCCTCATACAACTCCATAAAAAAAGGAAGTGTTCCTTTAAGTTCAGGGAAACCTTCACTGTCCTAGTTAAAAGATGAACCCTACTTGACTCATTTTGAAGGGAAATTGACTGTTGGCATCAAAACATATGAAACCTTTCCTGCCTTTGCACCTGACAGGGTTGGCACAAAGTGCTCTGACTTCTTAATTCAAAAAATTCCGGTTTGGGATGAGTTGTCTGCACTGGCCTCAGTCACAGTTAGAAGCGTGTTAACCAGTTCACCTCCTGCATGATGTGCTTGAGATGTGTTGGAGGCTCTTCTGTACTGTGAGTGGATTATGGAGGAGGGTACCTGGCTGCTGGCTGCTTTCTTTGTGTGGGGCTTTCATCCAGCCGGTGGCCCTGTCCCTGTGCTCCGTATCTCTCCACTCTGCCCCCTCCACCCCCACCCACCAGGTAATCCCCCCAGCCTGTCCCTGCTCGCTTCACTCTCTGCCTGCAGGCTCAGCCGGCTCCGATTACACTACCTGTGGATATTCACGCCACATTCTCCTCACACTTCACCATTTTGAGGCGTCTTTATCTCACTTAGAAAGTGAGAAATATTCCCACCATATTCCCACCTCCAGCAATATAACATTTACACTCCTATAGTGTTGTCACAGCTTCGCACGTGCTCTTTTTGGGTTGGGTGTGTGCGCACAAAAAAGTGTTAATTTGGCTATTAAGAGGAAAAAGTGTGTTTCTGCACACACATGGCAGCATGGATGTGTGTGTGAATGAAAGCGGAGGCGGTTGGAGTGTTGTGGGCCCGTGCGGCAGTGTGATGGAAGGCAGTGGTGTTGGTGTGGAGTGTGCGTGGGAATGCTGTGTTGGACCCCAGCAGGTGTTGTTGTTGGTGGCTCATGTGGGAGGCAGAGCAGGTCCTGGGTCTGTGCCACACTCAGGCTCACTGCTGAACTCTGCTGTGTGGGAGGATCATCATGCCATCGAGACTGCTTCCCGAGAGCTTCTTTGAAGGCTGCATACAGTTTCTGTGTTCACCTCCCATTAGCCAGATGTTTTTTAAATATTTTAATAGAAATTTTGATGCAAATGATGTTAATGGGTGATTGGATGTGGCATAGAAATTGAAATGAAAAGGAAGAGATGTTTCCAAATCTGAAACCTCATGCAGGTCCCAGGGTTGCAGCTACCACTGAGGTCATGTCCTCAGTATTTTTCGGAGGTGGTGGACAGGAATGGATTGTTCTCAGATTTGTGCTTTTTTGTCGAACAGACCATGTTTGTTTAATGGAACTTTGGTTCGTTTTCCCCTTGCAGCATTTTGGACAGTGTGAACACGGCAGGCACTTGCTGGGTCAGAACAAAACTGCTGCACCAAGACCCTCTGGAGTTTTATACCATTCCCTGAATTAAGTCAAACAAAGGAGCGGTTTGTTGTGGTGGACTTGTGCTCGCATGTACTCTAGCAAAACGGCGCCAGTAGTCAGGTGTGCTTTGCATTGTGGGATGTGGATGAATAATTTTCCAGCAACTAGCAGGAGAATGATTTATGGTCTGATCTGGACTAGTGCAACACAGTATGTTGTATTTAAGTCTGTTGCCCCTGTGAATGTTGGGACATTTTCCTATAAAAAGAGTGTGATTATATTCACGACAGTGCCACCTTAAATCCCCGTGCACGGATGGCTAAGCAGCTTCCTGCAGACCCCAAGAATAAAAACTTCTGGAAGAAACAGCCACCAGAAAAATGTAAGTTATCAAATTAATATCATGTGGGGGAAAAAAATGGAAACAAAAGCTATTATTAATTTAGAAAGAGTCATTCATGAATTAATCTACATATTGTGAAACCAAACATATCGTATTCATGAGAGGCATAGTTTTCTTTTTCATGTGTGGTTGTATGAGGCACTATTACCTTGTCAGTGTCTTACCTGCAGTAGAAAACTGTCAGCTCGCTCTCTGTATGGAGAAGCAGTGTGATGCTGAAAGCTGATCACAGTATTACTGCAAACGGTACCAACGGCAACACGTCTTTTAGTCACCAACAAAACCACCCACCTAATGCTGCGTTCACATGGAGTCAGGCAGACGGTGGGAGACACCTTGTGAACGTCATGGGAAAACTACACTGACAGAATGGAAGGACGTCAAAACGAAATACTTGTGATGATGTTTTGCTACTGAGATGTTTTATTGTTTACAAAGAGTGGAATAAAATACAATTAATCAGATTATTTCGAGACTTTTTTATGCTACTATTCTAGTTGTGCGTGTAGCTGTAAAATTTAGCTTTCCATCAGTTTCCTATTGCAAACTGAAAAAAAAAAGTTAAACTCTCTCTAAAATGTTACGTTTTTGAGGACCGTGGACTTTGTGCTGAATATCATCTATTTATCGTCTCAATAAGTTTTCAAGTTGTGGTGAATCCAACTGCGGGTATTATTGCACCAAAATAATCATCTTCTCATTGTCGAGATCAGACGTGTTTTATCCTTGTGTGAGGCATTTGAGAAGTCACGTAACATCCGGTTGTAAATTCTGTGGTGGAAGACAGCAAAACTTTAAAATATGCCATCTCCCGCTGGCAGCAGCCTCATCAGAATTCACCGTCCTGCTCTCATCCACTTAAATGACATCCAGTCAAAATTTCTTTGCACTTTACATTGCCCTCAGACAACTGTTGGTGTTAAAAGATGATACAGACTTAAGGGCTGACCACACTGAGAAGCATCGCAGCAGGCCCACCCACTCCAGAAACGCCCTGAAAGCCAGTACCACCTAAATGTTTCCGCTGCTGTTCCCCAACAACAACAGCAACGTAACAGTAAGGATGTGGTGAGTAGAAAAGTCTGTCTCCTACTCGATTTGATTGGCTAAAGTGACTTTAATGAGCAGCCTTGAGCTGAAAAGTTGGAATTATTTTACCTTTTACGCGTGCCCAAAAACTGCAAGAACAGAGAAGAGGAGCGTCCGGCAGGTGCGCTGTACCAGAGGTAAACAACGGCTTTGCTGGCGGCGCTTTTTTTAGAGACGTTTCTCAGTATGCTAACAGTCTGCCGTGTGTCTCCTCAGTTTTTAACTAAATATATAAAGAAATTGATTTTTTGTAATATTTTTTTGCCTCATATGGTTAAATAAGTAAATTAAATGAGCAGGGATAAGATCTGCAAGGATTAAAGAGAAATCTTTCATTTCAAGTGGACTTTAAGTTTTATAGTTCTTTAAAAAAAAAACAGTATTTGAGTTACAGTTTATATATACAGTGAAACCAACTGACGTAAATTTGACCTCAATACCAGAGGGAGAGCACGGTTTAGGGTCGTTGATGGAGTGCATGAAGAAATGCGTGTTTGCTGCGTCTACTTACTTCACACTGACAGCTAACCCCCCAACAGTGTGTGATACTTTGAAAGATCGACAGATATTAAACCAAAACCTGTGAGAGTTGCACCACAAAAAGTTTGATCATGTGAAACTATGGCTGTAGAGGGCACATGATCATCTGTATGGAAAAAGATATTATTTATAATGTGTGTTATTGACGTAATATTCTATTATGATCTCACAAAAATGTAAAAATAGCTCTAATTGGTCAGTCACGTAAATATGATCTTTAACTTAATTAACTGATATTTTGTTTTTTTGACATTACATCATTTTGTATTTCAAAGCAAAACCTGATTGGTCAGATGTAAATCATACTGAATGAATACAAGATTTCTATTCTTTTGTTTTTTATTTTATATTTATATACATGTATGTGTACGTATGCATATGTTTGGTTAATGCAGAATGAGAGAGTTTGTTTGAGATTTCATATTTATGTTTTGAAATGAATGTGGCAGTGACTCATGATGGGTAAATGTGACACACTGCACATCTAAACAGCTGACATCTCCAAAAGAATCAGATTTAAATCGTGAAACTCAAGGGAGAGTGTTGGTATGCTTGGTTTACATGCTGCTTCAGTGTGATTCTGATGGGGTAAACATCAAGTAAATATTGAGTACATTTTCACACACAGGTGTTGTGATACTTAGGTGTCAGCACGACTCTGTGGGAAACAGCACTATAATATGACGAGTAAACGTTCTCGAAAACACCTCCATCATCAATAGCAGCTCCCAGAAATAAACAACGGCAAACAATGAAATGTGCAACACACTGTAGAGCTACTCACACACGCGTGCACACACACACACACACACACACACATACATTTTCCCAGTTGAGTAGCAGCTGGCTCTGTCCCCCAGTTAACTACAGCCAGAGATACAAGTTCCCTCTAACAGGGAACAATTTCCTCGAAATGCACGGTAATGTTTGAAATAAATAAGCTGCATTATGCATAAAAGGGAAATGATTACCCTCTTTTAAAAGCCTTTATGAATATTTATAAAGTGTTTCTGTCGCTGGTTATTTTCCTTCCTTTTTGGACCCTCAGTCAGTGGCAGCAAATAGGGAAACTCATGTTCTCTCTCACTGTTTCAACATGTCCCCGACGTGGACATTAACACTTTTAACATTATGGCTTTCTTTAAAAATATCACCTCGGAATGCTGATTGAATTTTCATTTCTCTTGGCCTTTTTGGGAGGGCTTTTATGCCTTTTGTGTGCTTTCATTCGAGCCTGACTGTGTGTCTGTGTGAGTGTCTTTTATGCTTTAGAGGAGCCTGCAGGCACGAGGCAGTGTAGGACAGCTTTTTTCTCCCTGTAGCTGTGATTGTCAGGGTTAGTTAAAGGCAGAGGGTCCAATGTTCCCATGGCTTTAAGGACAGCGTGATCCAGCCGCGGAGAGATGAAAAGAGAGAGCTCGCTCATCCACCCATCTGAGGGGATTTTCCCTTCAAGGGCCTCATCACGATCTCTCCAAATAAAACCATTATCTCAACATTTCTGCCCCAGGCGCTCTCACTCTGACTATTTTACTCTTTTTCTTGCGCGCGTGCACACACACACACACACACTTGAACACCATATCCTCTGTGCTCCCTTGAACTTTTCCCTTTTTCCTCTCTTTTGGAGCGGTATTTTGGAGATGTGAAGAGAAGATGAAAGATGGAAGGTGACAGCACCAGAGAGATGGTGGATGGTGGGAATGGAGAAGAGGAAGTGAGGGGGAGGAGGTGTCAGTGGAGGAGGAACCGGCAGGGAGGAAAGTGTCAGAGATGGAGGAGACAGTGGCGGAGTATGTGTGTGTATGCGTGTGACTGGAGGTAACTCCTAATTCATCCAGGGAAAGCTGAGATTTGGTTTGCTTGTCATAACAGATGCCTTAGCATGCCCAGAGGGAGAGCTGTTCTCCACCTGCCATGATTCAGTTTGAAATGTCTCTTAATGTATTAGTCGGCCATAATGGATCCCATGGCTCATACCTACAGACATGCCTGCCTTTTATCCTCACGCACACATGCACACACAAACACACACACACACACACACACACACACACACACACACACACACAGCCATCCAACAACCACGACAAAATGGAAAAGGGGCAAAAAATGAGGACAAAAACAGCACTGACAGACTGAATAGCAGAGGGCAGCAATCATACTAGTAACAGTGAATAACAGCACAACCACATGACTGAAGACAAATCACATGTAGATAATTCTATTTTATGCAGCCATAGCGTAGCCGTTCACACTGCCTACTGTTCAACAACCTGCTTAGAAGCTGTTTACCCAGGATGCAACCAATTAAATGACAAC
Organism: Naso thynnoides; assembly: GCA_029783665.1. Classification (NCBI taxonomy): domain Eukaryota; kingdom Metazoa; phylum Chordata; class Actinopteri; order Acanthuriformes; family Acanthuridae; genus Naso; species Naso thynnoides. The sequence goes on from JAQLOL010000025.1 coordinate 29,122,030, forward strand.
TAGAACGTTCATTTTAGATAATGAACAAAAGTCTAGAAGACTTTCCTTGGTGTGAGAAATGATCTTCATGTGATGAGTACACACACTATATGTACATCTGAAAGTGCTCAGGGTCTACTGTGGAACCTGGAACTTGATCTAATTCTCAATAATTGATAATGATTTCTTTTTAATTATCTAAGTTAAATAAAGACTTAAAATAGATTGTGTTTGATCTAATAAAGTACATTTCTCCCACCTCTCCTCTTGTAACCCATACATACAGCAGTCTATAATTAAATGTAATTATAAATACATGTATTTGTTTGATCTGAAGGGCAATGACAGGTTGAATGTTCCTTCCAAACCATTTTGATTGAGACACGAGTAATGGCTGTGTCACACAGACACAGAGGGTACCCTCAGCGTCAGGAAGGGTGTTTCACAGTAGGCCCGGATCTGAGCACGCCTGACCCCACAATCCATTTCTTTGTGTGTATTAATGGACTGCAAACCAACTGTGAGCTTACCTTCACCTATTGTGCCAGACTGTGTACATACGCAAGCGTGCATGGGCATGGAACAAAACAATCGCGCCTTTTGTGAAAACAAGAGCAGCCCTGGACCCCCACTGAAGTCTGATGTAAAAAACCCATCCCCATCATTGCTAGCTGCTCATAGCAACTTTTCTTTTCATTGTACAAAGACTGAAAAATTCTCATTAGAGGTGGAGTCCTGGGTGGAGTGGAGCACCCTAATTGTGTCTGAGAAAGTTAAGGAACTTAGACGGCCCACTGAACGTTAATTTTCTGTATCAGTGTCACATGGGTTTTGCCACGGCCCCGCCCCTTTAGGAGACAGGAAGCAGTTTTGAGTCCATTCATTTTTAAGGAAGAAATGAATGTGATCACAGATTGTGACCAGTTCTTTCATCCTGTCATCACCAAGATACACACTGGACCCGTTTTTCACAAGACGCATATCTTCTGAACATTGTGACACAAAAATGGCATTTTTCAGACACACAAATCAGGAAAAAATAATTTTGTTTGAGACCTGTCTCTGTCTTAGCAACATACTCTCGCAAGGTCTGGGAACTGGTGTTTTCTGCCTTGCTTCACAACGGACATTTAAATGGTCTTCAGGGTGAAACAATGAATTAAAGGTTAAACTTACATCAAGCAAATATCAAGTGAAGCAAAATCCATCTGCTTTAATTCGTTCACACAACGTTAATAACACTTTCAGATGAGGTGGAGGGTGAAAGACATGACTCCGCCCACTTAGTAGATGCAAAGTGTATACCATGGTGCACCAGTGTGCTCTGCCTTTGCTACTGCAGTAACTGCAGCAAGACAATAACATCAGGGGAATTCAAACCATCAACGCTAACCATAAGATTAGTCTGTATGCGGATGATGTATTGTTTTATCTACAAAAACAACAAACTTTTTACAAGAAGCTATCAAGCTCATTTACACATGCTTTAAGCAATCATATGATGTTAAAGAATTCCTCTCATAAAATGGTGAGACTGGAATGCTGGCACTTTAACCCCACTTCTCACTATTAATGTTTGGTATCTGGGCTTATGTATTCCTGCCAGACTACCAGAGCTGTTACACCTAGACTTCACTTCAGCAATGAAAGCACTAAGAGATGACTTAAACTGCTGGATGAACTTAGACTCTTACTAATTCACAGAATAGCACCTGTAGAAATGAAAATATTACTGGAAATTAATTACCTTGGAATGATCCTCACCCAGCCCTCCACCAAATGGTTCAAGCAAATTCTCCAGGAAAATAAAATAGCTCAAATCAATTTGGCAACATAACAGAAAAAACAGAACTCAAGGAGGATTAGAAGGCATTTTTCCTTCCAACATTATTACCTGGTAAATTAACTTCATATGTTGATACCATAGTATTTTCAGTACCTTTTACCGAGGTATTGGCTCAGAATCTGGAGTTAGTCCCTGGGAACCATGCTGTTGCCGCCCACTGCTCCTCAGGGATGGGTTAAATGCAGAGATCAAATTTCACTGTACGCTGTATATGTCACCAATAAAGTACCTAACTGGATTTACCCAAATCAACAGACCTTACAACTAGAAACAAAATAATCAGAATGCAAAAAAATTTCAACATGTGGCCATTTCTGAACATCACAATGAAACACAATAATTGCTCTAACACGACATCACAAGAATTACATTAAGAGAAAAATAAGAAATACGTAGAACACAGAGCAATGGTCAAACCTTCCAAAGAATATATATCCAACCAATAACATTCCAGCACCAAACATCAAACTTTGAATACTAGGGACACGGAACCTTTGCCATCTCCCTAGACTTGTCTGTTAAATATCATCACCAATATAAGAAGCAATGCAGTGGTCAGATACCTCTTCAGATACCTCGTCCTCTTGGGACACTTACGATAATAAGTTTTTGCTTCCTAACTTCCTCCCTAACCCTAATCCAGATTTGTCATCATGATGGGTTTTACCAGCCCAAACCTCTTACTGTAAAACTTGGAACAGGCCTGACAAACTAGGACTTCGCTGCAGAGAAATCACAAGACAGTCTTAATTTTTAGGTGGCAGTCACTTTACTTAGAAAGCAGGCGGTAATACACAGGTAGGCAGTCCAGAAAAGGCAAACAATAACAGATAAAGGTCAGGCAAATAATTCGAAATCCAAGAAATGAAGGAAAGTACGAATACCAAAAGAAACCAAAAAACTAACAACAAACAGAACAAACAAACAGAATAAAATAAAGACAACATGGCAACTAAACAGAGGAAGCATGGGCCTCTAAAGACAGAGATGGATTACAAACTAAACACAAGTGAGTAAAATAAGGCACAGGTGAAACAACTATGGCAATCACAAAGACAGGAAAACACAGGAAGCAAAAGTAGCACAAAACACAAAGAGCAGACATTTAAAAAAACAAAACAAAAAAAAAACAAATTACACACACACACAAAAAAAAAACCCAAAACAAAACAGGAACTGAATATAAAACACATGAATAAACACAACCTTGACAGAATATCACAAAACTAACTTGCGCTCATAGTCCCAAGGTGAGTTTTTTTTCCCTGTTTTCTTTTAAACTCGACTGTTTCCTTCTAATTCCTTCTTTAACTGAATAGGTTCCTTTATCTTTTCCCAGCATTAACCTTGATGTTTTGTGCAAATATCAAATATTATGGTAGCAAGTCATATATTGTGGTTTCTAGGACATGTTTGCTGTGGTGAAAAAGGCAGAGGCCACTGAAAATCATAACTGTGTTTATCCGCTGAGAGTAGAGGGCACAGAAGGGAGAAGGAAATTTAGTCAGAATTTTAAGAAATTAAAAAAAAAAAAAAACACACCGCAAACAAATGTTACTATACAACAGAGCAATATACATCTTGATTTATTGATTCTTGGCTTGGACTTTCATCACTTCACAGGTTGCATTGGTTGTGGTGAATAAAAGGGTTAATGTTCTCCCCCACTCGGTTCTGTGCGGCAGATCAAATGGAACAAGTTCATTACAGAGGCGGATCGTTCCACTGCGTCCATCAGTCATCCATCAGCCTTTAGTTTTGTCTGCCAGATTTCCTGAGAGCCTGTTGAGATGTGGACAATGAAGCAATCAGCCTACCCTTCTCCTTTGACGGAGAATCAGAGAATTCCAAGAAGTCAACCTGGTTGCGACCTTGAGGCTGCAGCATGATTTCATTACAAGGGAAGCTGAGACAATAAAGGCGAGGCATCAGAGGAGCACAGAGAGCTGCTTGCTAAACTCAAACACGATTCATCGTGTTGGCACTTGTTGAAAATGTGTACAGCAGGAAAACACAACAGTTACACATGACAAGACACTCAAAGGTGTCAGGGTTTAGAGAGAACGTCCCTTAACAGATAAGAACGCCAGTTCAATAAAAACAAAACAGTCTCACAATAATTCCCTCATGACAGAGACACGGACTCCCTGACGGAATAAAGCCAGACAGAGACACATAGCTGGTTTAATCTGGCTGTTGCAGTCCTGGCTTTTTGTTCCGTACTAGCTCTATGTTAACATGGCCGGACAGTGTTTGAGCATTCTGTGGCTTTTCAAGTCACTGCTCTCAATGTTGCAGAAACAACTGCAATGTCTGCACAACATGGAGAGTGATGTCACTGCTGGAGCACGACAAAGTGACAAATTGAAAAAAGAATGAAATTAGAAAACAAGAATGTTCTCAATTACCATGTTACTGGAGAGGAGAATTTTTTATATTTATGTTTTAGGTCAAGTTTTGACCATGAGAGTGGACTTGGTCCTTGAAACAGTATATAATATTCTGTTGTCTATGAAAGGCAAAGTTTTTCTGCCTAAAGTTTCTTGCTGTAGTTTTACACTTTAAGCAATTGGCATGAAGTGCAGTTAAAGGAAAAGTGATGATGTCAAGATTATTTGTCTGTTTTCGTATTTGTTTGCGATGTTGACAGTGCAGCCCCAGAGGCATTCAGTCCACCACATTGTGTCAGACTGAAATAAAACTCTCTGACTGAGTTCCACTTTTTGAATCTGGTGTCTTTAGCAGGTTAAAAATCTTAACCTCCCACCCAGTCAAATATCTCCACATTCCAAACATTACAGCACCATGTTTACATTGTCATTCTACACTAATGTATGCTAATGTTAGAATTTAGCACAAAGCAGAGAGTTGCATGGCTATAGACTGAGTTTCTAAGAAAATAGGCTGTAAGTCTAGTTACCACACATACACAAATGTTTTGTAGACTGATGTGATAAAAATAATTTCCTTTACAACATAAAACTTGCTGTTTCACTGTATTTCATGGTTACTTAAAAATGACTATATTTTTGAAGAAGAAATTATCATTTAGTAACAAATGTTTATTAGGCTATTGTTTTTAAATGGATATAACAACTTTTTTTTTTCTTATTGTTATTTGCCTCCCTCCTGAGTTCCAGACAAGAAGATTAAACAAAATTCTCTCGACTGTGCGTGCAGTAACAAGGAAGAGACGGGCAGAGCTCGCCCACCGCTAATTAGCTTAGCTCAAACACTGGTAGT
>JAQLOL010000025.1:29172616-29184884 GCA_029783665.1 Naso thynnoides
GACACCTATAAAAAAGTTCCAGTCAAATAGCCTGATTGTTCTAAATTATTGCGCTGGCTCAAACGCTAGTTGGTAACTGTGGCAACACACACATTTAGTGATCAGAGTGAATGGTGGACAATATTTCTTGCAATAAAAACAATTTAGGAAACTATCTGTGGACTTTGATTCTTTGAAACAACATTTCGCATCATCCTCTGGACGCACACAAGCAGTAAGAGGCGACTTGCCCTCTGAAATGATGCTTTGTATCACGTAACATAACGTTAAACAATCATCTCACTTCCCTCCACCGATTAGGCCTAATATAACAGCTGCAGGTTCTGTGGCCAGAGCCGGTCACCTTGGCAACGCATCACAACAAGAGATATTAAATAGTCCACTCAGCCGCTTCTTGTGAAAACCTTACGATTTTAACGGTAAAAAACAACATTAACGTATTAATAATTGATTTAATGTTTATTTTTTTCGTAAGTGACCATGGTATAAGCGGGATAATGCCCTTCTAGGTGTCCATTATCAGAAATGAATGAACTTCGCAGAAGCAACCGTCTGACGTAAAGATAATGGACACCTCGTCGGGCTTTATCCCTTACATATGATATTTACAGTAATGACAGTAATGACAGGAGGAAGCAGTAGCAGCAGTAGCTGTTAGACATAGAGGTATATTGTGTTGAGGTAGACCTTTATTTTGAAGAGTATGGTGCAGACACGAGCCAATCAGAAGCAAGGGAGCATTGAAGCCCCACCCACCAATGAAAACAAAACACTGAGTGGTAAATTTGTTTCGTCAGTAAGAACTGAAAACAAGAAATCAAGCTGAATTTAGTTTTTTTGTTTTTTGCCAAAAAAATCAAAAAAACAAAAAACCGACCTGTTTCTGGTTTCTGACTGTATCAATTTTAACAAAAAAAAAGGAAAAAAATGGTTAAAAAGTACCTTGAGATGGAGAGAATAGGAAAGAGGGAGGGAAGGAGGACTTACAGCAGGAGCAAAAAGCATTCAAATAAGAGCTTTCTGGTCTCCATCTTAAAATTTTGCTGCTAGGTGCTATGTGATGCATCCACCATCTCACCGATGTGCATTTCTTTTTATTGTCTGTGTAGTGAAATTGTAAGCCTTAGAGAGTATATTCATACAGTCTGTGATTTTTGCCCAGCTGCCTTTGTGCCTGTCACTTGCAACTTTGTTGATTTTAGCCTAAATTCTGTGTTTAACTTTGCATGAATTTGTTTAATATCAGTTTACTCTTTGTTTGTAAAATATTCCGCTCTGCTGCCAGTAGACTTCTCCATATGTGTGATTAGTCATCAAAGGCTGTGTATGGAAACGTGCTGATGTCTAGATTGGACTACTGTGGGTGGATTTACAGAGTTGATAACCACATTTATGTGACAGCTCAGCTGCACTGGGTTTGTTAGGTTTAAATTTTAAGGAAAAAAGATCCTGGGTATGTTGAACCTGCTTGCTAGTGCAGACCTCAGGTGCTGCCGGTGCTGCTAACTACCCTCCTGCAACAAAAAAACTCCAGCAGCTGCAATGAAAGCAGCACCAGCATGTTGCAGAAAGGGTCGTCCCAAGACGACACACACTATGCCAGATGCCAAGCTATAGCCAGAGAATAATGGAATGAATGTGGGTTTCACTCGGCGTCACGCACTCTTAAGGATACTGTAACTCTTGGTAACGTTGTGGTAGGGATAGGGACAGCATGTCTCCAGCTAGCGCTTAGGCTATTTTAAAAAGGTAAAAGTAAAATGTTTTGCTGTTTTTGTCTCAATGGAATAATCCCCAAAAATGTAATTGTTAATGAATCCAATACTTTTTAGAATTTCTTCATGCAAGTCCTTCTGTATTCTATCACATTCTGTTTACTTCTTCATATTTTATTTTTTCCTTTTTACAGAGGCTTTTTTTATGTTGATGATTAATAATGATTATGATTCATTTATAATGCCGCCTTTCATTAAAAAAAGTCAGTTATCTGATTTGGTGTTGCTTTAGTCTGAATGAGCAACCCTGTCCACTGGATATTATGTTTGTATATGACAAAATTGTTTTTGTAATTACATTGTGGTGACAACATAAGTGTTGACTGGATTATGTTTACGGACAGTTGAATGGTGTCATGCCATTGTTCCAACATCCCATTATTCCGACCACCAACAAATGCACCACTGCTCCAACGCCCCATCGATCTTACGGTAGTTTGCCAGTCTTAGCCCCTTGGCAGCACCAGAATTAAAATTTGGTAACCTGACCTGCCCCTGCCTAGACTGTACGCGCTGTGGTAAATATCTAAAGTATGGAGGAAAAGGAAAATACAAACCTTATAGACTCTAATGGTATAGAATAAATTAAACAAAAAGAACAGGAACATAAACTAAAGTAATGAAATGAAATGAGACTGGTGAGTATATTGTCGGACCAATGGGTTGTCAATGGGAGCAATGGGTTTGGTGAAGTCTGAACAATGGGCTGTCTGACCAATGGGAGGTTGGACCGATGGGTATTTGTTGGATGACTGAGTGGTTAGATCAGTGGACAGTCAGGAAAATACCAGATTTGTACACCACACTGGAGTTGTGGGGAGGAGGTTGTGCCGGATGGTGGGCATACAATGGGCAAGACCTTGACAACAAAGTCCAGGGTTCATGTTCAGACTCATGTCTGTGGTCAGGGTTAATATTTATCTCTGGTCTCCACGCATTTTACATGAAGGACACAAGAAAGCCTATTTAATGTTGCAAACGCAGTATTACATCTCAGTTAATGTGTCGCACTATGACTCTGAACCGATGGAGTAAAGACAGCTAAAAAAAAGGGCTGAGATTTCAGATTGCAGTGAAAGAAATTTTGTCATTATGTTCACCTTTAACTGGTATGACTAGATAAAGCCTACTAACTAAATGTGTTGTTGTTTTAGCTGTTAGTAAATATCTCAGTAGGAATGATTAAGGGAACAAAGGAGAGCAGTGTGATCGCCCACCTGATTTTTCTTTCACACCCCTCTTCATATGGATTTAATTTATTTCAGGACTACATATAGTTACTAAAGCTATTTGCTTTCATTTCCAAATGGAATACTTTGACTGAAATATTTAGCAAGATGAGAAGTTCTTATTCCCTCTGCACCATGTGGCAAGAGTAGAACAGGCTTGGGTCGGTGTCCGGTATACCCGTCCGGTCCTATGTATGCTCTTAAACCAGTTTAATTTCATGCAAATCAGCTAAACCGGCATATGTTGTTATGTGAGATCCTGGCAGATTGAAAGCAAACATCGGCAGCCACATATACTGATGCCTAACGGCCCGACGACGCACATAAATCTAAGTCGTATTGCATCAACAAGCAACAAGACTATTTTTGACAAGGCTTCAAACGAAAACGAATGACAGCCAGACCGTGCGCGCTATTTAGGTTTGAGCTTTAGCTGCACAGCACTGTGTATCGTTATCAAGACACACAGCCTTAAGCTTAGCTATTAGCGTTACGAGGAGGGAGGGTTTCTATCATCAACTACGGCTCTTGTAATACTTATTTTTGCACTGTATCACTTGTGGAAGTTCCAGAAACGTTGGAAAACCTAACTAGCTGTGTTTTTAAAATAAACCAGAGGTCTGTTAATGTGTTGCACAGCCACAGTTGAGATGTTAGCGTAGCTATTAGCGACATTAATTAGGGCCATTTTAATCATTATTTCTGCACTGTATTAGTTCTGGATGTTCCAGAAATGTGAGGAAGCTTAACAATGCTGTGACTGTGTTCATAAAATAAACCGGATGTCTGTTAATGTGTCACTCAGGCACAGCTGTGACTTTAGCTTAGCTAGTAGCGACACATAATCCTCTTTCTGCACTGTATCAGTTGGGGAAGTCCCAGAAACGTTGGCTAACTCGACAACATTGTGTCTGTGTTTATCACATAATCCTGTGGTGAGAGTTAACCCTACGGTGTTGATTTACAGCTCTGTGGTATTCACACACAGCAACAGATGTTTTGGTCTTCTTGTCCGGACATCACTGATGTCACAAAAATGTCAACGCCGATTGGCTGTCGCGACACACTTTATGTCACTCAGTCCAGTCGGCTAAGACACGTAACACCTAGTGGTGAAAGTTTAGTGTATTTATCCAATCTAGTATTTGGCTTAATATCGAACCAGTTTAGAAATTTTTGTACCAGCCCAGTCCTGGACTAAAGAAGGCAAGTTATTTGCAGAAAGAAAATAGTACAATTGCAGCAAATGGACTCTTTTCAGGACAAATGATTGGGCATCTTGAGCTGTGGTGTAGCGAATAAGAAAGACCATTTTTGCTGTTGTGACAGGCCCCATTTACAGCTGGAGGTTTATTTATAGCGCGGGAACAGCAAGCATACACGTTCTGCCTCCACATTCATGAGCGACTATTAGAACCTTTGACCACAGGCCTGCTTTAATCTTTCTCAAACGTGTTCCACACATTTAACTGAACATAAATAAGCCAGCCAATGTGGTGAGGGTCACATTAACCTTGACCTCAGAAGTCTGCAGCTCAGTGACTCATCAGCCATTATTCCCATCATGCAGTGCTGTGGATCTGGCGTCTGGGGGAATCAGTTCAATGTCGACGTAGCCAATGATGATTGAGCAGCCCAGTAAATGGAACTCTTCTTCCTTGTCGACTGTGATGCACTCAAAGGGGAGTTGGGAGGGGAGCGCTCCCTCACAAGGATATTTATCATAGGCAGGCTGATCTGTTTTACGCTCAGGAGACTCCCAGACGGCCCCCTAATAAACGCTTAGAGGGGATGAAATATTCATGCAGAGTTAAATATGGATCCTCGAGCAGTCGCTGCGCATTAAACACCGTCAATACTGATCAGCGCTGACACCCCTCTTCTCTCCCACTCCAGAATTTTCCCCTCCACATTCCCCGTGGGCTGTGGCTGTAGATTCTGGAAAGGTACGAGGTATGATTCAGCCGTGCAGAATGGGCAAAGAGACGTCTGAGGAGTGAAAGGGAGAGCTAAAGAGGTGCTCCAACACATGTTTATGATGAGCGAGTGTAGCAGTCAGATGTGTCTGGCTGCTTTTATCGATGGTAACTAACTAACCGTAAAACAGAAATTGCTGCTCCAGCAGCGGAAGCTGTTTTTCTCCAAAGACAGCTCATGCAGCATAAAGCGCTCATGTGAGATTGGACTCAAATGTTACACAATGACACACACACTTTTGCTCTCTCATACACTTCTATGCATGCAGATGAAGCCAGGTAAAATTCAGACCATCGTTCTACATCTCACCAAGCGTGTTAAGGGGCCTCAAGACACATACGGTATGTGTCACACATGGTGGCAACCCCCGTAAAATCATGGGAGGAACTAAATGGATCAGCATGGGTCCATCTGTCCATGTGTCTGTCCTTCTGTCTTTCTGTCATGCACAGTAAATCAAACGCCACTGACTGGACTTTGGTAAGGGAAGAGCCTGTCCAGACCTTTGTTCAGTAAACTCAAAATCATGAGCACCTGAACTGAGTTGCTGTTCTTTTCTAATTTGAAAGTGTAGTCATCAGCTGACATCTGTTGGCCTTTGAAAGTTAGAGACATGATTATTAAGCACAAAGAGATGAACGAAAACAAGGGCCGAAAACCAGTTAGCTTAGTTTAGTGTACGTTAGATTTTTATTGCACTAATACAAGAAGAAGAAGAAGAAGAAATAACAAGTATTTACATGTACGCCCAGTTAGTCAGTCACTGTCAGTCTGCATTTTTTGCACATGTACATATGAGACATAGAATATTTGTGGGCAGCTAATTCTCAGTAACCGTGGTTACTGGGAGCTTTGTGTTTTTTGTACATTGCCAGTGCCTCGCAGGTCAACACTTTGGGGATATCATCATCAGTGTGAGACAGAGTATTTGGTTTAATGAAAACCAGTGAATGGCTGCTGACGCTCCAGCAAACTGCAGGCTGGTTCCCCGCAGTGCCGTGCACTCATCTGGAAGCAGGAAGTAAACAAATAATGCCACAGGCCAAACAGCTGGGGATGGCGGGCTGCAGGCACAGAATCAGCAGACTGCTATTGCGCCAGTGTCGACCGTCGAGTCTGTTTGCAGATGCAGGGACTGAGACTGGACTGCTATTTATTACAGCATCTGGTCCACTCAATGTGAATGTATCGATCACTTGTGTTTATTTTCGAGTCAGAGTGGAATCACAACATCATGGCACATTTGTTTTGACTTGAATTTCTGCACCTGTATCTTAGATGACAAAAGTCAAACAAACCATGTACTGTGTATTTGAAAAAGATAATATTAATGGCTGTGACTCCACAGTAAACTACAGTTTAATAGTTAAAACACTGTGTACTGTGTATTCTACAGTTTTTTTTTAGAAAATCACAGTAGTCAAAGCATTATCACAATAATCACAGTAGTAAAGAAGAACTCTATGCACCGGATATACCACTCTTCATAATTGTATGTCATGAATTGTCTGTAGTCTTTGTTGCTGGGCCTATCTTTGGCTGAGTGGTCAGTGCTGTCATCTATGGTCTGGTCTGTCAAGACCTGCTGAGGAAACAGCTTACAACATCCTCTGCAGCCTGGTAGGGACCTGAGTCGGAGCCAGGTGCTGGTTGAACCAGCCTCCTGAGACGGGGACTGGGAGTCGGGCCAGGGCGGGGACCAGGTCCCGAACGACAGCTGCAATGAAGTGAATGAACCAGTTAGCACAAACGTTGCCATGGCACCCAAAAAAAGTCCCACTTCTGAGGAAGTGGATGACATTAAAAAAATCGCTTGACTTTCTGGTGGATGAGGTTTCTATTGTGAAACAACAACAGAAAACGATCTTAGCCCAGGTGGAAGAGGTGAAGACACTGAGGCTGCAAAACACTGAGAAAGAAAAGAAGATCGCTGTTCTGGAAAACCAGGTGGCTGAGCTGGAGCAGTTCCCCCGGATGAACGTCATCATCATCATCACCGGACTAAAGACTAAACCCTCATATGCCCAGAATGTGTCAGTGGTAAGCAATGAGGAAGTCAGCGAGGAGGACTCAAGCTCCGTGGAGCAGCAGGTGACTGCTTTTCTCCAGTCTGAGGGGATTGACTTAGACAGTACCAACACTGAAGCATGTCACCCACTCCCACAGAAAAACAAGAATGACAAGCCAGCCATAATTGTTTGGTTTTTTAACAGAAAGCACAAAGCAGCACTACTGAAACAGGGGAGAAAGCTGAAGGGAACGGACATCTACATGAATGAGCATCTGACAAAAAAATAACATGGACATGGCCAGGAGAGTTCGTTTCCTGAGAAAGCAGAGGAAAATACAGGCTACACGGTCAGCAAACTGCAAACTCTTTATCAAACTAAACAGATCACCTGAAGAAGCTTAAGTGTTGCGTGTCAGAGACATAGAGGAACTGGACAAGTATCAGTGACTACCACCAACAGCACAACATGAAAAGGATGTGACCACAACAACACACCATGACTGAAATAAATCATTTCCCCTGCTGCAGACACTCAGACACTAGGACTAAACATTTTCCAATATACAGAGCACAAAATACAGGACATGGAAAATGACACTGATCCACAAAGCAACTTCTTCAATAACATCAACAACAACTGCCACTACTACACAGATGAACAGTTTAATGCCAAAATTAATTCAGATCATAAACTGTCAATTATCCACTTTAACAGCTGGAGCCTATACGCCAACTTCTACAACATAAAAGATTTTCTAGGTCATTTTAAGAAGCCTTTCAATATAACAGCTATTTCAGAGACTTGGATCAGCACTGAGAATGGTGCAGATTTTGAATTGAATGGTTATGGATTGTCACGTATGGACCGCAGTAACAAGAGTGGAGGGGGTGTGGCTCCGTACGTGGATAAAAACTCAAACTACTATGTGGTGGAAAACATGACCGTAGTGGTTGATGACTTGTGTGAATGCATCACCACTGAACTATTTGTGGAAAGAATGGATGGAAAAGAATTATGCTAAAACAATACAAAAAGTGGTATTCATTTGTGGCAACTTCAGTATTGATCTGTTAAATCCAAATAATCACAGAATTACTGATGTGTTTATCAATGCGATGTACAGCGTTAGCTTGTATCCCAAAATCACTAGACCAAGCAGAATTACTACACACAGTGCCACACTAATGGATGACATATTTACAATTGTTATTGAGGACAATACAGTGAGTGGCTTACGAATAAATGATATAACCAACTATTTGCTAAGTCTTTATGGTGTATGACAGTAAGGAAAGCGCAAAGGTCAAACCATTATATAAAACTGGAAACAGACACTACTTCACAAATTACAGGACTGTTTCTTTGCTCTCCCAATTCTCCAAAATTCTCGAAAAACTATTCAACGCTAGACTGGACAAATTCATTGAAAAGCATAAACTAATAACTGACAAACAAAAAAAACCAATAACAAAATAAAGTAAAATTAACTTTAAGACACAGGATGTGATGTCACACATTCCAGTCACACAAATTGTTTATCCAACCAACCAACCAACCAACCAACCAACCAGGCCTTCCACTGTGAGTTTTTTACAATAAAAAAAACCAACAACTTTTACATTACACAGACAACAGTCGTAATTCTCACTGCGGCTGCAACATTTCACAAGTAAAATGTTTTTCTTGAATCATTTAAACAACAGACTGATGCTGGTGTTTGTATATAAATGTCTCTGATTTGAAGCATGGACACTGCATCTAACAAACTGGAAAAAGAAACAAAAATTCATCCAGCAACCACACACACCACATCTGAATATGCCAAATAATTATCCCAATTTCTTTTAAAAAAAAAAAAAAACATAAGGGAGAAAAATAAGGTGCATGAACCAAAAATCAATTTTAAATAAACATGTCACTCTGTTGGTGTCTCTGGCATTTACGTGTTATTATGTTACAACACAAAAGGATTGATCAGCATCTAAAAAGAGAAATTCTTATTGAAGATCACAGCAGAAGCTTATCTGTCAACATTAAGATATTTATAATGGGGTTGAAGTCACAGTCAATTTCCCCAGCAAGGTTGACTTCACAGGTATCCTACACACAGCGGTGAGGGGTCTGTCGAGGAAGAGAGGGATCAATGGTGAGCACAGAATCAATGTCACCTGTAATGATGAATGCCGGGTAATGTGCAGTATTGATATTGTTTCTTTCTTCTGTTGTGTTCGTGCAAATATTTCCATGCTTGGTTCTCGGTCTGCTTACAGACATGAGGCCATGTCTGCTGTTTAAGCCGCAACGAGGATAATATCTGGTGGACAAAACGGGCAGAGAAAGGATGTAGGAAAAGAAACGCTGTGTGTTGAAGAGAAGCTGATTTCAGAAAAGAAAAAAAAAAGACAACTGATACAACCAGCAGCTTTTGCACCCTCACTCAAATATAATCACCACTGCCAAATTTATCAAGAGTGTTCTTGTAGTAGTTGTCATTAATCACTGTGAAAAGATAAATACATTTGAAATTTGGTTAAAGCAAATCCATTGCTGTCACAGGAACTGGACCGCACCAGTTGCACCGGGGCTCCTTGTTTAAACAGCAATGACTCTTGAGGTAAATAAAACATTTAAATGTATTTTGCATCTTTGTTGTTTTTCCCTGCAGGTTTGATTCGCTTGCAGGAACTCATAAAGGCTCCTTCCCGCTACAACATCCGCTTAAAGATTCGGCAACTGCCCGCGGAGACCAAGGATGCCAAGCCTCTGTTGAAGGAGATGAAGAGGGGGAAGGAGTTTCACATCATCTTTGACTGTGGCCATGAAATGGCTGCTGGGATCCTGAAGCAGGTGTGTGTGTGTGTGTGTGTGTGTGTGTGTGTGTGTGTGTGTGTGTGTGTGTGCATATTTGAAAAAGTAGCTCTACTGCTGTAAATCCTCAAAGTCCTCAAGTAGGGAATACAGCAGGTGACAGCTGTAAGAACATAAATATGTTGGGAACTGATGGATTTACGTTAGGGAAGTAAATATTAAAGATGGTTATCGATACCAATAACTACTTTAATGTCAAAGCGGGAATTAATAATAACACAGCACCACCCTGAAATTAGGGAAAACATAAACAAACCTGAAATGAAAGACAGGTTGTTCACTTAAAATCAATGTTTAAAAGACCATGTGACATTAGAAGGTGAGCGGTGACGGTCGAATCCAAGCACATGCACAAATAACCACAGGCAAACTGTTCTTTAAAGGCATACAGCAACAATGAGCCTTTGCTGATGTAACTGCTGGCAGAAAATGGATGAAAACAGCGGAGCAGCATGTACACTCAGCTTATCTGTCGGAAAATACAATAAACACTGATTTTAAAGAAGGTGTAAGTCACAGAATGTCCTCTCTTGTACCTACAATAAAACACAAAGTTATACAGCGGTTCATACCCTGGAAACGGCTCTTTCAGCTGCTTCAAGAAACAAACAAACAGCTGTTTACTGATCATATGCCATTGTTTAACTTGGAGTTTTTACTGAGAGGACACCACAAACCATTCTGCGAGTTTCAAGTCTTTTAAAAGGAGCGTTTTTTTGTGGTTTTTGATGGATTGTAGTCAAGTTATACTTTCATATACTTTCAAAACAAGCGACAGGACAACTGCTGGTGTTTTTTTTTGGTGGCATAAAATAAGTTTGATGTGAAAATATAATTGAAGAGGAGCCAGAAGGAAGCTGGGCGTCACAGAGGCAGCAGGTGTAAAACAGTGAATAGATCCAGAACGTCTTAGTTGGTTTTATTTTGTCTTAGATGACTCTCATGAAGTGCGTTTTGTGATGATATGCAAGTTTAGTTTTGGTTTTGTCAAAGGAATGTTGTCAGACAATTTCGAAGTAAGCATGTCCTTGGCAGAATACAACAAGTTTTAGTTGTTGAACTGTATTGGTGCAGTTACCCACGAGGATTATGTTGTAGCCATAGCAGCTGAGGTGATCCACTGGACCGCTTCAGAACCTGTTATTAGATAAATACACTTCAAAATATGTAAAAAAAACAGGCCATGTTTTAAAAAAACCACATGCTAACACTTGTCTCAATGGGTTAAACTCCATCATGAACAGTAAAACAACATAAAAACATGGCACGAGTGATTTCAAAATAGTTTCAGAACAAACCAAAAAAAAAAAGGAAAAAAACATCCTCCCCGAATTCAGACCTGTCCTTGTGAAATGTGTATTTATCTTTTCATTATATGACTAGGACCCTATCATTTCCATGACCATGGAATTGCGGATGGAATCACGGAATTGGCCAATAAAAATGGGATCTATTGTTAAACATGGAATGTCATGGAATTGACAGTGATCTGACTGAAATTCTAGAGGAACATTTATCTGGGGAGAACATTCCTGAGGGCGGGGTGGGGGGGTCGCTAATGCGTTGGACCATTTGTGCATAACTTCACAAACACTCAACACACAAATTAGTGTAGAAATGAATTCTAATTAATTAAAATGAAAAAACAGAACTCCAATAAATTAAAATGGAAAAAAACAAAACAAAACAGAATTTGGGATAAACTAAAACAGAATTTGGGGAAAAAAAAAACAAAACAACGAATTTCGTAAGATCCTATTTGACTCATAAATAGGTTTCATGGACAAAATTGTAGTCTGTTGCAGGGTAGGTAATATTATTTTAACCCTTAAAAGATTACATATACACAGAAATGCCTACCCATAGTTTAATATTTTTTGTCAGTTCTATGTTTATTTTCTTGTTCATTTTATTCATTTGATTCAGGAGAGCCTACCCTATATTTTTTGAAGCCGTGTGAAGTCACCATTATACATTACTTGTATGCAGCATACAATATTTGACATAAAATGAAAAAAACACCCAATAAAAAATGTGTTTTGTTTAAAAAAATTAAAATGACAAATAGTGAATTCTTGTTTTTTCAACACAAAAAATTGTATTTAGGTATTCTGGAGCTCCATGTGAACTTTGGTGCAAGTGCACCTCTTCCTCAGTGAGTTACAGCTCATTGTCTTCTCAAGGTGCCGCACCGTTGTGCCGACGCCTCACTGCTGCATCTGCATGTTGTGCGATGCACCAATATAACAGACATCCAACTGCTCACTACCTCCTCCATTCTTCTAGACGAACATGAACAGAGAGAGATGGCTGCTCTTTCAGGCTGTTTGAATGGCTTCATGACTTCCATTTATTTGTACTCACTAACCCAAACCCTTAACCTAACCTTAACCAATTTATGCCTAAT
>JAQLOL010000025.1:29192002-29202768 GCA_029783665.1 Naso thynnoides
TACAGACAGCTACAAACAATAACAATAAAACACACACACACACACACACGCACACAGAAATAAACTGTATAAATGCACAGAGGGGCAAAGCATATCAGATAATGCTGTATGAGTTTGTCATGTTTGTGGCAGTTCGTGGAAGGTTTCTCTCAATAAATCAGCAGGGCTGTTGATGAATCAAAGCCTGTCCTGCCTAATGCAAATGGTTTTTTTTTGTTTTTTTTTTCATTCCAGGATCTGTTTGCGCTGGACGTGGAGCCTTACAGATACAGTGGTGTGAACATGACGGGCTTCAGGATCCTCAACACTGAGAACAGCCAGGTGGCCTCCATCATTGAGAAATGGTCCATGGAGCGACTTCAGGCTCCACCCAAGCCTGACTCTGGTCTACTGGACGGCTTCATGACCGTAAGTCTCACAGACACAATGAATGCATGAATGAATGAATGTATATGTTGTGACTGAATGAACCCCTCTGTTCTTCACAGAATGATTTACAGTCACGTTGTCTCTCTGATACCATTAACAAATTGTCAGAGCTGAGTTTTGACGATAAGGCATTTATCTGCTTACTGACACTGCGGAGGCTGTGTTCCATTTGTCAGTAAAATACACCGACGAGAGCATAAGCAACAGTAATGTTCATTTACTCCAGCGATCCGTGCTCGTGCATGTGTGTATTTCGACTCTTTCGTTGTGGACCAAAGAAAAAGTTTCAGTACGTTTTTGCCTTTTTGGTCGGGTCCATTTTGTGTTCAAGTCACAAATGGACTCAGAGGTTAAAAATGACAAAAACTGTTCACCAGATGGATGTGGTTGTTACATCAAAAGTGCCTCATGCCTCAGATGCTGAGGTCCTGTTGCACTTCAGTTGTTGTTATAATAACTGAGTGTATTGATGGCGGCTGGCAGGACAAAAACAAGTTGTCTTACCAACTGTCGCTGCTCATCGATGGCTCACGTCGCTCTTTTCTCATCTTTACATGATGAGTTTAGCTGAAGCAACCTGCATCTTACTCACCTGAACTTCAGTTGTGAATGTCTAGATTAACATACAACGTCTATAAAAATATTACCGGATGATGCATTTAATCCCTTACTGTCATGTCAGAGCGTTTGTTTAGAGGTTTTGTTTTTTGCTGGCCTCTGGATCTTGTTGCTTGTTGTTCTCTCTACTGTTCAAAAAGTATTGACGCAATGTAAAGACAGGACTGCTGAATAATGTACAGTAAGTGCCGCAGCAGAGTAGGAGCTCAATCGTGATTGAGCTTCAGACATGGTTCAATACGTTGTATCGGTGGTTATTTTGTCCTGTATGCAACATTCATGTTCTTGGCCAGTCACACACCAGTTTGTGTGATGAAGTGCACTGCTCGTGTTCGCTTTTAGAGATTTTAGAAAAGTCTAATACGCTACAAAGTTTTTGGCCTGTGCTATAAAACTATCAGCCTCTGTAGCATTAGTGCTGTGCAGAAAGTTAACACTGATACACTAACAAATACTACTACCTCCCCACTACCTACTACTACCAGTAATACTTCTGTTACCTCTACTGCTACTGCTACTACTACTACTTCTAGTACTACTAGTGCTATGACTACTACTATCACTTCTCCTGCTACTTAGTACTAGTGCTACTCTTGTTTCTTCTTCTTTAGCCTTCATCCTCATCTCTTCTTCATCCCTTACAGCTGTTGGACAATTCGACCTCTGTGGAGCTTTGTCTCTCCCTCTCTCTCTCTGGTTGCATTCATACCAGTACACTGTCGTTTAATAATATTTACTGAGCAGCGGCGACATTTGTTTGGCGACCCGGCACAGAGGATCAGGCACACTCAAGATATCTAAAAGAAAATTTTTAGGTTATTCATTTATTTCAAACACTGTAAAGTTCAATGAGGCAGTCTACCAAAAAATTGGTAAAATCCTTCATTTTTCCTCCACTTTGACTCTGCAGGTTTCCTGGTTTTTATAGCCATAAACTCACTGAAGACATGAAGAGATGCTCTGGACATAATAGACTTGTTAAGGGCGGATGTGCGCATTTTCTTACCGTTACTTCCCCATAGTCCCGAGGGAGTCAAACGGAAAACCTTGGTGCCACGCGCTGTGAGCCCCGGGTGTGATAAGAAGAGTCTCTGTCACTGTGATCTGAAACTTGTGTGATCAGAGCACACTGCCTGTGGTAACGGCTCCTCCACACTGCTTTCATACCGCACTTATCTGGGAACCCTGCCAAAAAAGACAACTCACTAGAGACAAGGAATGGGAAGGAAAATAGAGTAATGGAGGAGAGAAAAAGAAATGAGATGAGGGGGATGAATGAAACAATGAAGAAGAAAGGCAGAGAGTGGGTGAAGGCAAGATGGAAGTGAAATCAGAGTCCTTGTGTTTTATTCCCTGAGCGACTGTTGAGGTGTTAAACGTGGGGCCGGCGTAGCCGTTTGGTCCTGTTCCAGTTGGAAAGCGCGGGCGGCTGCAGCGGTAACATGTTACTGCTGATTGCAAACAGGGGCTTACCTCTGGGGAACAGATTCCCTTTTTTTCCCCTAAAAGAGCAAAATCTTGCTGAGTCATGTTTCTGGATTGATATTGGAGAGTGGGTGTTACGCAGTTTAAGCCCCTTTGTTGGATTTGTGGCTCAATCAATACTGTTTCCCACTTGAGACCTGAAATGGACTGTGTGTGTAATAACTATACCTTTTCGGAACACAAACAGCTCAGAGGGCTTTAATATACTACAGCCTCTAAAACACGCTGGAGCCAACATGTCAGTCTAATGCCTTGAGTCTGCATAAAGTGAAATAAAAGATCTTTCTAGTCATTTTTGTGTTAGTATTCATCTCTCTTACTGTTTGTACAGTCATCAGGCAGGCAGAGCTGTGTGGTTATTTTTGGATCAGTGACAGATGAAGATTTATGTGTGTGAGGAGTGTGCTGTGACCCTGCTCATCAGTGAATTAATGGCATATGAGTTTGAAGGTAGGGATTGATTAATTAGACATACAGCAATCAGTCAGCAGCTAATGCATATTGACATGGTGAAAGGTTCTGCAAACGTTTGATTAACGGCTTCATTTGTGTCCTGTATTTACAGTCCGGTGTTGTGAAGAGGCAAACTGCTGATCATGACAGATTGCACAGTTGAGAGTGAACAGTCCGGAGACTTCACTTTCTCCCACTGCTTCTCCACTCAGCACCATTGTTTCACATTCACTGGTAAAAATTGAACAGAATGGCTAACTACATTTTCAATTTCAATAATAACGGTTTGTCTGGAGCCAACATTGCTGTCATGTTTAAATTTAAAGCTGCTGCTCGTTCTTAAAGTGTGTTCTTAGCGCTGACAAAAACCAATGCAATGTGCGACCGTAAAACGGCATGCATTCAAACATGTGACTCATGCTGGATATGGACGGGGGAACGTAACTATCTCCGTGGTCGCCATTTCAACATTGTCACTGCAATCAGTCAGAAAGCTGTCAAGTTTGAGCCTGGATCTGTCTGAAAGGAGATTTTTCCGTGTTGCCAAGTGCTTGCTCACGTGGGAGCTCCAGTTCGTGATTGGTGCATTTGAAAGATGTGAGTGTGTTTTTGACCAATTGCAACCTTTCTTTGCAGTGTTGACCTTTCAGCTGGACCGAATAGTCCAAAGAAGAAAGTAGAATGCTATCATGCTAACTGCGTTGCACTGTTTAAAGGAGAAGTTTGTGTTTTTACACATGAAGCCCTATCACAGGGTTCATTACCATCACATATGATGCTCTGCAGCATTACTATGAAGAACGGTGCCGTCCTGAGAGCTGGAGCTCGTTGTTGACCAGAGGTGTGAATCTTTACCGGCCTCATGATTCGATTGGGTTACGATTCACCTGTCAACGATTCAAATGCAAAACAACTGATGCATCTTGATACACCAGCAATGTGTTGCATCTTTAGTCTATTTATATCACTGCACAGTGCACAATTACTTTTTCATCAATTAATACAGCCAGTCAGATTAATCTGAACTCCCCTTTCATTTAGACTGTGCTTTCAGAAATTACACAGTTTGCCACATATTGATTTTCTGTCTTTGGGGCCATGTGTCCCGCACAGCCTAAAGTAATGCTGGCTGCTAAACTGAAGAGAGTTTCAAGGAGAAAGTGAACGTGCGTGCTGACAGTAAGTTGATAGCAGCAGCTCAACATTAGCAAAGCCGTTAACCGCGCTGCATTCTTAAAATCCGACTTCACGATGTTATTGTTGCACTGCTAACAGCACAAGCTAACATTAATTCAGCTAATGTTAGAATTGTGCTGCGACGTCTTTAGCTGTTGTCAGTATTGACTACGCATGTTAGTGGAGAAGTGTGAAGGTTAGTTTTACACACTGACTCGTAGTGTTTGCTCCTTCATCTATGTGAGAACTGGAAAGTATTTTGTGAGTCAGTCTTTTTGTGCAGGCAGTAGACTCTCCTTTACACCGTGTCTCTGCATCAATGCAGAATCTTCCACGTCCATATCGCGATGCATCTTCTAATAAAAGAATTTCTGGTCCTCTCTCACCGACGTCACCGCTATGTGAAAACAACTGAGATCTGAACACTCAATCTGTCGAAAGCACAAAAAATGCTTTTAAAAAAAAAATTAAAAAATCATGAAACTCACTGAATGTTCACTCATGTCCAGCTGATGTTCTGACACTAAAACATGAAGTTAAACAACAGCTTATGACCTGGAAACAGCTGTTTGTTTGTTTCCTGAAGCAGCTGAAAGAGCTTTTTATGGGTTTAAGTTAAGTTAAACTTCTCCTTTTATATCACAATCCTTCTCTGTTGGAGAATAAACTTCCTTAAAACCAAACAGGATTTCTCGACTGGACGGTGCAAATACTTTAAATTACAAGGTTGGTCGCTCGGACCTCAGTTATAATTGTTAGGTGTGTCTGAAATCCCTCCCTTCCTCACTGTCTTTTTAAAGTGAGAGTCAGTCTTTACTTTAGAGCTGGAACCAAGTCATTGTTTACAGGCCACAAATAAGTCTCAAGCCTCCTAAATCCTAGGAAGAGACAGACAAATCCTCAGTCGAGTTTCCAGTCAAGACTAAAAAAATCTCACGAAGTCACGAAGCGCTCGTCATTAACACCAACGCCCAGACTTACTGCTCTGTGTACAAACGTGAAAAAAGTTTAAATTTTGCATCTTTGTCTTTGGTTTTTTTAATGCACACTGCCAAGTGTTTTTGTTGAGGACTGTGTGAGACTGGTTTCTCCTGTGTGTGTGTGTGTGTGTGTCTGTGTGTGTGTGTGTGTGAAAACCTAGGAAACTAATTCTGCACCTCATTCTTTATGCTGCTTTTAGTTAATCTGGCGGCGGAGACTCGCTGCCCTGAGTCGTGGCTTAACATGCACGACAAGAGTGACCTTACAAGCCCCGCGCTCTCATTACCATAATGTGTCTCCTTGTTAATTGCTCAGGCTGCTGTCTGATTCATTGTGTGTCTCGCAAAATTGAAACAGGTTAAAAAAAAACACTCAGCCATGACTATAATTTCTACATTTATCCCTTTGATACAAATTGTAAGGCGTGGACGTTACTTTTTACCCTCGTCTGGTTGACCTTTAAGTCACCAAGGTCATCTCTTTGTTTGTTGCAGCTCCAAAACAGAAGTTGGTATTCGGAGCCACAACATCACCGCTGAATCATTTCTGTCCCCGTATTATCATAAATGTGCTTTACCTGTGGGTACATTTAAATGAAGCAGTGATGGAAAGCCATTTCCTTTTTGACAGATATCATTTAAAGTCTGATCCAGAGTTATAAAAAAAAATGTCACACAGACATCAGACATATTTTAGGATCCTATTATCTGAGCATCACACCAAACAGGCATATGGTGGACACCAGGAGAGGAAAGGATGAATCATATCAAAAAATATGCTATTAAAAACAGGGAGATCTGCTGACGGCTTACCAGCCAAAAAATGTGTTCGCGCTGTGCAATTATGGTGTGGCTGCCAATAAATCTACTTACAATTTCTTATTATATCCCTATAAATTATTTTTTTATGTTTTTATTTTTTCATTTCTTATCTATCTTTGACACATTTCCTGCCATAAAGAAAGGATGAAATAAACTATCAGAATGAGAAAACATAGTTTAAAGATAAAATGTGTAATATTTTCTCATATAAAAATGTCTTTGAAAATTCCTTGATTGTTTTGTTGCATCATCTACTCTAAGGACAACATCAGTATTAAATCCAAATGAATCTATAATTTCATTCAAGGTAAAAGCACGTTAATTTGGTTAACTACCTATTGCAACGCAGATAATTCACATAAGATGTAAGAGAGTGATGAGTCTGCAAATACGACTTAAAGCGACGGAGTGAAATGTTAATAAATAACCTCAGCCGTCAACATTTCTGCCCGGATCAGTCATATGGATTTTCATGGTAGCTGTGAATAAACATCCCCATGATCCAGCACGACTTCATGATGTATCTCACCTTCGTCTTTTGTTTTGATCGTTTTAAGTTTGTGGCAAAAGGTAAAAATGATGCATTTGATTTTTTAAAAAAAATCACAGCACCCCACCAAACCCCAGCGCTGGTGCCCTGCAGGGCCAGATCAAGAATGCAGAGGCCCCTGAGCACAATTTGTTGGAGGGCCAACCCACCGCCACACACACACACACACACACACACACACACACACACGTGCACAAAATCAAGGTTTGGAATTATAGACTGCCATTTGTTGGAAACACTTGAAGCTTACGCAGGATTTACACCGACAGGGTGCAGCCTGTATTTACAGGATTTACACGTAAGTGCAGCGAAGCTTTCCTGGGCCAACAGCAACAATATCAAGACATCAGCATATACGGTAACTCATTACTATTTGCAAGCACAAACTGCTTCACCTCCACCAACCCAGATTGAGGATTCAGATTAGGGCTTCACGATATCAAGGAAACTTGCAATATGCGCTAAAGTTGTTAAATATTACAATGATGATATAATTTGTGGTAATTAAACAAATATGTAAGTTTACACTCTTTGTTGTCATAAAGGTTTTTTTTTTTGTTTACTTATAAACATTAAACTTTCTAACATATACGATTACAGAACTAGTTTGTAGTTTTATGTCTTTCTGCGTTAAATTTGTGCTGCTAACAGACTCCAGACAGTGTGTGTGTGTGTGTGTGTGTGTGTGTGAGACACACTGAACAGCAGCTCAAACACATGACAGTGTAACCTGTTTGAAGGCTTGCCACAGTAACTGTGTTCCTGCTTTTACACTCTGGTGCAGCATACACTGATTATGTTACCCAACGTCATTTTGCCTTTTTTAAAAATCAATAATGTTACTGTCGGATGACTGACGCTCTTGCATCTGTGCAGCAGCAGCCGTGAGACGAGCAGCTGAGGCTGCACAGAGACGCTGCAGACACACGCTGTGACATTTCCCTGACAATATGATGAGAGAGAGGAGAGCTGACCGGCTGGACCGTACAATGGCGGATTATTAAGTTGTCAAAGCGAAATGAGACAGCAACTACCTCATAATATTTCGGATGCTAATAGAGGGGTTGAAAACTTGAGTGAAAGAGAAGTAATGTTACCGTTAGTTTGTTACCTGTCACATGCAGTCTGCTCTTAATCCATTAACGTTACTTTCACAGACGATATAAAACTAAACATAACACTACAACACTACACATATTTAAAATTGATCCTCGGTCAGAAAATGTTGAAAATGTTTTGCGCTACAAACACATTTAGCAGTTAGCGAGCCAATTTAACGGAACATGTTGTTGTATTTCCTGTGTCTAGCCTAGCAGTCACTTCAAAATAAAAGTTTACTCACATTTTGCTAGTTAAATGCTTTTAGTGTGAAGCTGCAGAGAGGAAATAATCCGTTTGCATTAGCAGTAACTTGTCTGACTGGCTAGATATACTGACATGCAGCGAAGAGGAGAAAAAAAGAAAGTTTTTCTTCCTTTCTTTTCCCAACTTCTGGCTGGGCCCCTGGTGCGCGCGGGCCCCTGGACCTGTGCCCTTAATGCCCATTAGATGATCCAGCCCAGGTATCTGCTATGTTTAGTCTGTTGTGATCAGTGCTTAAGTCTCATCTCCATGTCCTACTGACTGTTAGTCATAAGTGTTTTATTAAACACTCAGCCCACATTCAGCAGTCAGACCACACTGTATGTGTCTCAGTATAACACAGACTACAACATGGTGTCTGAAAACTGAGTTATTTGAGTAAGGTACAGTGTGCTAACAGAGTTAGCCTGGAAGCTAGCAGCTGACTGCAACTGACCAGCATGAACATGAAGCAGTTCAAGCCGCCGTCACCGCTAATACCGAGCATCCCTTCTGTTTCTGTTGATCTTTACGTTTTAACTTCTCATGTTAAAAGTTGTGTTTACATTGGCCTGGTGTTTTATTGAGTTTTTATTGTTTTAAATTCTCATTGCGCAGCACTTTCACTCCTCCACTTTAGCTTTCTTGTCTTAAGTTGTGTATCTTGTATATATATGTCTATGGTGGTGGCTGCATCGCTTCCTGATTTCCCAAACTACAGGGTGCGCCAAGGGCCAGAATGTGTGTGCGTTAATCGCATGTCAAAAAAAAAAGTAATGGCTTTAAAAGGAATTTGCACTATCATTTTGACATGGACAGCCCAAAATAAATAAGTAAATAGAAAAATAAATAAGCTGGCTGACACACAAAAACAGAGGAAAGATTCTGGCAAAAAATGAGAGCAAATTAAGAGACTCATTAACTAATTTGAGAACATGTACAGCACTGACAAACAGACAAGCAGACATTGACCTGATTTATGGAGAGGGGACACTTAGAAACATTCTCTGATGGATGATTTGCTGAATAAATAAGGAATGAACTGTGTTTATTTCTCTTTATTTGAACATTGTCATTACATGAATCTCAGTATAGGCCTACGTGTATAGACGCACTGTCCACTTACACTGATGGCTGTAGAAAATGGTTAGTTTTCCTCCAGCAATTCTGTGAATTTTCTTTATGTTGCATGTCTGTGTCAGTTACGAACGCGTTTCTTTACTTGGTTTTCTTTTATTAAAATTATGTTTTCTTTTTTCGCTGATAATTCCATTTGTCGCGCTGCATACAGTGTTGTGATAAAAGGAACTACACTCTCATCATGACAACGTATGTTTGATGTTACCATAACAACATATTTAAACAGTGCTTCATTTATATTTAAAATGTTTTACACATTACAAATATCCCAACTCTGTTTGTAGGATGCCTGCCTGTTACTGTGTTTTAGTATCTCTTCTGAAATAGAATTTTGTTCTGGCAGTCCTCGTGATGAGATAAATTGTTAAAAAGCAATTTATTTTTTCACTAACTGTGAGACTGCGTGTGTGTGTGTGTGTGAATGTGTGTGTGTTGGCAGAGACAGAGATGAGTAAACTGGAATAGGACCAGGCTGGTGGAGGGATTGAGAGCTGGCGTTTTCGTCTCTTCCTGCCTGTTCCTGTTCCAACCTGTCAGTCATGCTGTCTTACTTGAGACCTCCCGCAGCGGCAGCGCAGGCCTGAGAACATGGCCTAGTCTGGTGTAAGTAGTGACGGAGTCAGGGGTGGTCAGGTCAGTTTGGAGGTGGTGCACATTTCTGAGTGCTGACCTTTGCTGGAGGCTGTCGGACCTGTCAGAGCTCTCTGCAGAATACACGGGCAGGTTCACGCTGCACGATCCTGCTGCTGTGTGGCTGTTTGATACACAGATCATGCTCCAATTCTGTGGCCTCTCTGTGCTCCAAGATGCACAGCTTTGTGTTGCATTGTGGGAAATGCTCTAGTGGGACCCGTGCTGCGACTCTGAAATGCCTCCAAAGCCTTTGTCTGGAGTTCAAGCTGTTTGAAGGAGTTGTCATTAGGATGAGACTAATATTTGGTTATTCCACATTCTGGCTGCGGCCCCACGCTCTGCTCCGCCACGATGCTGCTGGACGGCGCCCTTCTCTGCCTCTTAGATGGGGCTTCTCTCAGCTTAGGTTATTCCATCTGCTTCTCTTTGTGCATCAAGCCGTCTCTGCGTCTCTCCCTCTCTGGCTCACAGACTTGGATCTGACTTTGGGATTGTCCAAATGCCGGGAAGGAATTTGGCTGAGACATGTTTCTGGTACATTATTAAGGCAGCTGGCACTACATGTGCATAGACTGCCAGTGCTGGTCAAAATGAGGAGCAGTGACTTGGTTACCACAGAGTCCACCCACAGAGGGTGTCTTTGAGCTCAGAGACAAGTTGCTCTCTGCAGTGCTTACCTCTGGGAGTTGATGTTCTCCATCTCTGCAACACAATCACCCAAAGACAAGACAGACGGGCTGTGAGTCCTTCAACAGGAGAGGAAAAACATTTCCGCTGCGTGAAGGAATCTTCTTGAAATGAATTGTCTTTTTCCTAAATATCAAACAAATAAATGCCTCGTTAAAATGGTCACAACCAACAACGTTTGGGCATCGATGCCATGGACTCGATACTGGTTTAAGTGGACCCTTTGCTAAGCCACACCCACCTTAGTTACGGTTGCTATGTCTGTCAAGCTGTCAGAGCTAGCGTGGAGCTCACACTGTCACTAACTGCACTCCCTGGAGAAACAATGTCTAATTTTTGGAAAAACATAAAAGTGACTTCAGACGGAAGCAGACAGAAGGTCTACAATGAGCCTTTGAATGATAAATACAGGAAGTCAAAGTGACTCAGCAGTGAAAACAGGTCAGAGTTAT
>JAQLOL010000025.1:29293116-29307822 GCA_029783665.1 Naso thynnoides
AAAAATGAATCCATGGCGCCTTTCCAGTGACGCAGTTTTGGAGCTTCTGGATGAACTCAGGGCTGATTTGGAGCCTCGTCTGAGACGCTTCAGGCGGCTCTCTGCAGTCTCTGAGGTTTTTTATGCTTTGTAAAGTCATTCCTCTCCAAGTTAATGAAAAACATGATTTGGGATAACAAATATATGAAAAAATACAATTTATTTTAATGAATGTATTTTTGTTATCTTAACTCATCCTACTGTAATTTTCATTTATTCATTCATTTTGAGAACAGCTCTCGTCTGTTTTTGCCCATGAACTCTTGTTGTGGGATTTAGTCAAACGAAATGCAACATTCACAGACACTGAAGAAAATCCATATTTGTCTTCCTACTCTTTTCTTTTTGAAATTTGCATGTCTCTCTTTCAGTGGACTCTTCTCTTCCCTCCCCATTTCATTTTGCGTTTGCACTGCTCATCCTCTGACCTCTTTGCAGCAGAAACTATTGAAACACACAAACCCTCGTTTAAATCCCGCCCCCTCCTCCATGTTTGCACCTGTCGTCAGTCACGCAATTATTCTTAGTAGATCACTTGCAAAAACATGTGCCAACAAAACGTTATTATTTAGAGTAAAAATATTTTAGAGTGCACATGCAATTTAGTACTCTGTATTAGGGATCTAAGAGTATCAGGCCCTAAAAATTCAAACACAGTATATTGTGCCCTATTCCCGTGAGAGGCAACGTTTCAAACACAACATACAAGTCTCTCCCTCTCTTGCCTCTCAGCCCGCTTTCAGTGCCAGGTCATCAAATAC
Source organism: Naso thynnoides (assembly GCA_029783665.1). NCBI lineage: Eukaryota > Metazoa > Chordata > Actinopteri > Acanthuriformes > Acanthuridae > Naso > Naso thynnoides. The sequence goes on from JAQLOL010000025.1 coordinate 29,293,917, forward strand.
CGGCGCTTTGCCACCTTCCTCAGCTTCCTGTCAGGACCCTTTAAGCATCTGTATGAAGTACACTGGGCATTGAACAAACTATGTAAACTCATAGTGTAACGATACATCCACGTATTGATGCATCAGTTTATGTTCCTACGATCAAACTACATCAACGGTAAACAGCAAATTTCTTCTAGTGTGACTTGTATCGATCTAAAATCGTTTTTCTAAGCATAAATCGATAGTATTGACACTAAGAATAAGTGCCTTATATTTGGCACCTTAAACGTTATGTGTCTGTATTTTTCTCAGTTATAATGGTAAATAGTTGTAAAGGTTACTCCAGTTCATCCTTTGACGTTCCACTCGTGTATTGCATCAGCAGCGTCTCCTCACATAACGGTGGATCACGGCAGGAAGCAGCAGGAGAATGAGGGATTTTCAGTCGGCGTTTGCGCTCCACACAGACTGAATCGAGGCCTTGAACTGAATGTTTGTGTAGTTCAGTGTATCGAGCTTTTCCAGTGTTTCGCCTCCTCCACCACTAAAGAGAAATAGGCTTTTTTTCCCCTCCATATTTGGCAAAGAAGAAAACGTTACTATATCGACTTCTAGTCCTGAATCGTATCGTATCACTTTAAATGAGCCTGTATCATTCTTGTATTGTACCGACAACCATGTATCATAACACTCATCGTTTCGATGTTAACATGTATCATTACGTCCCAGTTCACAGCAGTAGTGGTTTATAATATAGTAGTATTGCACAGTCCCTTCAAATCTTGCTCTTCAAAACTAACTAAACACTAAATAAGTAAAAAAATACACACTATATAAGGCTGTTTTTCCTGGTTACTAACAAAAGAAGTTTGGTTGGCAGTCTTGTCAAAAATAAGTCCCACAAGCTAGCTAGCAAAACAGTTTAAGACTAGCTAGCATGCTTTTTTAATTAGCTTGACAGCCAGAGTAGCTCGCCCTCCATGTATTCATTACGTCAGTGTGAGTGTGTAACTGAATTTTCTTGTGCCTCATCGTGTGTTCTTCTAAAAAAGAACTAAAAGAAGATGCAAAACAGTACAGATGGACTGAGCCTCTCCACAGACACAGGCAGTGTGATGCACATCAGTGGATGTTGCTTGTTCCTGAAATCTGTTTTCTTTTTCTCTTTTTCTTTTAACGTAAGTGTTGTATAGAAGTCTATGAGAAAATTACCTTCTTGATAACTTAAGAGGACATTTTCCTAATGAATTTATGGTCTCAGTTGCTAATGTCACTTTTTGTTCAGTACAGCTTGTATTCATTTAGTAAACTATTGACACAGTTAGGGCAAAGCAGATGCTATAGCAGGGTGTTCTTAAGAGCAGCCATAATGAACAAGTCCCTGCCACAGCAACGTGTTTAGGAAAAACAAGATTTCTACGACCAAAATGATTAACTCGAGTCTTCATGCAGTCTGTGGTAAGACTAAATGTCAATGAGCAGGTCCAACCATGAGGCTGCCTGCTCTGCCCACTCTGTGTGTGTGAGTGTGTGTGTGTGTGTGTGTGAGTGTGTGATCCAGGCAGCAGATGCAGGGGCCTTGCCTGGCCTGGGTGCTGCCCCATCTTCAGCCTAGTGCTACCAGGCCTCACCCCCTCCTCTGCTCCTCTCGTTCAGGATCTGAGCTCATGCCGAAAGCCCTCTCCACCAGAATTGTAGGAGGAATCTGGTGGTTTTTTACACTCATCATCATCTCCTCCTACACGGCAAACTTGGCAGCCTTCCTTACCGTGGAGAGAATGGAGTCGCCCATCGACTCTGCTGACGACCTGGCCAAGCAGACGAAGATAGAATACGGAGTTGTGGAGGACGGCTCCACCATGACCTTCTTCAAGGTTGGTTACAGCTGCCTGTGTGCGCTCTTTTATGATGTCTCGTCCAGGTCTTCGCCTTATTAAATACAGTACAACTACACATTATGAATATGTCAAGGCTTGTGCTGGAGTTTCAGATTGATTTTACACAACATGGCATGGTAAAAACAGCATACCACCCTTTATTTGGGGGGGGCCCTTGAACTTTGACCACATGAGAAAAACGGTACTGCTCTGACTATGGTGTGCAGATAAGTGAAGTTTATTTAGTGATTCAGTAGCTTTAAAGGAGAGCGCTGATATTTTTCAACATGGGTGCTATTTCCCTGTGTGTGTGTGTGTGTGTGTGTGTGTGTAGGACATAATAGTGCTACAAAGTCCATTTACAAAAGACAGTGTGATGGCTGAATGTGCTAACTGGGCTTTTATCCGTGAGACTTGAGTTTATGTCCTGTGCAGAACAATTTACTTTTGCTAGACTTTGACTTTGTTATTGTTTTTAAATTTCTTTTTTTCATATGCAGTTTGGCTGGACTTAAGCATCAAAACTACTAAACTGGGTTTAGAAAAAAAAAAGGTTTAAGTTAACATAGACCCATCTGCAATGTGAAATAAGATTTCAGATAAAAAAAAAAAAGCTAAATTTTCCCATGTGCACAATAGTGGTGCACTTGAATCTTTCGTTGCCAAAATGTGTATTAGGCTACATATACATACAATTTTAAAAAATAAAAATGAAAAATAAAACAAAATGATGACAGGAATAAATAATTATGTAATAAAACCAGGAAACTTAGAAAATGATCATTTATTCTTTCATGTGGCATAAACTTAAATAAACGAATTAGAAATTCTGACCTCTTTCTACTCTGAAAGAGGTCAGAATTTCTAACAAGAAGAAAAAAACAAAGCGTTCAGACCCACGGTGCTGAGGGACAGGGTGAAATAAACACATTTGTTGAGTGTCGCTCGACAGAAATGAAAGAGCAACGGACATTTTCACTTTACGCTTCAGCGAAAGGTTTCAGTCGTCTCCACAGAAACCACATGTGACACACACAATAGAATATCAACAAGGAAGTTAAATTGAAACTATCTCCATGTGTCAGCGACATTACAAAACTCTTCAGGTACATGACATGAAATAAAAATGTTGAGGGACACATTTTACAGTTGAAATCATGTCATTTTTTTCAAGTGATGCTTATCAAATGTGTCAAGTGATATAAATCGGCCTTAAGTCTTCAGGGTGCTCCAGTGCTCACTTGCTTCTTCTGTCTGTGGAGTAAACGAGTGAAAACATGAACGCTGCCACTCTGCCACTGCAACTCACGCTGGCTGAAAATGTTACTGTGCAACTGAATGTTTGAGTGGGTGAGTGAGGCCATAGGAAAAACAAGGAACTTAAAAGATTAGGCCTTTTTGTTTGTTTGTCTAATTGAATTAAGTCATTAGGATACAACCTTCAATTAGAATGAGTCATGCAGGTCAGAATTTGTTTCATGGTCATTGTGTTGTTGCAGTCTAAACAGCAGTTTTCAGTATGTGACAGACGACACGCAGAGTTATGTCGAGCTGTTACAAGACAGGACAGCAAAATGTTTTGCTTTCGTGTAGCGGTAGCTGGGCTCTCCTGGTGACGGAGTAGCACGCCAGTTGACCTTCGGCTGAGCCACGCCTCCCTCAGGTACTCTTGCTACGTCTGACAAGCTTTAGGAGCTAGCATGGAGCTGACACCGTCACTCACTGCACTCCCTGGAAAAATATTAACTCATTTCTGGACAAATGAAAAAGTGATTTCAGACAGAAGCAGACAGAAGGCCTACAATAAGCCTTTGAATGATAAATGCAGGAAGTCAACGGGAATGAGGACGCCCGAACAGTTTTGCTCAGAGCGTAATGTTACACTTCTCAGCATTTCATTTTGGAAAGGTAAAGAATGTAAATCTCCTTCAAACCTCGCTAAATAACGAGCATCACTTTTAAAAGTGCCCTAGGCACAGTGTTAAACCACGGCAAGCTCGAAATCCACAGAACCAGCCTGAAAATGACAAGTCCGAAATGATAGCATGAGTTTCAGTGGAGCACAGCTGTGTAGTTATCAGACTCCAATCAGAGCTGGCAGATGCTACGCTCTAATTGGCCCGTTCGCATTAGAGGGCGGAGCTTAGAGACAGGTCAGTGGGCGGTAGCAAAGTGCAGTGCATGCGCTCAGGTGGCCATGCCATGGATGCAGGATAGGCCTGAGCCATAAGCAGGGTGCGGAGGAGCGGCGTAGTTGTGTCAACTACTGTTGTCTTAACCTTGCTTTCTTTTGCAACGGCCGTTCAAAATTAGTTTGGTTATAACAAAATACATGTTGTGTGATCTTTCACTTCTAGGGTTAAGACTCCATCACGTATGGGAAAAAAAACAAAACAAAACATAAACTGCTTACTAATGCTTTATCCACCAATTTGTTTGCCTCTGTCATTGAGCCAATAAGCCGCATGGAGTGAAGGGCTAAAACTCAACTTGTGTTGTCCTCCAGAGCTGAGAACATTTAGACAAAAAGTTAACCTGACATCTGAAGGTTGAGGCAGTCAGCAAATGTTCCACTGATTCGTGAAGATGGGAAACACAACAAACTGTTTCCATTTCCTGAAAAGTTACCATCCCAGCAACTACACCATTATTTTTGATTTACAGCATAAGCTCCTCTGTTTTGTTTCAATTAAACACAGCCTGCCATTGAAATGTGTTCACTGTGACTATTATGTAAACTCCACTGATGTAAGGTGTCTAATATTTATTTTGACGGGGCCCCAAAATAAGGTAACGTTGATATGACGTTGCACTTAATTGGTCCAAATTCCATGTAAATATTAAAACAGTACCAAATAAGTACTGAATATCAATTGAATTGACAGTATGTGGACATTCTCACAAGAAAAAATAACATCCTGACATTGTGTCATGGAAGCATTGGGTGTTTTTGAACCCAGAGGAACTGTCCACCGGGGAGTTTCTGGTGAACTTAACACCTTTAAGTTTTTATTTCTTTTTTTTTTCTTTTGGCATTCGCACGGTTCACACAGTTGTTGTATTAATGACACTTCTACGTGACTTACAACAGAACTTTTACCGACTTACAACAACAAATGAAGGCTACAGCATTACTGCTCCATGTTTTTGTCTAGTATGTTGTGATAATGTGCCAATCATCTTGTGCTGAACACAGTAAAGTCTCAAAGAGGATACAACAACAACACAACGATCTTGTAACAAGCTCTGTTTTGTGTTTTGTGTTTTGTGTTTTGTGTCGTCTTGTTATAACAACAACAGCTGCCGGCATTGGCTCCTGACTTCGACAAAACAATGTATACTTATTTTAATATAGTTTCTTATGTGCTGCAAAAGTACCTACTCTGGAGTTGGAGCTTTAAAAATTCCTCAAAACATAGTTCAAAGAACTACTTAAAAAAAAACAAAAACAAACTACTACTGATAGTTCTCGGTTCTTGCAGTGCGAATGCAATAAAATGGGTGGTTCTTAGAGCTAAGTTCCTGTTCTATTGTTTATGCACCTGGTCTACTGCGTCCTAGTTTTGCAGAACACAATGGTGTTTTCTCGCCAGCACGCTTTATGTGGAACTGAGATGCACCAAACCTCTGTGCCTCTTATTGGATGGAGGACATCATTACACAACTATGGAGCTCAAATGCAAGCACAGACTCAGACATTCATTCAAGTCATCTGGATAAAAAGTTTCTGTCGTAAATAATTACATTAAGTCCTGCATCGCTACTGCCATATCCAAGACAATGTTCAAGAAAAGTATAAAACTCAAACCTTGGATCACCTCCTATAAAGCACAGCCCAAAAACAAAGTGCATGTCTATGCCAGGACTGTAGGCTCTCCTAAAAACAATCGATGAACAGAGTAAGATTTACTAGAACTGCAGAAATGAATTGCCCGAAAAAGAACAGAAAGAAGTCAAATCACCGACTCTGTACTTCTCCCAACGTGTCTGAAAATGCACTGTTAACACTGTACCTCTATACATGATGGTAGTTTTAATCATGTTGCGGGTCTTAAATGTAAAGTTGAAGCTGCAGGCAGCACTGAACGGGCCCTCTCAATCCCCGTGCCCATCCGGGAGGGTTGCAGTTGGGCTAAAACGCACATGGTAGCAACACAATTAAACAAAAATGACATTATAATGGTAATATAACTTCCTGTTCTGGATAGGAGGCACAATGTGTGTTAATCCTTATCGGCATGTCAGTCTCCTCAAATCGCATTCTTATTTATTTATGTGTAAAATTTGGGACACATCAGACAACATAAAATCAAGTTACAACAACTTCCTGTTCATGGTGAATATCGCCATATTCTTGGCGATGGTGTTTGATGAAACCTTACATGGTTAATTGTTTAGCATCATTAAACAATATTCTGACCAAATTAAAGACCAGTCTGTTAAATTTGTAGGAGTTGCATATCCTATTATTAAACATTTCATTTCCTGTGGCCAGTAGGTGGCGTTATGATCATGACTATGCATTGGCATGTTCATCGGTTCAGGCTGGGACTCTGATGAAATATGTCAAGTTTGGTACATATTGTACTATTTACATTGAAGTTTTCAACTGATTGAAGTCTTTAACTTCAATGTAAACAGACAGTCATCAACAACAGACAGTTGTTGATGACAAAATGCTCAAAATGGCCGCCCTGCCAAGCCCACACTGTTAAATGAAAACAAAAGCTTTTGATAACTTTCACATCAAAAATGTAAAGAGAGTCCACACCACATTTTGATACGTTCAGATCAAATCTGTACGAGGAAGTAAGACACATACTCTACAAATTTCCTGCTGTCAGTAGGTGGTGCTATGACTGTGGCTGAATATTGGCATTGAACGGGTTCAGTCTTATCAAACATATTAGGTTTGATACATACTGGACAATGAACGTTGAAGTTATAAGCATTTAATATTTAATGGCAAAAACGTTTAAATGGCAGCCCGCCATGCCCTCATTATGAATCAAAAAGAAAAGCTTTTGATAAATTGCTATCCAAAAGGGATTAAGAGTACACACAGCAATTTCTATGAGAATCAAATAAATTCCCTAGGAGGAGTTTGTCAAAATACACAACGTGTATATCACCAAAAATGGCCTTTTGATTCAAAATGGCCAATGTCAATGAGTTTAGCTTGTTGTTTTTGCCCGCCAAATTTCAAACGGGGGCAGTTGGCCCTGGGGCAGCTGTTTGGGCGGCGCTAGTGAGCCATTCTGCCCCGTCCCCATTAGCAGAACCCTAAATTTTGTACATTTTCACCACCCAATCAACATAGGAAAAACACAGGAAGTAAAGGTGACACAAAACACAAACAGTAGATATTTCAAAATACAAAAAACTGTTCAAAAAACAAAGTCCTGGAAACCCCCAGGGTTAAGGTTAGATTAGTCCAGGGGTTGTGCAAACAGAAAAAGTCTCAGCTATGCATAGCAAGCTGAGTCTCAGGTTGAGTCCATTTTACCCCCTTCGAAGTGAGCTTTCAAAACTCTTTCACATATTTGTATTTCTGGTTTCTGTCGCAAATTTGTGTCGCTGCCAGTGTGAATAGTTTTGATCCAAAAATTTGCAATTCCCATTTTTATGTCGTTTATTTGTGATGCTCCCGGTATGTAATGGCCTTTAGTGAATATATTTGTATGGGAGGCTGTGGGGATCCCTGCCATGAAATTTTGGGGAAAAACATTGATACATGTATATACACTCTAGCACCTTATTTACATTGAAAGTACACATCTAAATCATTAAAAATGTGAAACATGTACCTATGTCCAAACAGTCTGCCTGTCTCTTCTCTCTCTCTCTCTCTCTTTCATCTGCCACTTCCTCTTTGTCTACACCATATGCTTCTGGGGAAACAGATTAAAGCCAATCCGAACAACTTTCAGTTTGTGTTATAGGAGTGGCGGCTGTGGACCAAACAGCACAAGCATTTGTTTTGGAGGGGTGTGAAAGAAATTGACACTTACCTGCACAATACCAGTTTGGCCATAAACACAAAATATTTAAATTATCGAAGGAGGAATATTCTTCTGCTTCCAACCATAGAGAGTAAAATAAGAGAACAGCAGATCGATTGTGCTCGTAAACAACGAATCTTCTGGTCTGTGTACCGGACAGCATTTCATAGCGTTCCTACTGACTGAGCAGACCAGGCAAAGGGATTGTACAACTCAGGATAGTAATCTCCAGTCTTTTCGCAGATGACCTCATTTGCTGTAAGGAACAGGTAAGATGTGAGGCATCAGTATAAATTTGGACACTTCATAATCAGTTACAAGTTCTTTTCAGGGACTGAAAACCAGACAGGGAGTGCATTTATTTTGTCACTTGTGTATTATTTATTTACAAAATTCAAGTCAGTGTGCAGACATGAATAGCATTAGCATTTGAGCCTCATCCAAACTTGCTTCACTGATTGACTGACATACAACCACACAAAGCACAAGGGGTTATGGAAGTTCTTCCTTGAGACTTTACTTCCTTTACTGTGCATTTATTTAGAGACTTTCATGTCAATTATTTGTGCTGTTATGGTTACAGGATACAACACTGACTTTTTCATTGTTGCCACTTAAAAAATCCCTTTTGTTGATAAAGTCTTTTTAAGGGGATAAATTTGCGTAAAAAAAACCTGATTCATCTGATTCATTCAGAGAACACAGAAAATAAATCTGCAGATAAAAGGAAACTGCCTGCGCAGTAATAGCTGTATTTTTATTTAGAAAGACAAAACAGGAAGCAGCATGAGTGCAGATGAGACTGTGCTGACATCATACAGCAGTGTCAGTTCCACTGACAGTAACAGCTCAGACTGAGCAGCAGAGACTTTTCCAGTTTGCTCAGCCTCCTTCAAAGATCCATCATCTCCACCAGCCAAAACACATGCAACCTCTACAGCTCCACCCAGCCAGCCAGAGGACTCAACAGTCAGACTATTTTGCAAAGCAGACTGCATGCCTGTATTTCTGAAATACAGTGAAGTGTAAATAACTAATTGCATATAATTTTCACAAATTTGTGAAAGGGATTGATGTTCTACTAACCACCTCAGCATCAGCAGCACATTCACACACCAGTGTGAACAGCCACCAGGAGCAACATGGGGTTCAGTATCTTGCCCATGGACACTTTGACATGTTTGTCCAGAGGAGCTGGGGATCAAACCAACGCCCTTCTGATTGGTAGACGACCTGCTCGACCTACTGAGCTACTGACACCCATCATGTGCATTTAATTTCTATCCAAAACAATAGTGGAACAACAGCACACACTTTAAATTCCATAAATGCAAAATTTTTGGAGCCTATAAATTACACTCAGTGGTACTCTATGACTGAGACACATCGGTGGGGCACAAAGATTTTTTTAACATTCAAAATTGTGCCCTGCTGGGACGCTCAGATGTGTGTGTCTATCTGCCAACGGCCCCTGAGGCCTGAGTACAAACTACATTTGTAGTAGATACAGTGATCATTCATTCATAATCGAATTTGGTAACATGTAAAACCACCTTTAACCGTATAAAAACTGTAACAAAATATTTTTTCACATGCTCTCCTTCCAAAACAATGATGTCAGACAGGAGGGACTGATGTTCCCCTCACCTAGTTTCCTTCTAGTGTTATCTAAGTTCTCTTTTCTCACAAAAATCAATCAATCGATGAATCAATCAACCTTAGAGCAGGGTGCAAAAGTCAACAGTGGAGAAGCCCTGCGGTAAAATGAATGTAGGGGAAACAGTGACACTGATCTGTAGTCATAAATATACAACAGAAACAAATAAAACACAAAGGACACTATGGCAGGTGCAATAAGTAATATAAGGCTAGAGGTACTAAATAAAAGCCACTTTCGCAGCAGAATGAAGAGATGTGGTCTATAAATAATAAACTCTACCACTGGTGGACTCAGGATGTTTGAGGGGGGAGGGATGAAATGAGTGAAAAGGACAGGGGCACCAGCGTGCAGTGGAAGGGCACCTGCAGGGTCACACTTCAACACATTTTGTCAACTGGAAAGGCAACAGAGATTAAGTTTTAGCAAATTTTGTCCACTGAGAGGACACCCTACAGGGTACTCCATCATGTTCCATCATGTTTTGTCTTCCATAGGGGCACCCAAGAGGGCATGTTCGCTAGTTTTCCAATCACTAGGGCACCAAGGGGAAAGTACAAGTACATTTTTTTTTTTGAAAGGAGAAGAAGAAGGAAAAAAACTTTGCTACAATAACAAGTAAATCTAATTTGTTACTTCCACCTCTGGCCAACAGCACAACAAAAACACATCCTACACAAGGTGAAACCCAACCTCCATCCCTGGCAAGATAGAAGAGAAAATGAGCAGCTTCAAATATCCCAGACTCATTAATAAACTCAGTTTTGATCAATACATCAGTTCTGTGTCATGCTCTTGCCCCTGCTCTTTACCATGGTAACAATCTTTAACCAAAACTCTTAGAGCACGAACTTACCCAAACTAATTTGCTTTCCTACAGCGAGGGCTCTTGCACATGAAACCAATCCACACTCAAGCATGTCTCTATCCTGTACATGCTGTCCTCTCTGGAACAACAAAAATCAATCTATGTTAGTTATTTGTATTTTGCTATTTTCAGACAAATGGGCATGCGTATGTTTTGTATGAAGAGCTGGAATCTACAGTTTTCCTGGGTTGGTGACTTATCCATCATCGGACTGAAACAGACAGAGAGACCAACACATTCACACCTACAGGCAGTTTCCACTTTATCCAACCTGCATCCTTCTGGACTGCAAAGTAAACTGGCAGACTCAGGATGTTTGGGGGCAGGGCAAAAAAAGCAAAAGGGCACCTGTTGTATGCATTGAGGGCACTTTACCATATATGTCTATTGGAAGGGCACCCTAGAGGACACTTTATCAAGTTTTATCTACCATTGGGTACCCACAAGGGCACTTTAATGGCTTTTTTAAAAACATTAGGGTAGCAGGAGGCAAATTGTAAACAGACAAGTCCTGAGCAGATGGGTCTTGTTCAAACCCAGGACCCTCTTGCTCTAAGGCATCATGATCAAATACTGCTGCACCTTTTTGCCAGTGATATTAGCCTGAAATCATGAGCAGTGACAGTTCTGCAACTGCCAAGGATCTGCTTGGTAATCCCCTCAGTGTAGGATCATAGAAAATCTGCTGCATATTAAGGATGTTGTGTTAATCCAAGTTTTAAAACTTTCCTGCATTAAATATCCTTGCTCCAAGTTTCTCACTGCTGTTTTTTTTTCTTAATGTCTCTCTCTAATCCATCAGTGGCACATGGACTACTTTTAGATGTACCCTTTTTCATACCTTGTTTTTATCCATCTGTGCATGTAACTGTGATAAATATGTTGGTGTGTTTCTCATCTTCACACTGAAACATACACAAACTCATCACAAAACTATGGTTCTGACACCAGCAGTGGTTAAGTCTGTATATTATTTTACCCTACAAATTAATGGAAACAAAAGATGGTGTAGGAAGCAGAACATTTGTGTGGTAAACATCCTCAGGTCTGCCTGCAGACATTTACTTTATAACCTCAGGTCGGTCAGTGTGTTAGGGTTACATTACATAAATTATGGACAACGTGTATGTAGACACGTTAATACCAGAAGTGTTGATTAAAGAATTTATCAAATGTTTGGATGAGTGGCAGTTGTGAAATATTTAGATTTTGCAAAATAGTTTTTATACTTTCTGTACAATCACATTATGGTGTCTAAAACACAAATTCTTTAACTAAAACAGGTTTTGGAAGACAAGTAAACACCTAGTATCAAGCGCTCAGGTTTGGTCTCAACATTAGTAAGGACACAAAGCCTGACACCAGTGGTGTAGTGGTGCCTGGAGAAGTGGGTATACTCTTAATTTATACCCCCAAGGTTTTTTAAAGCAGCCTGTCCAGCAAAGAATAAGCGTCTTTTTTTTAAACAGTGACGTTTTACGAACAGTAGCATGTGACACTTGCATATTTGAATCATCCATAAATGGGACAGTACATTGCACATTGTCACTTAACCTCTGCTGTTTGACTTCAGGGAGTAACACCTGGAACACACATCCTGCGTCTGCGTTGCGTCTGCATCAGTAGCATGATGTCTACTTTTAATTTAGGCACCTGTTGAACCAGATCAGAGCAGCCACACAGCACAAGTGAGTGGAGTGGAGTGGGAGTGAACGGTGAGTGTGAGCAAAAAATTTTAGGTGGAGCTGTGAGCAAATTTTAAACCGTCTTGAGTGGAATTTAAGTGGCACTGCTCAACTTCGCTCCAGTGCCGCTGACATCATGTCTAGACCTGCCCAAGTGCATGTGGCTTGCCTGCATGAGCGCACGCAACATGGTGTTTTTTTTTTTCTTTTCTAAATTCTGATTAGATTTAAAGACTGCGACCTCAAAGACAAACATCAGGTTTATGATAGTAGGCTTCACTAGCAAGCACCACGCCACGACGATATGATGATTGAATGTGTAACGGTTGAGGAAGTTTGAGTTATAACAAAGGTGTTTATGATGTGGAGATGAGGTCACTTCAGCTGCTCGGGGAGGACGATGTGGTAGCCGAGTGGAAGGAGACTCAGTGTGGGGGTTCCATCTTAGCTGACCTCACGTTTTCAGACACGACAACATCCTTCGGTTACCAGTTGCACCTTCCCAAAGCTAATTTGCTCTTTAAAGGTTCAGTTGACAGCAATTGGGTGGTTGGAGCAACACTTGAAAAGCTGAAAACGGTGAAATTGGTGTTGGAAGGGGATCTGATTCCGGGGCCAAGAGTCGAGACAGAGAAACGAGACAGTGAATCAGCAATGCTGTTGTGGTGACCAGGGATGTGGGTTGCCCTGAGGATGAATTGATGTTGGGCAGAGATTAAAGTGAGTCTGCGCATGAATTGCATGATGGTTAGGGAATGTGTGCAACCCTTGTTTAGTATTTTAACAACAGCGGTGTTTCGGAGTGGATGAGAATGGATTTCCTGGACCATTCATGCCTCCAAAGGATGGCCGCAATGATGATGGAGTACAATTCATACAGGGCAGACAAAGGGGAAAGAGACTCTGAGTCGAGAAAACTGAACTCGGGGGGCCATGCTGAGGAAAACCATTTCCTGCCATAGTAACCATCGAAACCTATGGTGGGAGCTGCATCTGTGAAAAGCTGGATATCTTCGGGCTGAATGAGAAAGTCATTGTAGAAGAAGGAGATGCCACTCCAGGAAGACAGGAAATGGAGCCACATCCGCATTTCCATTTTTGCACCCATCGTCAAGAGCGACTCTGTCATGGAGAGAGGGGACGGCTGCAGCTTTGTTCAAGAAAATGGACAAAAAGGATTTTGCATGGGAGATTATGCGGATGGTGTAATTAAGATGGCCAAGAAGGGCTAGAAGCTGGCATTTAGTACATCTGTCGGTCAGTAGGTAGTTTGACAAGAGTAATGAGATGCGTTGTAGTTTTTCGTGAGGGAGAGATGCCTGGAAGGAGATGGAGTCCAGACAAATGCCAAGGAACTCAACTGAAGTGCCTGGTCCCGATGTCTTCTCCTCTGAGAGAGGTACCCCGAGTTCACGGAAAGCCTTGGTCAGAGTATGTAGTCCGTGACAAGGAGGGGAAGACGGTGGGCTGACGATGAGAAAGTCATCTAGAAGGTGGATGACGTATGGGAGTTTGTAGGTGTTAATCAGAAGCCAGCAAAGGGCCTCTGATAGGGTGTCAAATATTTTGGGACTGCTCTTGCAGCCGAAAGTGAGGCGCACAGCGAAGTAATATGCCCCGTTCCAATGAACGCCGAACAAGTGCCAGAAATCTGGATGAATGGGCATCACTTTAAATGCACTTGTAATATCTGCTTTAGAAAGCCATGCCCCGCGACCTGCAAGACGGATGAGGGTAATGGCATGGTCGATAGTGGCGTATTGCATGGAGAAGTCAGGGCTGGGAATGAGACTGTTAATACTTGGAATGTCTGAGCCATGAGGGGAAGAGAGATC
>JAQLOL010000025.1:29307922-29329280 GCA_029783665.1 Naso thynnoides
GGGAGGGGTGAGCGAGGGGGGGCAGGATGGGCAAGATGCGTTTTTCAAATCTGTCTCAACAGCCAAACTGGTTTTCAAATCGTAGACTATAGCTTTGATAAAATATCCATATAACCCAACCGGTGCTGTCAGATCGCCGCCCACCTTGAGTCTGATCTGTTCCAAGGTTTCTGATTGTTAAAGGGAAGTTTTTCCTCGCCACCGTCATCCTAGTGCTTCCTCATGGAGAATCGCTTTGAATTTTTGGGTTCAAAAAACGTAATGTATTTTAATTATAGAGTGTAGTCTAGACCTGCCTGATGTGTAAAGTGTCTTGAGACAACTTTGTTGTGATTGGACGCTATGTAAACAAAATTGACTTGACTTATCTATCTTCACTGTGATGGTCATCATTTTTTAGCATTTAGCTGAATCTTAGCAAATAGTGTAAACCTATACGTGTCAGAATCCAAACTGGCACTTCTATCAGCAGTCACATCGTCAAACACCAGTGAACCAGTGACAGCAGCAGCCATACATGCACATGCCATAACACTGCCTCTACTATATTTGATAGATAATGTGATTTGCCTCAGATCATTAAACATTTGTTTCCTTCTGCACATTTTTTCTTGCCATCATTTTGGCACAATTAATCTTGTTTCATTGGACCAAAGTATTTTCCTCCAGAATTGGCCAAGCTTTTCCAGAAGTTTCTGACAAAGTCTTATCTGGCTTGCTTGTTCTTCAGTGTACCAGCACTTGGCACCTGGATGTAAAACTTTTGTATTTATGGAGGGGCGAGGTTGTAGGTCTAATGTTGACATTGGTGGGGACAGAAACTGAGGCGGGCAGGGACATGCACCTACCCAGCTTATGCCCATGTGGAGGCGTCTCTTGATTGTGGATTTTGACATTAACACGTCGTCATCCTCATGAGTATTACGGATTTGTGTGGATATTATGAAGAGGTTTTTCTTCACCAAGGCAAAAATTCCATGATCATCCACTTTAGGAGTTTCTATGGTCCTCAAGGCCATTTGGTGCCTTTCTTCCATTGAACAATTTAGAAAAGTGCTGATTTGGCCACTTCTGAAGTTACTGCTCTCTGTCAGATGGTTTCTGTTTTGTTTATTTAGCCTTGTAACGACCTCATTCACTTGTACTGAACCTCTTCGGACCAGCAACCAAATGCAAATTTAACATTTGTAATCAACTCCAGAACATGTATCTGCTTAATTTGTCATGAAAAAACGAGGGAACAGGCCACGCCTTGACATAAAATTGCTCTTTAGTCAATTGTCAGACTACTTTTGAGTCTTTAAGATGAGGGGCTGTCTAAAAATGGCTCTCTTTTATTCATGGTCAATGGAATATGTTTGTTAAACCCACTGAATGAAAGCTGAATCTACACTTAAACCACATTCTGATTGCTTCACTTCAGATCTACTGTGGAGGTAAAAAAAATATGTCACTGTAAAAATACTCCTAAACCTACCTGTAATTTGGATGTCCTGTTAAGAGATGAATAAATAAAAGATAGTTATCTACTGTAACAAGGAACTTCAGAGATTCTATAATACAGAGAGTTTAGTACCAAAATAAGTGCAGACAATGAAGATGCATGGAAAACTGGTCCTAGCAAAACCTATTTGGTCAGGATTAGATGTAACAATATTGCCAGTTATGCAATATCAATCAATAGTGTCATATTGATAAGTTTTCCCTGGCACCAAAAACAACAGCAGAAGAGAGACTCCTGCCGTACTTTGCATACAACAACACAACAGAACAAGGGAGAGAGGAATGGTGGGTGAATATGAGAGAGAAGAGGGTGGAAAAATGAAAGTGATACTCTAGATGCTTCATCAACTTTTACAGCAGATGTGTCGCAGCACTTCAGCTATCCATTTCAACAAAAGTTGACAAGCAGGAAAAAAAATGAATGCAAAACAAAATGCGAGCGCTGTTGGAAGAGAGTCAGATACAATATGTGAAATATAACTAACATCATGATGGGGAACTTAAAGCCACAATTTAACAATTTTGGCTATCATAATTAATAATTACATAAAGCAATATCATTTAATTTATACTTAATCTGCCTCGGATTACCACCCTTACAAAGAGAAATGGCAGTTGATTTATTAATTCAATCTTACAAATAAACTGTCAATGTAGAACAATAATCAGTAATCGGATCAGTCAGAAATGGATCAGCAATTGATTTTGTAGTTTGCAGCTTGACGCTAACTCTGCTTTGTGACTCCTGTTGCTTGTTGTCTATCGCTTAGCTGGCAGACCTTGTGTCCTATCTGCTGGTGCTCACATAAAACCTTAGGAAGGCTCTCGTGTTGCTGCTCCTGAGAAGGAGTGCGATGCTCCAGGTACATAGCAGAAAGAAATTACATTTGACTCTCGAAGTTAAAAATAAGTTTAAAAAGAAAAAAGTCATACGAAGATAGAAATATATTAAGACATTAATTGGCTAATCATAAAGAGGTATATAAGGTAAACTGTTTACTATTAGAGGTTTGCTACCAAATGAGTTTAGAGCAGAGTGAATGCAAAGTACAGAAATTAGGGATGCACCAGTTGCAGTTGCAGAACTGTAATTTAGTTCAAGAAACAGCAAGCCAAGCAGCAAAGCTGCAAAGTGTTGTGTTTGTGTCTTTACTTCCTATTTTCTATTTTTCTTATTTATATATTTGAGGTCAATTGGCCAACAGGTGGCACTATAGGAAACAAATGCAAACCTAACCCTAAACAGGCATATCTCATGCTCTGTTTTGCTTTGCTCACATATTCCATTAATCACAAGGAATAAATTTGACTCAAAGACCCCTGACTTCTGGTCTTGAGTTTATCCACCATTTTGAATTTGTGAAACAACCTTAAAATTTTAATCCTCCCGGGAATTTTCACCAGTCTGTACGATATTTGGTACACACAATCTAGAGACCAATATCTGAAATTCCATTAAGGAAAAATTTTAAAAAGTAAAAAAAAATAAAAAATCTGACAAACAGCCATCACGAGTCAGTGAAAATTGCTGAGGGCCTGGCTTTTCAGAAAAAGGTGACCATTTTTTATGACACTTGGCGGAATGGCAGAGGGTCTTGCCACGAGGCCATGGTGCGAATCTTACATAGATCAGTAAGCTTATTTCACTTTTAGGTGTGAAATTTTGTGCATGATATGGGACGTAATGTTCATTTTGTTGAGATGTTCCCAGTGCGAAAGCTCAGAAAAATCAACCTTGATGCAAAAAAATAAAAGTCATGTCACGACCGAACAAGGATTTGGACCCAAATTGCACGACACAAAACGATGTGCAAAAGAAATGTCTTTAATAACAAAGTATCAAAGAAAAACACTCCAACGGTGGACAAAACTTTATCAGAAACAAAAGAATCACTAAACTGAAAATTACAACAAATCCTAGAAACAAAAATCACTCCTAAGAGGAAAAACTACTAGGAAAAGAACAGATCAAACAAAGTAACAAATAAATACAAGACAATGCAAAGTGAGACAAAGTGTCAACAAAAGAGCACAACCCGACTTGGCAAGACGATGATGAGGACACGACAAGGAACATGACGAGGAACATGACGAGGAACACGGACAAGAACATGGACAAGAACGAACTGGCACAGAACAAAGGGAGACACAGACTTAAATACACAAGGTAATGGGGAACAGGTGGAAACAATCAGGGCAATCAAAAAAGGAGGGAAAACAAGAAGGCACAGGACACACAAAGGCAGAACAGACATAAGAGGATAAAACTTTCAAAATAAAACAGGAAACAACGAAATCAAACTCAAAACATGACATGCTGAGGTAATGGCGGCAGCTTATAGTTTGGCATACATTCACAACTTTAGTCAGAGCAACTTACAACAGTGTCTGTGAATTATGTTGTTAATTTAAGCCTGTTGTAAAGTAAAGCGTAGCTTCCACCTGTGGTGATGTTACTGCGAGCACACTGGAGGCTCCAGCGGTTAACGTTAACGTTACTGCTCATCCAAAAGCACTGTCCCGCTCCTTTACCCTGCACGAGCACTGCTCCCATGCTGCCCCCTCTCCCTGCTGCCACCTCATGCAGTTAGCAGCTTACATGACAATTCACCATCCTGCAAACTAGTTACCCAAGGCGTCCATTCGGTTGTATGGAAAGGTTGGAATAAAGAATTAGAATTCAGCATGAGCAGATAAATGAGTGATTTTCTGTATATATGGATTATCAGGTTTAAAAAAAAAACAAAACTCTACTGTTAATATTGTTAACTAAAACTAACGAGAGAAAAGGAAAAGTTGAATAGTTATTAAAAGTGAAAAAGCAGAAATGTAAAAAAATAAATAAATAAAATGTCAGAATAAAAAGTGAAAAGATACAGTTTTATACGGGGGGGGGGCTGACTTGGTCCTGTTAGATGGCATAGGCTATATAGTTACACTGTATTCTGAGTATAAGGTTGATAGGTTGATTTAGTTGTTGTTTTGTTGTCTTGTTGTTTCCTACTTTTTAGTTTGAGTATAAGTTGGAATGTTTTTTTTATTTTTTAAAATTTAGGCTATGGATAAAATTTCTTACTGGATTAGAAGTTTGGGATACTAGTCCACTTCTCTAAACTTTGAGTCATCTACTGACCACCAAGTTGCCCACCTATCCGCCCACCCTGACGTAGCCGGCTAAAACCAGTCCTGGTAGACTCAGCCTATTGTACCATTTAGTGAAACATGAACTATCTAATGTACTGACAGTTGGTGAAACAGGAGCTTTACATGAGAGTTGTGTGAACATGATTTTTATTTTAATTTTTTGAAATAAAACCTGATGAAGTTTGAAAATAACTGTGAAAAGTATTGACTGAATAGAACTTTGTTCACTGCATCAAAAGGCCAAAGCGATGCACCATTAGAAATGAATTTGCACTTTATAGTAAAGTTAGGCGAGAAAAAAGACACTATTAGAAACTTAGTGAGAGTAGAAAATAAGGTTGGAGCGTGAGACTAAGACAGCATTACCAGACACGGTTATTTTGACCATAGAGATGCTTTCATTATTTAAAATAGAGAGACAGAGGGTCAAGATTGAAATGAGTATAAGGACAGTTTCAGAACAGCTTGG
Organism: Naso thynnoides; assembly: GCA_029783665.1. Lineage (NCBI taxonomy): Eukaryota > Metazoa > Chordata > Actinopteri > Acanthuriformes > Acanthuridae > Naso > Naso thynnoides. Next base: position 29,313,039 of record JAQLOL010000025.1, read on the forward strand.
AGTCAGTCTCTTCCTGGAAAAGACTTGGGTAAATTCACCGTAACCTAGAAAATTGCTTTGAATAAATTCTCCTGCATCTAATTTCAGAATTCTCCAATGATTTTTTTCTAAACACTTTTGTAACTTCAAGGTTTAATCTAGAAGAAGGTTTTTTTTAAATGTTGGGGCAGAATTTCAGCGTCTCACACCAGCCCTGACCTGAAATTTTTCCAACAACAAGACACTTGTTGACTGTTTAACTGTGCTTTTTATGTTCCGTCCATCTTTCCGCCTCTCTCACTCTCTTACCTGCCTCCATCTTCACCTCTTTTTGTGTGTTTGGTCAAATTTCCTTTCACAACTCTCAAATAATTAAGATGCTCATTAACCTGTTGCATGTATACAGTGCAATATCACAAAAAAAAGTCTCTAGCTGCTTCACAACCTGTGCGACATATCACACTATTCCATGCATTTCCACGCATTGTGTTATTCTTTATAGGTATTCCATGTGGGTCACACAACCACCAATCAGGATCAGTTTCTCTTTTAAGTATTAAAAAAAAAAAAAAAGGTATGTAAATATGTGAAATGTCACATATTAAACCAATGGACAGGCAGGTTTAACCTGACATACACAGGCTGCATCCTTTTGCTTTATCTTTTAATCCTCTTTTAGTCTCCTTTTTAAAAAAAAACTTGATTTAGTTCAGCACAGTCACAGATGATGTGCATATCACATCACAATCACTGTTCAAACCTGCTAAGAAAAAAACAAAAAAAACAAAAAAACCTACTATTCAAGTAGTTATTGACTTCTGCTGAAAAACACAAGTTTAGTGTTGGATAATTATGTAAATGTCTGCATGGGAAAGTGTCTGAAGCACAGAAGCATGTCACTCTGCTTCCTAAAAGACATTCCCTGTGGACTTCTGCTACAGTAAGACTAAATAAATTAATAAGCACACACATACCATCCCTGTGCCTTGTTTCAGTGCCGTTTTTTCCCTTTGTGTGTATAATGAGGTGACAGCTGTCAGAATCTACAGCAGAAAGAGTAGCACTATAAATAGCTGTGACACCGAGCTTCATGTCCCCAGGCTATACAAGCCTGAATTATTTTTGCATTAGCCACTGGACAACTGGGAGGACGCCTCCAGCATGGTGATTATATCAAGCAGATAAAGTGAGATAATGTGTGCTTGATACCTGAAAGAGAAGAGAGGTAAGGAAGAGGGGAGGGCAAAAAAAAAATGTTTTTTCTAAATTCCTTAAGCTCATTGCTTGCTAAATTTACAAAAAAGCAGCATCCTGTGCATAGTTAAGGTATAGGCTAGTGATAGATGAATTTTGTTCGAACTACAGTTTCTATGAATCTACATTTAATTCAGTTTCTTTTTCATGGCATTTTACTGTTGAGAGATTTATTATTAAAAGCATTATTTAATTTAAATCAAGCAAATTTGTTACTTAGTAAACAGTGGTAGGGTCGCTTTACAAACTTCCCTCGCTTAGCCCACTATTCCTAAACTGCAACAAGCTCTGTGAAAGGTAAACATGTCTCTGCTCCTCTTTCTCTGCAGCTTCATCCAAAAAACTTATTTCTAATCAAAAATATCGTCAGCAGATTCACATAATCATTCAGGATTTTACAGTTACCAGACCTGCAATTAGCCTACATTATTTAGCTTGTTCATATAACCTCGGACATCAGAGTCAGGTCGCAGACATCAGGTGAAAAAGCATCAGGTCTCAACAAAAACTCTGTCAAGTCTAAGGAATTATAAATGTGTTATTGCAGAAGTGTCATTTCTATGAATTAGTAACTAGCCAGCTAACACACTGACGTTTGAAATTCATTGTGTATTTGCAACAACAACTAAAAACAAAACTACACAGCTACAGTCCTGTGTAGTTGCTAATTATCACACCACAGCCACAGTTACTGCAAACTGTTTTCGTAGTGTCATAAATAAAAAAGCAAATTAAATCACTGATCTCATATTCGAAAGATTAATTCATCTAAAGTCAGGCAGTTTTGCCTGACATTGATGCAAGTCCTTAGACTTGACAGGTTTTTCCTTTTTCGTCTGGAGTCTGACCTCACTCTGACAGCCGAGGATGTCCTCACATGAGCGCTGTGAGACTTTCCTCCCTCAAACTCATCTCTCTGCTTCCCTCCTCCTGCTCCATCCAAAACATTTTCTGATGTCTATCTACAGGGGCCAATGATATTTAGTTTAAATAAGATCACAGGGATTATTAAGAGACTTACTTTAGTATCATGTTTTCATAGCCTACCTGCCAGACTCGCCTGCCAACACCTGGACTTCTGTGCGCACTGCAGTGGCTATTTTTATTTTGCTGGCACATGCCTCAGTGAAATGGGTCGAGCAACGCCCGTGGTTTCCTGCTTCAGTTGTAATGTACGGAGAGCTGACATTAACCTCTGGAAATTCTTTAAATATGTCGGTGTGTTGGTCCCTACATGCTTTGCTAAACTGACCGTGTTAGAACTTTTGGTGAGCGCTGCTCTGCAGCGGTGTTTGCTCGCATCTTTCCACTTTCCGTGTTGATCTGCCTCACATGCAAAGTACTTCCAATCAGCCCACTTCCTGTGCTTTTTACAAAAAATGGTTGTGGAGGCTTTGTGGCACTTGCCATCTACAAACTACGACAAACTAAAGTTAGACTAACCGGAGTGAAAGAGGCGGGGCTGTGCGTGCTTCAGCGTGTGTGTGTATCAACTTTCTGTCGGAGAGAGGGCAAAGCACAGCTGCTATTGTTAATGCAGACAATGAATATTCGTACACATTGCACAGCATTTTTTAATGTCACGGTAACGAAGCCGACACGTGCATATTTTTAAATACCCCAGGATACAACAATACTGTATCACTGCCTAACACTAGGACTGGTGTTATAACTGTGTATCACAGCATTTCATCTGATTAATTTACATTTGTCTGTATCACTCGGGGGGTATCTTGGCAACAAGGTACAAAAGACATTTGCAGCTTCATTCACAGTTTCAGCTGTTACAGCTGGTGGATTTAGATAGATAGACAGATAGACAGATAGACAGATAGATAGATAGATAGATAGATAGATAGATATTCCTGGTTTAATACTAGATATTTATATTGGATCAGTCTATTTTTTTTCAATAAAAACAAACCCAAAGGTTTTATTTCTCCTTTTCTCTTAAACTGGCAGCTTAAATTATTTCACACAACAATGCGTCCTTGTGTGTTGTCTGTTTGTCTCTCCCTGATAAGCACCTTTTTCTACAAAACACTCATCACAACGCCAGCCTTCCTTTTAACTGGTTTTGAAAAACTTCTGGAAAAAAGCATTTTAACCCATTTGTAAAGGCAGTCCAGTATTAGGATTAAATCTGGTGTAAATAGCTTCAGATGTTCTGTAGTTTTAATACTTTGATGTAACGGGTGCATGTGTAACATATGGTCACTTGTCCAAGGGTTCTACAACAAATATGGGACAGTAACTGAGCAGAGTCACTGCTAACTGCTGCACACTTTACTCTTTGCAATAGTTTTTATCTCTGATTAGCTCATCTCTGTTAGCTGACTGAGGCTGACCGAATCAGACGCTCGTAGCGTCGGAGGGGAGTGTAGGTGTTTACACATCGGACAAAGTGCCAGCCGCCGTACCAAAGCTGTGTTTTTTCATCTCGTCGTTGTGTTTTGCCTTTCTGCGGTTGTATGTTTTGTTTTTTCAGTTATGTCTTTTCCTTTTTGTGTATGTGTTTTTTTAGTTTGCAGTTTCGTTTTAATGTTTTGCTGTCATGTTTTTCTATTTGCGATTGTGTTTTCATTTTGTGATTGTGATTGGCACTTTAGGGCCACCGTAGATTTACCTTCATATATCTATCAATAGGAACTGGACTGGTGAAGTCAAAAATGGGGCCTATGTCAGAAATTCTGGAGTATTTCTTTTAATTACAATTCTTTCCACAGCTTACATTACAGTGCAGCAAGTCAAAAAATGAGTGTGGCATCAAATTTTTTAATTGATTTGTAAAGCCCAGTTATTTCTTCTCTGCACTGCACTGGAACATCTCATGTGCTGCTCGTACAGGCAGCTTTCCTGCAGGTCGAGCTGACAAAGCTGCAAATGTGGCTATGAGTGCAGAATTGGTTTTCCTTTTATAACCACTTGTGTAAAGTGTATCATGAACAGTATGTGTAAAACAAAGTTGTTGTTTGTGCTGACAAAAACTGTGTGCCATTTCCCTCAGCTTTCTGGATTCTTTTGATTAGAGCCCTTTGAAAAATATGCAAACTACTTTGGCAAGCGGCAAGCGCCGAGTCTTCTCAAGGACTGTTGGTCCTTGAGAAGACTCAGCGAGTGTGTGTTGTTGATGACAATTCAAGGCCACAGGAACACACACAAACACATTTATACGCACACTTTATACTGAATACATACAAACTAAACTACATTGTTTGTCTTAATCAGTTTTACTCAAATAAAATGCGCTCCGAACAATATACAAACCAAACCAGTCACATCTGCAGGAGGAATACACCCAGCTGCCCCGACATACACACAGAAACACACATGCTGCTTAACAGTCCTCGTCCACATTTTACTCTACAGTAAGTGGAAATTTAAAACACATCACTTACTGTGACAACATTTTTTTTTCACCTGCAGAATAATTAATCCATGTTGTTTACTACAGCATTGTTTTCTCTGACAACAGGAATAATTCACGTGTCATTGGAGAGGTGATTATTAAAATGTGATAATCCCTAAAACACTATCTTGCCTTGAAAGATGCAGTGACGAGCTTTAGTGAATAAATAAACTGTCAATGTAATAGTTACCCTTTTAAAGATACTTAACGCTTTTCCTGGAAAAGCAAGAGGTTACAATAGCAGATAATCAAACGACTATTAAATTTATATTTTCCGAAGATCCCCAAAACACGTTTTTCTCATGTTTATGTCCCTTAACGGCTTTGAAAAATCGAACTTAACGATGCACATTAATATGGTGCACAAAAAAAGCAGTTTTAATGGGGAGAAAATGTCCTCTGGTTTTCCCGCCGATGTCCTAAGGGTTAGACTGAGATATAATCTCTCCATCTGGGCCTGGGTCTGCCACGGGGCCTCCTCCCAGCCGAACGGGCCTGGAACTCCTTACCAGATGAGTGAACCACCTCAACTGGCTCCTTTCAGTGCAAAGGAGGAGCAGCTCTACTCCAAGTCTCTCACAGATGACTGAACTTCTCACCTTATCGCTGAAAAAGACACCAGCCACCCTCCGGAGGAAACTCATTTCAGCTGCTTGTGTCCCGACCCTGCTCTTTCAGTCAGGACCCATCCTTTATGACCATAGGTGAGGGAAGGAACAAAGACTGACCAGTAGATCGCAGCCGTCTGGCTCAACTCTCTGTTTGTCACAATGGTGCGGTGAAGCAAGTGCAAAACCACTCCTGCAGCACCAATTCAACGGCCAGTATCCCGCTTCATAACCCCCTTACTCGTGAACTATCCCCCAAGTTACTTGAGCTTTTCATTTGGGGTAAAGACTCATTCCCTCGTCTGAGGGGACAGGCCACTGGTTTCCTGCTGAGAACCAGCTGATTCTGTCACTACGACCAGCAACACTGGCCCAGGTTCAGGGTCCGGTGCGCAGTCCCTCCACCGATGACTCTTATGTGCTGGTCCAGCTCAGGTAACTCTACGCAAGCCCGTCCTCCTCCAGTGGTCTGCATCTCTGTTTTTCGTTTAGATTTTTTTTTTATTATTATTATTATTATGTTTTTTTTAAATACCAGAAAAGATAGATAAATGAGATTTGAGATCAAAGTGCTTCTTTCTGACTTTGTCCACGGTGCATCCTTCTCTGCATACAGCGTTAACTGACTGTGTGATCACATCCAATGCACTACTGACGCTACTAAATAAAGTTAACGTTTAGAGTTCACTTTCTGCAGCAGTACCGCCACTTTACAGATGTTGAAGTTTTTTTGTTTTTTGCACTTGGACTTTGCTGCCTCATTGGCTTTAATCTTATGTTTTGGCATTTTTATTTTCTCTTAAGATCTTCTCTCTTCAGTTTGTGTGCACACACGACCCTGCAGTCCTTTGTCCTTTTACAGGGATTGACAGGTGTTCAGATGCTAATTAGCACCAGCTGGCACGCACTTCCTACTTATGAGGAAAATGGGATTCATCAATTAAAGAGGTGTGAACATTTCTGGGGTTTTAGAGCACGTTCATGAATCTGACATAGAGTTTTCTTAGGAACTTTTTTAAGAACTACGTAAGAAAAAACTGAAGAAAATTCTTATCAGAATATTAATGAATGAAGCCCATTGTTGTTGATTATCCAGTGAAATAACTTAACAGCTACATGGTGGAGCAGCACAAAATTTAATACAGACATCCATGGCTCGCGCAAAGCTCCCCATAAAAGAGCTAAAAGGTTTTGTGGGGTTTCAAAATATATAAAATAATTGAATAATAAAACATCAAGGAACATAACAGAAAAATAAAAACATGAAACTAAATCAAAATTCAGTCATTGGTTATTCTAAAACGCTCTGGCCCAGAACTGTAAATGTCTTTATTATTTTTGAATGTGTTAAATCTTTATTTACCGGGTATGTCCCATTTTGATCCAATAAACCTCTTTGTCTGTGGAGGCCGGGCAAAGAGAGCAGCACAATGTTTCAAACACATGCATGCACATTTTAAGAAGAAAAAAAAACATGTAAATCAGCTCTGTTAGTGATGTGTGTAACAGGTTTATTCTTGACATGTGCACAGCGGTTTTTATATATCGTGGCTGGTAGGCATTTATCTTACTATGTCTTATTCTTTTTGTAATTATTGTGTGTGGATTTGGTGCCATATTTGCCAATCCTTAACAAGCCTACAATGTACATATTTACTCAAGCAGTCATAGAGAGAATTGCTTACTTACCATGCTGAACGAAGACTGAAAGTGGGTCTGGCTGACTCCTTTTACCTCTTCACTCATCACTCACTGCTACCAAACATAAAGCTGGACGCTGTTCAGCTCTCAGAGATTGTGGTTTAAGGACATACGGGACAAAATGCATAACTAAAATCTACAGCACAGATGTAAATACTGAAGGATACTGAAGAGCAAAGCATCGCTAATCTGCAGCCACTTCAATATGATGACGGATTAACCTGCAGATTTTGCACATGTGGAAAAATAGAGAAGCTTTCTTCAACAGGGGCAGGTGATGATTTGAGAGGATTGTAACAGAGTGCAGGGAGCAGTCTGGACTTGCCCTCTGTTTTTAGGTTGTTTGGTTGTTTGTTTTAAGTTATCGAAGACAGTAAACTATTTAGATTTAGTTTGCTCAAACAAAAAGAGTGCAACACATTCAGCAATGTTACAGGTTGATTGTTTGGGACTTGTTTGCTGTGTCAGTTTGACAGCTGTTCATTGTGTGTGCCAGTTGGTTTTCCAAGATCTCTCTCATGGATGGAGCTTAATCAGCTCTGGATCCCTGTGTGAAGGCTCTGGGAAGCCCACCTTGGCTCTCTGCCTGACTTGGAGCGTAGGTGGTTATCTAACTCCCAATGTATTCACAGCAACTGCTCTCGCCTTATCAGCAGTCTGAAGCTTACATGCTCAATCGCCTGATTTGTCAAGGGTGACTCAGAAAGATTCTGATAGGCACTCCGCAAATCACCCAGTTGATCTAAAATATCGACCAGCCACAAAAAGTCATTACACACAATAATGGCGGGCAGGACCTTGACGATGTGACTTAATTAGGTTTCAAATGGCTTCAAAAATGCCTTCAAATCTGCTCCCCTGGAGAGTAATGCACTCCTGGATTTTTCTTCATGATTACAGGTGTAGAGAGTAAGGTACACTGCCATAATGCTGCTGCTGCTGGTAGCTGTGGGTGATAGAAGCAGCACAGACAGCTGAGATTTACGGTCACATGAAACAACACTACTGCTGCTATTTAGCATGCCGGTCTGCTTCAGCCAATATTCTCCTCACAAGTGATAATGACTGAGGCAGACAGAAGGCATATAGCACTGCTGGTGCTGCAGAAAAGTTCTGCTGAAGCAAATGACATGTTTTCCTAATGAAATTTGGAAAATAATTGGATGTAAATGGATCTGCGGGCGTTTATAGAGCTGCATACATCGACAGTATTGAAATGAGTGATAGGAGTGCTCTCCGTGTCATTGTTTCTTTAGTCATTCAGAACATTGTGACTGCCGGGACATGAAAAATTCTTCAATAACCCCCAACCTGGAACTTCACATTCATCAAAACACAGCACAGCTTTATTTTTGATTGTTTTTTTGGACTCACAATGCCGTGTCTGTGTCTCCTCACAGAAAACAAAGATTTCCACTTATGATAAGATGTGGGAGTTCATGAGCAGCCGGAGGCACTCAGTGATGGTGAAGAACATTGAAGAAGGCATTCACCGTGTGCTCACCTCAGACTACGCTTTCCTCATGGAATCCACCACCATCGAGTTCGTGACGCAGCGCAACTGCAACCTCACTCAGATCGGAGGCCTCATTGATTCTAAAGCCTATGGGGTTGGCACGCCAATGGGTAAGTCTACAATTATAACACACAATGTTAAGTTTCTGCTCGGACTATCCTGTGGGGAGCCTAAAAAAGGGGGATACACCTGCCAAGCAATACACTGAAACTTTTTTTCTTATTGTTATTTGCCTTCCTTCTGAGTTCCAGACAAGAAGATAGATCCCATTCTTTCAACTGTGCGTGCAGTAACAAGGACGAGATGAACAGCGCTCGCCACCGCTAATTAGCTTAGCTTAAATACTGGTAGTCAATGATAAGTGCTAGCCTGCCTCCACCTAAAATCATCAGATAAACTTTTCAACAGCTCCAAATTGTCAGGGGGGAAAATTACAAAAAGGAAAAAAAAAATTGGTGTATTCTTAAAATTTGACGAAAAAGTTGAAGATGTTAAAAAAAAAAAAGTAATTGAAAACGTAATTCTGCAATTGCATTATGAGTATTAATATGACTGTGTAATGTGAGATTCAAGATAAAATTTAATAATCCTACTTGTATCAGTGCTGACCACAATGAAATGAAAATTTTAAAAAATATTTGACATTTCATTCTTAATTTTGTTCCCCACATTCAATACAATGTAACCTGATTTACTCCAAGTAAATCATGGTATTGGACATTTTATTTTTTAAGACCTAACCTGCTTTGTTGTAGACAATATTTAAATGAAATAAACCAAACAGCACCCCCAGTCTGTTGTCTTATTATTTACGTGGCACCTGTGTGAGCAGCAGAGGCAGAAAAATAAAGAACTTTTGCAAGTCTTAGAATAATTTATTTGTAAATTATATACAACAACAACAACAACACACACACATCAACTCACATATCCTTATCATTATCATTTCTGTATCTTGATTAAATTCAGAGTTTCTCTGCATGTCATTGACATTTAACTGTGGTAAAACCTGCAGATATTGTAAAAGTTTCACCACCACTGTCAATAGCATTTGGCAACAAACTGGAAACTGTTTGATGGCTGCAGTAGAACTCGGAAATCAGCAGATCAGAGGTTATGCACTGAGGAAATGACATTCAGACTGAGCAGCAGCCTCGATGACACAGGGCATTATGAATGTGGTGACATGAAAATGTAAATATAATAGACTGGGAGCACTAATTCTCATCCGAAAACTGTCAACTGCACAGCAGGTTTAAGGCTCTGAAAATTAAATGTCTATTGCCATTTTGTTAGAAAATTACATTTAATTCTAATTGTGACTAAGATATTACTTGCACAAATGGAAAAATTGGTTGTATTATTTATATTGCATTTTAATGTTTAAACTGAATTAAGAATTTAATATTTTCCAAAGTAACATGAGGTACACTTTCAGTATCTCCATTTTTATGGTCAGAATGCTAAAACAAGTATGGTAAAATGAAATACAGCTTGGATACACATTTTCACCTCTTACTTAATTGCTATTGTAGAGTTAAATTTTCTTTTTTTTAAGTTTACCTTGTCATTTGAATTGTCTACAGGCTTCCATATGTAAAACATATTAAATATACTTTAAAAGTACAGGCTGCTAAAAAGTGAGTAACGTATTGTGAACATGACAGTGTTAGCTGCAGTTTTAAAGCCTCTGGCTTGAAGCAGTAAGAATGCACATAATATATCAGAGCTGAGTGAGTGAAAATAAATGTTCTCAACTATTTGAAACCCCACTCAAGAAGAGCTTATTTGGGGAGTAATACCATTTCTCAAGACTGTGTGGGCGTGGCAGATCAGATTTTGATTGACAGCTCCTTGAACCTCAGCTTTGTCAACTGTCTCTTGTGTCCACAGCCATGGAGCAAAGCAGAGAACAGCCCTACTGTTGCAGAACTGTTAATATATCACTTCAGTAAAATGTTTATATTTATTAGGTGAGAATGTTACCATGTAGATTTCAAATATGTCGTCACTTTATCCAAATAATGTTTGTTTGAAAATCTGTCACAAAGTTTCTGGACTTGTGAGGAGCTGCAGCTCGCGGTGAGACCTGCCGGTCTGCTCGCTGCTGCAGCTCGACTCCTTAAGCTGTTAACCGATGAACCGATGATCTGCGCCGAGATTAAACACTGGCTGTAAAGTTTTGGCAGCATCTTAAAAAACAAAACGATGCTTTGCTGCCTTTTCATGTTAATTAGTTGACCGTTAGTGGTGAAAAAAAATCATTTAATTCACTGTGCCAGTCTGATGCATCTTTTAAGGTTGAACATTTTCTTGCATGTTGTTTAGTGCATGATTTATGCTAGGAATTAATCGTCCACCTTAAATGCCAATATGACAAGTTAAAGAGGTTTTACCAGGATTTATTTGTCAAACATACTGTACACTTGTAGTAGTGAAATGTGTGAACATCAACCATAATTCATTTGCTTTTTGCCTTTCTTGCATGATGACGGACGCCTTGGTAACGATTAGTTAGCTTGGTTAAATGCAACAGGCAGGAGAGGTTGGCTCAGACTGGAAGAGGCTTACTGAACTGAGCACAGTGGTTTTGTATAAACGGACATCAGACTTTGAATTTTTTGATTGGCTTCATCCATATTATGAATCGGGGATAACTACGCCCAAATCAACCCAACTGCAGGAAACTGCCAAAAACTTAAAATGGTAGTAGTTCAAGTTTGGATTGAGGTTAATGTCTGAAAATTTTTGATGCTTTTTATTATGTATGTAAGACCCTAAATTACATAATCCTTAAGTTTTTGATGATTTGGGTTTCCAGAGGTTTTAAATGTTGCATTGAGAAATGCTTTAGCAGGCATCAACTGGACAGAGGTGTTTTCTGTTAGAGGTTTCAGAACTGTTTCATAACAGACTCATAAAAAAGGTGTTCACAATGAGCCTGTTCTACAAAATAATTGTAAATGTTCCAATTTTAGGGGGATTTGTTAGGAAGTATGTAGAAACAGTAGTACTCTGACATCACAATGAAAGGTAAAGGGTGTGGGCCAGAGCTTGATAATGTAAATGTCTGTCTTAGTTGGATCTGGGCCTTGTTCAGATGTGAGTAGTCCAACTACAAATGGAAAAAACTTTCCTTTGTGTGTCAAAAAAATCTGCATTCACATGAACAACTGGAAGCTGTAGTGTTGATAGATAACCTATTAATCCCCAAAGGGAAAAAAATGTCATAGCAGCTGATTAAAATCCAAGAAAAAGATCAAGAAAAAGATACATAAATCTCAAGATACATAAAATACATAAATACAGCCCCCCCCCAAGTTTCATCAGTTATACGGAGGCATTGTACAGTTGTATTGCAGTAGGTAGATATGACTTTTTATAGTGTTTGCTGTAAAAAAATAAGTGTAAAATCCACAATAATTTACTTTTTTTTACACAGTTAAACATTGTCAACTATTTTTACAGTAGAATACTGTATATATTACTGTAAAAATCAGTTTACTGTAGATAATCACAATAGTCACAGCGTCCCTGTAAAAAAAAAAGAAAGCCACAGAAAGGAAGGACAGCTGTACTGTATACTCATACTTGAAGTTGTATATTATGAACAGTGCAGAGTTTCTGCTGAAGCAACTTTTAGCTTAGTGGTCAGTGCAGTCATCTATGGTCTGGAAGATGAGGGTTCAAAACCCACTGTAGGAACTCTTCCTTGTGAAAGAGATTTTGAAATGTGTATGCTACTATTCAGTAAATAAAGCAGCACTGTAACCAAAAATACAATAAATAAGTCTGCACTGTAAAAATAAATACAATACTGTGGATATATTTTACAATAAAGACACTTCTGTAAATCGATTTACAGTAGCTTACTGTTGATATAATTCGAGTAAGTAACTTACTTGTTGTTGATTGCTGCCGGTAAGTACTTTTACAATAAATTTTACACAGTAGCGAGGGAGTATTAATCTGTCGCTGAATGAGCTCTTGAGTTTTATGGAGGGGATGGGTGGCTCTGTTCTTAGTTTCACGAAGTTTTGAGTGGATTCTGTCCTCAGCCACCTCCTCCAGAGTGCTCAGCTTCAGTCCAACAACAGACTGGGCCTTCTTGATAAGTTTATTCAGTCTGTTGGCATATTGCCTGCATGCCAGGCCAGTAGTTGGCAGTGTAACTTCGTACTGACATACCACAGGAGCTGCAGATTTTGTTTACTTCCGGATGCTGCTAAGGCCTGACCAGGGTTAGGGGTTAGGGTTAGTGGCTATCGAGAGATCCATTGACTTGCATTGCCATTAGAATTAGCTTAGCCACCGCTTTCAGTGGCTTTTGATTTAGCCAGTTTACAGAGCCGGAAAGAAGGTTGCAGTTTCAAAAGGCTGCACTCTGGAACTTGGTTTCAAAAGTTTGCAGTTTCAGGGGGACAGCAGCCAGAGTTGTAAGAGTTACGGCTTGTCTCTAATATTTACTTTGTCTTTACCAAAAGACTTTATAATGACTTATAATCCTCAATAGTGAAACTGTTTCTAAGTATAAACGGTGATGTTGTTGTAGTAGATTGAAAAGTAAAACAGAAACGTGATCCTTGTAAAACTGAGGTCACGAACAGTTTTACATGTTGTGAACTGTAAGCTGTGTAAACTGGGTTATTTCGGTGTGTTTATGCTGCAAAACAACCCATATGGAGAAAAAGTGAGCAAAGAAAGTCCTGGGGCAACTCCTGCAGGCAGAGTGTAACACTGTGACATAAACAGAGGGAAGAATAGCACATTATACGTCGTGTGTGTGGGGGTGCACACATTCGATCACAGAGCTCAGCAGCAGATTGTCATAATCCTGTTACAAACGCAGTAAGAAGAAAAACTGTGGTTGAGTACCTGCAAAATTACAACTGACAGACAATTTAACATGATGACCTCATGCAAAAGGCAGCTCTTAATCATACTCACAGAGATGAGATCGTAAAATAGTTCCTTAACAGTTTATGCCTCCTACAAACAGGGCTTTGAGCCACATGCTCTCTCAATTACTGCCTAACTGCTATTTTACAACGATACTTCTGGTTCCTTAATATCTGACTGGAATGAATTAAAAACAAACTAGAGTAAATAGAAGATGGCTCTAAAGTTAGGTTAATAATTTTGTTTTATGGCAGTGTCGTTTTTTAAAGCATTAATTTGATATGTAATTGCTGATGGCACTCTGATACAGACTTTAATATCTGCAGTGAAATGTGTCCACACATCTACTGTGTATATGTATTTACAGATGTTTAATTGTGCTTTATGCAAATCATTTCACACTGGAACATAGTGGTGGGTTGTACAGTTTATGACGGAGAGCACTGTAGACAAATACATTATTTAGTGGGCTGTCATCAGTCTTTGCCTGTGATTATCAGAATTTAAGTGCCAGGGAAAGGTTTTGAACAACTAGTCAGTTCGTTGTGAAATTATCTAAAGTAAAAGTGTAAACAGTTTCAGTGACATCTGTATTGCAAAAAGGACATTTCAGTGTAATGCATAGTTGCCCGTATTTTAAAAGGCTTAGTCATTTTGTACACTGTCATTGTGGCTTTTAGGCAACATTACTTCAACAATTTTTTAAAAAAGGTGTATTTGTGGGGATTGTTTTTATTTGTAGTTTAAGCATGATTATGAAACATTTGGTAGATACATATATTTATAAATACACATATATATACACATGTATATACATGTATATGTGTATACACACACTCCCGCACACACACACACACACACACACACACACACACGTGTGTAAAGTAAACTTTGTTTTAGTGATGTTACCATTGTAGGTTACAATGAATCCTACAGCTAACAGGCTTGGTTGCCTGGTAACTTGTAATTTTTTTTTAAAGTTAAAGCGTAGGTATCAACATTTCAAAGCACTTTTATCATAAAAACGTAAAGTAAAAGCCATCAGCAAAAATGTGGTTGGTTGCAGGGTCAACAGAAATGTTATAAGCCCGTGTTCTGCACCAGATAGACGAGCAGGAGCGACATTTTCCATCAGGCTCAGACTCCTCCATTCATCATTAGGACTCAAAACCATAAAAATAATTTGGTTGCACCATTCGATCAAGTGGAATTATTTTTGCATGTCCCCACCCCTAGGATTAAAAAAAGTCACCAAAATACTAATACGGTTGGATGTGAAAATGCTTACATTGATAAATATTGTCGATAAATATGAATCCAGTCTAAGAATCATCAGCAGCTGCTTTTAAACTCTCTGTCCATGGAGGGCGTTATATTCAGCAGCTGTATTCTCCTGAAAATTGAGGGAAACGTCCTTCTGCGACTGTGAGTGTTGCCAAGGTTGTTTGCTGCTCTTTGTGTATGCTCTGCTGGTCAGCCACACAAGGTAATTTTAGGGACTGTTTTGCTGTGTGTGAAAACAGCCGAGGTAGGCTATATTTGCTTTGGGTGATTGCATTTCCTGACTGATGTGTTGCTTTTGAAGGTTCGCTTCGGTGTGTGGGTGCGTGTGTGTGTGCATGCATTTGCCTGTTTGTTTTTTGTGTGTCTGCACGCCTGCCCAGATGATTGTGTACTAGACTAAAGCATAAAACGTGCATCGCATACATTTCACTGTAACTGTACACATAAATATAAACATATATAATGATTTGTTTCGTATCACACACATGCAAGTGTGTTTGTCACCGAAAGAAAAAAGGAACGCTGAGGTCAAGGGAATGAAAGGAAGTCGAGTGTTCGTCAGTGGCAGCTTGTGCACCACACAGATTGTCCATACTGAAGAAAAGACGAGTGTTAGCATTAACACTCCCCAGTGGCCCATTCACATGCAGTCAGAACAAGGTATTTAAATTGCTAATCCTACCCTTTTAGTACCCTTTACCATATATAGCCTGTATTCCCATGTAGCCTGGCCACTTAGCATATATCTCATTGACTGGAACGGAGAGTAGGTGTCGGCCTGCATTAGTACTCAGGCCCTGATAGAGCCATAGCACTCAGCGCTCCGTCCCTTGGCAGCTTCCTCAACACAGTAATGGACGGACTTAGTTCACCTCCCAGCTGTTAGTCATTGCTAATGGCGTGTTAACTACATGAAACATCCACTGGCGAATTCTGTTTATTCTCAGGACAACATTAAAACATATGGGGGCCTGTTGTAAAACAAAGATGGATCCTGCAACTTTTAGTCTCGTTTACAATGATTATAAAGATTTGTGGCCTAAGTACCCTTTTGAAATGCACACATCTCCTATATGTCATGACATTTGTATATTTTTTCAGATTATATTAAATTTAACCCATCAGGTATCTTTGAAAATGTCTCAGTCTCCATTCAAACTCATATACATAGCTCTGTGAGTTGCAGCAATGTTTGGCTGCACAGCATTCATCTGAAATCAGAGGTGTCATGTTTAAGTACATGTATGACACACACACACCTGAGTGAGCATGTGCTCTTTCAAATGTAATGAAGTGTCTATTCTAAAGAACTTAAAAAGGCAGATCAAACTCTTTTGATAGGTTATGAAAAAGAAGCTCCAGGCTTTTGTTTCTAGACATCGCAGAAATGGCACAAGATGTCTGAGTTTAAGATTGGATTAGACTAGATTATACTTTATTCATCCCACAGCGGGGAAATTTACATGTTACAGCAGCAGGAAAAGAAAGAACAATATACAATAACAATTAACACACGTGCTTTCTGATGTTTCTTTAGTATGTTTAAGCAAATCAACAACTGAAATATAATTAAGACACCTTTGACTGGCCCT
>JAQLOL010000025.1:29373827-29384842 GCA_029783665.1 Naso thynnoides
AAAGCTGTGACCCTCCCTCAACCAAAATATATTTTTTCTTGACCGTCCCCAAGTGATTGGGGAAAAAAGGTTGACCCTCCCCAACCAAATGTTTAATGGCCAATACTTTTTGCTGGTGAAAGAGTGTTAAAATATTTTTCGTTCAGTATGATCTCTTTTCTTTAATAGTTTTGGGTTTTGTACACATTTTTACAATCGCAATATACAGCTGCTCTGCAAATAAAGTCAATAATACGTAACTTTCCTGTATTATTACCGTCATTATCCCAATCATCCATAAAACCCATAAACGTGACCCCCAGCTGTGTATTTGGACAACAGATATTAATTTCATCCTCTAGATGTCCCCATCTCTCTATCCAAGTTCTGCAGCTTACGTACCAGCACAAAGCTGCAGCAGTAATGAAGGACAAGCGGGACGTCAATCCTAGCTCCGAATTCAGAGGTAAATGAAACGCAGCATAATTCGCCTTTCTTACACCGGGCGCCATTGTAATTTCAAAACGAGACTCGTTTGGGCGGGCACGGCAGAGACGTTTCGTAGCAGCACAGCAATGCCCAGAGGCATCACTTCATCCATTTGTGACGGATTTTATAAGTGACTGGAAAACGGTGGAATGTCCGACCCTGACAGGACGCCCTCCTCTTGTAAGAATTACACCCAGGGACACGGCAGTGAGATGACATCCATACAGGTGAGGTGTTGTGGCTCTGCTGTGAAACGTCTCCAGTGCGCACGCCTGACCGAGCCTCGTTCTGGAATTACAATGGTGACTTGTGTGAAAAAGGTGAATACCTGTAGAGAGCCACTGATTCACCACACACTGCACACGCCCACCATCTGGATTAGGCCAAACGTAAAGTTTAATGGACAGGACAGCCAAAGAGAAATGACACCCCGGATCATACCAAACAGTCTGGCCAACAGGGGAGTCATTGAAGGAACACTTTTAAGAATTCAGGGGAGAAAACTATTAAAAATTTGATCGATTCAAATTTGTATGACCTTCCCCAGGACCCAAAGTAAAAACAGTGTACCCTCCCCCCGACTCAAATTTAAAAAAGCATGACCCTCCCACCTCTGGTGTGCCCCTCCCACAAATTTCGAAGGGTCCCTTATCAATCAATAGCTCCCGCCAAGCACTGGGCAGGACGCTGTGTCAAACCCCGAAAAACCTGCAGCACTAGGAGGTGTAGTGTTTATCTACCAGGCATCACACAGTGCACCACTCAATAATGCACAGCTGCATCATCCAATGTCAAAAATCAGCTTTGGTAAAAAAAAAAAGAGACTAATTTCAAGAATAGACCCCAACGTTGTCTGTAACAGCAGCAGCAACCCCCCCCCCCCACATGCAAAAAAAAAGATATATGTATATATGTGCAAAGATTGTTTCTCTTTCTCACCATGTTATTTTTTACATTCCAGTTTTTTGTATTATCTGTTCTAAAACCACTGGTCCTCTTTTTCCTTACCTAAAACAACAAGGTTACATGGAGACTAAATACATACGAGTTAGCTCTTCATTTAAAACGTACCCAGTGGTTTACATAGAAAAATATTGACATGCGATCAGGCAAAGTTTCTGATAAATACTTGTCTTACCTATGGCACAGTGGCCAGCATATTACACTATGGTTCATGAACTCAGACCTGTCAGTCACTGCCTTTAATTTAAATTAATGCCAATAGTATAACGACTTCCGTACCACACGCTATGTGTCTTCAGTGATCAAGGTTCTCTGAAGCGATGGTCTTACGTGGTCTGTAGGACATTTAATGATAGTTACCCTCTCAGACTTGCCCTCCATCTCCTACTTTGAGGGTAATTCATTTACAAAAAGAAAGACCAAACTCCCAACAAACGCAGCATTTTTGTTTTTCAGATTTCGTATTGAATTTATATCATTATTGTGACTTCTGTAGGTCTTAATAGTCCTGCAGTTGATAGTGGATAACGTGACAGGCCTAGTGTGCTAGTACAAAACACTACAGACGAGCAGACAGCAGATTGAGTTCGGCAGTTGTCAGGGTGAGGTGTGGCCTTCACAAAAAAATCAAACACTCGAGTCCTTTGGCCATGACAGGTAAACATCAAAGTTTGCAACTTGCTTTTTTGTGTGCCTGGATTCATGGCACTTCAGTGAATTCAAAAGGTGACTCAGTTTTAGAGGTCAGAAGGTTTCAAACACAAAAACTTCTCCAACCAATCAAGTTCAGTCACTCAGTCATGAAAACATGAACAGTAAAACATGGATGTGAATACATTGCAGGAAAGGTTGCATTGGAATTTTTTTAACCAGTGTTGTGATTTTCTGTCGCATTAGATGTTCTATTATCCATTGCATTGAGTGAGGCACAAGGATTTATCCATGTGCTTAGATCCACTACAAATGCTGCTGTGCTAATTGGATTATATACCAGTGGAAAATGTAGGTTGCTGTTGAACGTGTCAGAAATGTTTCCCGGTTTCTGTGGGGCGAAATGAGTTTTCCTGACATCAATCAGCCCCACAAATTAATTGTTATTCCCTCAAAACATTGAGCCATGATTCAAAGCTGCCTCAGAAATCAATGCCAAGAGTTATTAAAAGCTCTCCAACATCAAAATCATTTAAGTGCGATAGCAAGTGTGAAATCCAAAAATAAATCCTTTTACAGTGTGGAGTTGTGACATGAATTGGGGACAATGTACTAATTTCTCTCAACAGTTTTATTTTATATTATGTATTTTCGGGATGTCGCCTGTCTGTGTAGTTTTTAGGATTTCAAGGTCTGCAGTCAGTGCTCACAGCGCAGAATGACTAAAATCTGGTTTCAATATATTAACCAACCTTTGGAGTGTCTGTTCTCTTTCTTCCCCATGTCAGATGTAGCTTTTGGTAAATTTCGTCCTCTAACCGATCTCTGGATTGTAGACTGTTGAACTGTTGCAAGACGAGATATTTGCGAGTGTCACCTTGTACTGGGAAGCAGTGGTCGACATTTTACACTGTTTTGCAGACCAAACAACTAATTGACTAATTGAGAAAATAATCAACAGATTAATGATAATAAAAAATAATGGTTAGCAGCAGCCCAGATTTGAAAATGTTCTTGTGTTTTTTGTCTCTGATGAGTGTTTGAGCTTCACAGGACAGAATGATGTAGCTTACCGTAGTGCCGAAAGGTACGTGGATGAAAAATCCAGTTGTACTATAAGTTCATGTAAGTGAGTTTTTGGTCAAATTTAAGTGTCCCACTTTGGAGGTTTGCATATATGGTCACCCTTGCTTATTAACTACATACCATGTTATCACTTCTTCCTTGCCAGTTTATTGCAGTCAGATCTCATTGAGCAGTCACACAGAGCAGCGCGAACAAAGCCTGCTCACTGCTGACTATAAATGTCGGTAATCTGTTTTCCTGTTGCTTACAGCACTCCTTTTTTTAACCCACAAATAAAACTTACAGAATGTACCCAGAAATGTTCCCTTGCTACAGCCACATAAATGTATCAACCACATGTTAGAATTAGGGCTTACGAGTGATTAAAAAAAATTAACTAACCATATGATCTGTGATTTATTAAACTCAATTAATCGCATACACCAATATTTCGATTCAAATGAATTTTGGCACTTAAGTGAACTGAGTGAATAGAAACTTTTAGACATGGTCGGATGTTTAGATGCTGGTCTGACCTGCGCTCCTCCCCTCACCGACTCCGTGGGAGTAACGCTGCAAGACGCAGGAGACTTGCTGAGATTATACGTGACTGATCAGTGTTCTTTTTTTTTTAATGTATTTTTTCTGCAAATGATAAATCAAAATTAAGGCGTTATTTTGACAGCCGTAGTTAAAATACATCAGAATACAGGAAATTACATCTCCTCTGTTAAAGATTTTTTGGAGGCCAGACTCACTTTAAATGTCTCACCCAAATGTTTTATGTTTCCGCCGCCAATGGGATAAATTTCAGTGAAGCAGACGTCTCTCAGAGATTCCTGGTGTTTATTCCTGTTGAGACAGAACCTGCTGTCAGTATTTTAGCAGCTCAAGACTGTGAAAGTAGCTGTTAAAGTAAAGAGCCTGCATGTTGTGCTTGGTTATCTGGTGTTGTAATTTTCACACTAACACAGGCCTGAAACATCAACCATAATAAGGGTGGATAACTCCCACAACGGGGGGAAAAAAGGCAATTCAAGAGTATTTATTTCTGAGCCTTTTCTTACATATAGCACCAAAAATTGATCAATTTTGATGTTTTTTTGTTTGTTTTTTTACTTTATCTCCATCATTTTTCACATGTATTTGCTATGTTTTTCTCCAATAAAAATGTAATTAATAACCAAATAAAAGTTGTTGTTTTTTTTTTTTCTTAGCTGTAGGTACTGTGGGTAGCCAGGTCCTGATATAAATGATATAACTCTTACACTAGTGCGTTTGAGACTAGCGTTCTCAGTTCATTTAGCTGGGAGCAGGGTGAGACCACTATCGGGACTTAATGCTCAACTATTTTTGCTGCAAGTGACAGCTGGAGAGCACTCTATGTCCCCACATGGACTCATACAATATTAACTTTGTCTTAGTAAGCATTAGAACACATAAAAAATACAGCCGTCACTGCCCCTACAGCCCTGTGGGATTTACACACAGGTCAGTGTGGAGGCAGCCTGCTGAAAACTGACACAACTCTGCAGCTGCCTCCACACAGTCTTAATTGTTCTGTTCACCTGAATTTGAGTGCAGATTTTATTTTCTGGGGGGTTTTTTTGCTTTTTTTGGATTTAAAGGATGCAATGTGTGCATGTGCTCTCACACGTACGTTAACAATTCAAAACATAAACAGCTCACAGTATTACAGAAAAGCTGCCCCTAATAATTTTGTACAGGAGAACAAAATTGATTCCGCATTTACCCATCACGTCTGTCATAATGATTGTTTGTAGAATTATGCAAGATAATGAACTACAGTGAACTGTCAGGCTGAGAGAGCAGGAACCTACTGTCCCAATTCATTACAGCAAATTCCCACAAGCAAGAAAGAAGGAGGAGCAGAAATTTGAGTTGAAAAGGACGCATGACAGCAGAATGTCACCCTGACTCTTGAGGACAAAAGAGACTGATGAACAGTTTTGTCTCACCTACCACCAGGAACTGTATGTTTTCGCCTTTTTGAAACTGAGCAGCAACATCAACATGGGGGCTGAGAATCCGTACACACACCTTCAAACAAAGAAATTTAGGTCACACTTTTACGTCTAATGCAATATGTCGACTGCAGACTGCCAGCTTTAAGCCCAGGTTAGCGTAACAACACAACAGTTTAATGTCTCGTGCTGCTGGATTGCTCGCCTTTGTTGGTGCTTTCACTACACCATAGCAGGAGTTGGTTGGGCGTGATGTGCCGAGACAGCTTGTTCACAACCCAAAGCCTGTCTGGCCTCATGCAGTATAATAGTAATCCATTACCTGGAAGACAAAGGGTTAGGGGAGAGAACTAACAAAGCAACGCCAAAGCTCACCTAAAGCCAGAAATGATGGTAGGTTGGGCTACCTGTCAAAAACCTACATGCTACAGAAAAACAGATAAAAAATCTGAAAGGAGGCGTAAAACCGAGAATGGAGGGGTTTCATCGATGACCTGTATTCCACATGGAATTCAAAGGCCAAAGTAAGTTTGGCTCGACCATAATCTGAATGCTGACTTGGCTTTTATTGTTTAAAAAGTGTGTAGTTCGTAGTGAGTTGGGGATGCTTCTGTAATTACTTTGTGTTGTGCAAGTTGACACTTCACAAGCTCAAAGTTTAGTTCACACATTAAAATGAATTAGCTCAAGTTTACAGTTAAGGACTAAGTTCAGTCTCGGAAATGAACTTGTTCACGCTGACTATCCTTCCACCCCAAGTGTCCAGTCTTTGCCACAGCCCGCTACAGAATCACAGCGATTAAAGCCAAGAAAAACCAGCGTGAGTGCATGTTTCGCCACCTGAACCATCTGTCAGTAGTGTCGTATTATGCAGACACTGAAAAAAGAGGTGCAGCAGAGGTATACTGTAGATGCAGTGGACATTGTTTTACCTGCATGAACATCATTATTATGCAACATTTCAAAAACTTAAAATACATTCATATGCAATCAGGAACTTACTGTCACGTGCAGCAGCTGCAGATTGGTGCGTTTAGTTCACGATTCACCCAAAACACGAGCATGTTCAGTGAAAGGTGCGTTCATGCACAGCGCTGGTTACTCGTATTCTTGCAATATAATTTTTTTTTTTTACAACACAAGGTAGAAAATTAAAACTCAGAGAGGTGAAAACTGTTTTTAGATTTGAGTGCAAATAATGAGTAAAGAAGTCGTAAGGCGCTGGGGGGAAAGCTGATCAGTTTATTGGTGGTGTGGCAGATTTAGTAT
Organism: Naso thynnoides; assembly: GCA_029783665.1. Classification (NCBI taxonomy): domain Eukaryota; kingdom Metazoa; phylum Chordata; class Actinopteri; order Acanthuriformes; family Acanthuridae; genus Naso; species Naso thynnoides. Next base: position 29,380,229 of record JAQLOL010000025.1, read on the forward strand.
TCCTTTGTGTCCTTAGCTGGATACACTTTAAGAGTAAAGTGAGCAGACCTGACCTGTATAAGTCTCCTCTTTTTTTACCCTTTGGGCTCTGTGCAGGCTCCTTACCTCAGCAAAATCACTGACGCTTGTTAGATCAGTCCCAGTGATCTGTATTTAATCCTCAACTTCATGCTGATTCCCAGGAACTCACGGCGGTTCACCTGTTCCACCTCAGCTCCACGGATGTAGTCAGCAGTCTGCGTCTGTCTTGTTTTTCTCCGTAAATCAACAATCGGCTCTTTGGTTTTACGGGTGTTAAGCAGTGATTTGTTTTACACACACCTCTGCAAATGTTTTCATTTCTCCTAATAGTAACTCTCATTGTTACTTAAAATGTGGCTAATGATGCTGCTGTCATCCAGAGGAAACAACAGGAGTTCCTTTTATATTGGAAACTGCAGGACTAGTGTCACTCATTTTGTGAAGTCATTACTTTTGACCCCCCGCTTTTACCGTGTCAAAAAGTCTGTCTTCCGCTCGGCACTATTTTCAAAGCACTGTCAGATTCAATCTGCTTGTTCACTGAGAGAATGCTGCAACCAATGAATTACTGCTTTCACTGCTGCCTTGTAACACATTGCACTTTACGTTGAGAGAATGGGCAAAATAATTAAATACATACCATGTTTTCACTACTACCTTGCTGAATCCTGATTCCATGCAGTCAGATCTCAGTGAGCAGTCACACAGACCACCGCTATCAATGCCTGGTCACATGACCGCCCACTATTGAGCCAAGCTGTTTTTAGATTTTTTTCCAGGTTAAAGGAAGTTTTAGTTCAAGACCTTCAAGTGCTACTTCATGGGGAAATTGTTGTTTCTCAAGTTCAAGTAGTTTTGTTTAAATCTGCTATATATGACAACATAATTTGTCTTGTGATTTTGTGCAAAATAGAAATAACTACCATTGAATATATGAGACGATGGGACTAAGCTTTGAATAAGTGATATTCATCGTCTGCCGATCAGCTGTATTTTTGTTCATGAGCAGTAACTAAAGTAAAATCTCAAAAATAAACTACGCTAGATGGGAAGTAGAAGTGCAGCACCTGCCCGACAGTTTTAATGAGAAGCACACAGCAAAAACACACCGCCAAGAAAACGGGATGTGAACAAGAGCCACACTGTACGCAAGTTAGTGAAACAAAACGGAAATATTTTCGGATCGTGGCATACATGAGAGAACATTTCCTCCCAGATGAGTTAAAAACAATCGAGCAAACTTTAGCAAAGCTGCTACACAACTCAAAAAAGGTCACGCAAATCCCAGACTCCACAAGAGCTTTTCTTACCAAGGATGTGCATCCACAATATGTTGTTGAAAAACCAGGACTTTGAGCTATACTGTACACTTTGGAGCCAAGATGGAAGTCCTTAGAAGTTCAACAATATTTAACTGACACATCTGATAAAAATAAGGACAAAACTGAATCATGGACTCACTGTAGAAAGCCAGTAGAAAAACTGTGACATGAAACGCATGGACGTCCACTGCCACAGTATCTCAAGCTGCTGTAACTGCACACTTTATCACAGATGACTGATAGCTAGCGTGCTGTGTGCTAAACATCATTGGAGAGACACAAAGCGAGTGAAAAAATAGCCTAAATATGTTTAGACTTGCAAATTAACATTTTTCTGTTGATCCTTGTTTTATTTTATGTCACAATTCAATGAAAACGATTGTTTAAAAAAAAGAACTAGAAGCACAAAGCAGAACTGAACAGACAGCTGCGCTGAATTTTACAGTTAAAATATCTCACTTTTCAAAATAATTTCATGGCTTTAATTCTTTTTCTAGACCCACGTTCTATAAACCAGTATTGTAAAATATCAGAATATCAAATTTAATCAAAAGACTGAGTTTTGTGGGGAGGAATTGCAAGAGACTGATATTTGCCTGAGTATAAATAAACACGGGAAAAGGAGGGAATGGAGTGAGTTACATGCTTTCACATCACTTTGTTGCTAAAATGTATTGGTGTCAACACAAACATTCTCCCAATGACCAGAAAAAGTTGCTAGTTGTCACTAGTCACTTTTATGTCGCCAAGAGGGTCTGGAAAGTCGCCAGATGTAGCGACACAGTCACCAGGTTGGCAACAGGATGCGGGACGAAACGGCCTCATTGAGATCAGTTTGAAGAAGTGGTCTTGGTCCGGTGACAGACGTTGTCTGGTATTGTTTATTTGTGATATGAATGTGTTCTGATCTAATCTGCCCCAACTGCAGAAGAATCTTTGGACTAGAGCAGCTCCCGACACCAGCTGCACTGTGTATTATGGACAAATCTAACAGTTTGCCTAAACACAAAGATGAAATGAGAGCTGACCTGGAGCAGCGACAAATTACATTACCTTCTTGATTTTTGGGCAAATGACTTCACTGCCCAACGGCTAAAAAAACATCCAAAACATCAAGTCTTCCGTATGTTATGGAAACAGCTAAAGGAGAGATTTGACTGACGTTTAAAAAAAAGAACAGAATGACAGTTCCCTCGTGGCTTTTGTTCATCCGCCTTGGTTCCCTCGAAATTATGCCTGTGTGACACCCAACTGAACCAAAGGGAAAATAAAAATGAGTCACTAACTCATTCACTGATATTTACCAAATGAACCAAACCACAGGTGTGAAAACATCCTTAGTCACCGACCAGGTGACTTCACCTCTGTAGTAAATGGTCTGTGTAATGCCCCATTCAGCCAAAAATCTGTAAAAATAGTTGGTCATTGTTATTAGAATTCACAGTGAGCTAGTGTACGTGTTGATAAAGCTGATGATGTTGATGACAGTGGAGCATAGCTGCTCATACTCTTTGTAACTGTTGCGCTCAGGTGTGGCATTTGGGTAGAGCCCAAACTAAATGGGCTGTTTCCACCAGGTGAGAAGACAGACAATCTGTTGTGCGCAACATTTCCTGACCTAATTCGGCAGACATTATCCAGAGTTTATTTGTGTAAACAGCTCATCTGAACAATCTCAGAAGAACACCAACGAGTCCTGGGTCGGGGAAACTGGGAGGCATCAGTAGTCACATCACATCGTTGTGCTCCAACTGCAATTTTCAGTTGCTGAGCGTTGGAGAATGCAAACAGAGAGGTTGAAGGGAAAAATAACAGCGGACGCTGTGATGCAGTTTGTCTCATGGCATGGCGTAGAAGCCGCAGAACCAACCGCACAATAACCAAGTCAAGAAAGGTAGAATGCTACATGGGACTGATGATACAGTGAATTTAAATAGCAATGAATAACACTCTGGTAAGTAACCAGAAAACAATTATCATCTTAATGCTTACTTTGTGTACAACACTGAATCAAATAAAGAGGACTTAAAAAAAGAAGCAAAAAAAAATGTAATTTACCCTGTGGTCACTGAGCCATGCCAGTTTCTCTGTGATTGGCTCAGATGTGAAAATGGACCGATTGCACATCAGCAGTCCTTCAGGGTTTTTCCATAACAACACAGTATCAGCAGTTAACGTGAAGAAGGGGAACAATTCTGCTATCATGCTTAACCTAATTAGAGTGTTTTAAATTAATGAACACTGTGAGGCACAGAGCTCATTTTTGAAGTTGGGAGATGAAGAATGAACCAACATATCAAACAGCTGATATGGAGTAAAGTGGGTTTTTAATGCAGACTAAGATGAGAAAAGGCAGCTTATTCCCCTTTGTGCTCCCGTCTTTATACCAGTTTGGCAGACAATATAATCAACACTGATTAAATTAAATTTTACATTCTATACAGTGTAATGATAGGTTGTAGAATCTAAATCAGTGTGTTGCAATGGGAGTTTGCCTTTGTATTAAAATTCAGCATCATTTTATTCTTTGATTAAAGGTAAGCTTGAGTACAACCCACATCTTTGTACATAGCTTAATAACTGCAATTGTATTTTTGATGCAGAACTGTAGGGATTTACCAGAGTGCATTGCTTTTACAAAAAACAAATAGAGGCATATTTTTTCAGTCATTCATTTATGCATTCATTATTCATAAACTGCTTATCCTTTACAGGGTCGGAGGGCTGGAGCCAGTCCCAGCTAACATTGGGCGAGGGCGTAATTCACCACGGACAAGTCGCCAGTTCATCACAGTTCTGCTTAATAATTTAGTTGATCAATTTTGTTCTAAATTTTGAAAATCTCCGCACTTCTGTGCCCACATGTCTGTCATTTGCCGTACACTGCTACCTCGCCACCTGCTAGCCAGTCATTGTTCAGAGAAATTGAATATTAAGCACCAAAATGATTTACCTGTGCAAAATGATTATTTCATTAGAATTACAACACATGTAAATACGAGGACCTCTGCCTAAAGTCACCAGATAAACTCTCCAACAACTCTAAACAGTCCTGTGTTAGACATTTTGTTTTGTCTTGAAAGCACATCCGCGGTGTTTTGTGCATGCTTCCTGCGTTTTAGTTTCCGTACGTATTTGATTCTAAAATTATATAAAGTGCTAACATTGTAAATAAGTAAGTCACAACAAGCATGCAGGACTGTTTAGAGTTGTTTGAAAGTTTATCTGATGACTTTAGGTGGAGGCAGGCTAACACTTCCCATTGACTACC
>JAQLOL010000025.1:29489694-29501129 GCA_029783665.1 Naso thynnoides
CCTTGGAAAAAATAACTGTACCAAGTGTACTTCTCACTACCTAAGTAATGGTTCCTCTCTTGTGTTTTCGTGTTCGTATGAGTAGAGTCATTCTACCAAACAGGTGCCATTTGAGTCTGCAACGTTTGATGAGGTGCATAAGGCACAAAAATGTGTCAAAGTGTGTTTACAAAGCTTAAAGCTATTAATTCAGTCGTTCTTGTTAATATGATATATGAGTAACCCGTCGTCAGAGTCCAGATTCTGTTCTACAGCCAGAGCAGCAGCTAGAATCTTCAAGGTCAGGGTAGTATGCAGTAAGGACTGAAAATAAATGGACACATGTAGAGAATAAGAAGAAAGCCTATCATTATGGAAAACTTTTTACATATGGTATGCATGACTGACCCACTAAGTAACCAATTAATTTTTGTTCTGTTTTGTTTCAGGCAATGTAAAGAAGGAAAGCGAATTTCCAGGAAGAACAGAGATGCACTACGCAAAGATATTGAAAATCTAAAAAAATCACTAGAGAAGGAAAAAAAACAAGCTGACAAATACAGAAAAAGATATAAGCACTTAGCAATAAAAAATGATAACAAATCACCTCGTTCAAAAGTAAATGAGTTAACTAAGACAGTCAGAGTAAGCTCCAGAATCCGAAAAACACTACTCTATCATGAAGCCTTGATTGAAGATATAAGGACTAAGTACTGTAAAGCAAGAAAAGAAAAAGAAAAACAACTAATCGCAAAGGGAACAGTGGGTAGGATTGTGAGAAAGTACAGGCTACAAGGATTTGCAGAAAATGCCCTAGGATTCTCAAAGAGGCATCGCAGTGTTCAGAGTGAGAACCTCTGCACCACCAACAGACAACCCACAAATAGGTTCACGGCTGCTTTCAAGTCCAAAATAACAACCTTCTTTACTCGAGATGATGTCAGTCAGATAACAACAGGAAGAAAGCAAACAATTACCAGGAACAAGGTGAAGAAGCAAAAAAGGTTTCTGATTGACACGATGAGAAATCTCCACATGAAATTTCTTTCTGAAAACACACAACATATCATACTCCCTTTTCTGTAAGCTTCGCCCATTTTGGGTTGTACATCCCACTCTCTCTGACCGCAACACCTTTCTGTGCAAGATCCATGAAAATCTCAGATTTGTTGTTGAGAAGTTGCATAATTTGAGGCTCATAGACACCTCAGATCTCAAGAGTTTGACCAAAATGATAACCTGTGACACCTCCAACAAAATGTGCATGTATGATGAGTGTGCAGAGTGCAAAGACAAGACTGTTCAGCTCTCCAGTTTTGATGGCTTGGCAAAGGTGGCATTCACTCAGTGGGTCACAGCAGAGAAAGAAAGGGAAGACACGAGGGAGGGGCCTACCACAGTCAAGATCACAGTGAAGAAAACAATGGAGGATACACAAGACAATCTTGTGGGGTTATTCCACACTCTTCTCCATAAATTCAAAAGGCATATATTTAACATAAATCAACAGTACTCTTACTGTAGAGAGTTAAAAAAAAAAAAAAACATGTCAAAAGAGGAGGCGTTGATTCACATCGACTTCTCCGAGAACTACACATGCAAATACAGTTCAGAGATACAAGCTGTCCACTTTGGCTCCTCACACCAACAAGCTACTCTGCACACTGGTGTTTTGTACATTGGTGGTGAAAAAGAGCCCATTTGCTGGTAACCAATGGCCGTGACATACCTGATGCTCATGAGCTATATAAGGCCCTCACAGATACCTCTACAACTGCTAAATTGTTCTATATAGAAAGTGAAGCAGTGGAGCAAGCTATGAAAAGGATGCCAGGCAAGATTCCCCCAGTGCCATCTACTATGAAAGCCCACCAAGTGGTTACACTCACTTCTGGAGAGATCCTGTACAGAGAAGTTAACTGCATGTGCTCCACAAGAAGGCAGCTGAGGTGTCAGTGCTTTAACACACAGCACTTCACTCTTACCAAGACACCTCAAACAGAGCAGACTGAAGCAATTGATTGGGAAAGTGAAGATCTGAATGGAAAGTGGTGTGTGCTGAAATATGACAATGAACTTTTTCCGGGGTTAATCCTAAATACGGATGAAGCACATGCACTTGTGAAATGTATGCACAGTGCTGGTGCTAACAAGTTTTTCTTGCCTGCACGAGACGACATCCTGTGGTACCTCTTTGATGACATGCTTGAACTCATTCAATGAGCCTGTGACATCCCGTCACATGGAGATACAGAGAGATGTGTGGAAGCAACTCTCCCAGTCACTGCCATGATGCTTTTGAGACTTATGAGATGTGAAGTTCCCACTCTTTTTAGGAAGTAATTTTACAGGGCATTTTAAGTCACACTGTGGATGTGGGGACACCCCAATATTATATGCTCATTTAAGACCACATAATATGGAGCTTTAGTTCTGCTATTTTATTACAAGGAATGTCTGTTGGAATACTCCTCTAGGAGAAGATTTTTTGGCTCTTTTCTAGTGACAAATACATCTAATCTTTCAATTCAGTTCAGGGCCATTATCAAAGTTTTCCATTACATTTCTGATTTTAAATGCAGCCGCCGGGTTTTAAAATGTTTCAAGAAGTTAAAGTTTCAAGGAGTTTTCTGTTTTTTGCCTATTTGAACCATTGTTCATGTTTCATAATTGCTATTGAAGAAGAATGAAATGAATGAAATGCTCTTTTAATCATATTTTTGAATGAATATTTTAATTACTGATGTTTTTATTCACATTTTCAATCATCAGTATGTGTTTAGTTTAATGAATTATAAAGCTACAGATGATCCGTTGGGCACACTGGGCACTCCGATGCCTCAGCTTGCCTCTCCACTACCTCAGCTTACCAATAAACCACTTCAGCTGGCCTCTCCACCACCACAGCTGGCCTCTCCACCACCACAGCTGGCCTCTCCACCTCCTCAGCTGGCCTCTCCACCATCACAGCTGGCTTCTCCACCTCCTCAGCTGGCCTCTCCATCTCCTCAGCTGGCCTCTCCATTGCCTCAGCTGACTGGCCCCAAATCTGCTGACCTGCCTGTTCATCAGGTCTTCACAAGGGAACAGACCCTCTTTTTAATTGATTTAATGAGGCAACATTTCACTTCTAAGAAGCTCCTCTGGCAGGAAATACATCAAAGCTTCTCACACAACTTTAATCTTCAGTTTGACCCAGACAAAGTGTACTGTAAATGGCAGACACTTGAAGATGCATTCAAAAAGGTGAAGGACAACAGTAACTCCACTGGTCGAGGATTTATGAAGTTTGAGTTTTTTGCATAAATGGATGAGCATATAGGGGGTCACCGTGACATCACCTTCCCTGTTGTGGTCACACAAAGGGGCATTGAAATTAGAAGACCGGAGGCCTTGAGAGATCGATCAACCCCCACCTCCCAGGGACATCAATCAGTAGCTCCCACATCTGTATATCAGCCAACCATCAGCCACTCCAGGATGCAGCCAACCAGTAGTGCCTCTGCTGAGGCCTCTGGCAGCCACCCCAGCACTCCCACAATCACTGCTGGCAGGAGACAGAGGGTGAGTTCTCGCAGCACCACTGAGAGCCAGATAATCCAGTACCTCATGGAGTCTGAGGCTGCAAGCCAGAGATGGTATGAAGAAAATTTGCAGCAAATGATGAGCTTTCAAAAAGGGTTTGTGGGGCTCATTAGAGCTTTTCTGGATCAACAGTGAACACTCATTCTCTCTCTCTCACACACACACGCACACACACACAGCCTGTTGGCTTTTGCACTAATTAGTGTTGCTTAGAATGTTTTTCTACAAATAAGCTCTCTGTATGTTTACATTTGTTCTTGGTTTAACAGCCAGCTGTGCCTTAAGGAGTTTTTCACCCGTTTTTATGTACTGTTCCAAAAATGTTAATGAAACTTTTGCTGTGTGGTTTTATGCACATACTAGAGAAATGATATTGATGCACTTGAAATTAAGCTCTGGAGATTGTTTACAATTGTGAAATAAGCTACATGTTTGTTTTTAGTGCTGTTCTTTTACACCTGGTATTATTTGAAAAGATATAAATTTAACTTGATTTGAATTGCACATTTTATACAATTTAAAAGAATTATTCAACTGATCTTATTCAGCACCATTTGACCAACTGAAATTGTAAAATTCATGTACGAAAGCTTAATTAAACAATTTTAAATCTTTTTTCCAAAGATGTCTCCTTTTGCTATTTCATTATATATTTCTGTAATGTATACTCACAAAAAACATTTAAATAGGTCCAGAAGCATCCATTACACCATAAGACTAATTAACCTTTTTACTAAATGAAATTAGATTTTCTTGAACTGTAATTCCAGAACTTAATTGGTTCCATTCATTTCATTCATTTATCATTAGGTGTCATCGCCCTGTCTCTGATGTCCACAGGATGTTACACTGAAAACCTCAACACCCATATTGTGTAGAACACAAGCTGCAGTGATTATTTTAGCCACAATGACCAGACTGGTGTTTTGAAGGTCATGAAGTTTCTTCCATCTGCACTTCATCTGTTCAAACACCAATTCCACCACAACCCTTCCACAACTGATGCTTGCATTCCTCTGCAGGTCCTCTTGTGTCAGTGCACCGTTGTCCCATTTTGGTGTAAGAATAAAGGGATAGTCATTTGAAATGTATGCACCATCACCTAAAAGATGATAGGCCCCCATCAGCTGCTGCCAGTTTTCCATGAAAAGGGAGGCCCTTAACATGAGGAAATCATACACTTTTCCTGGTGAGCCAACAAAAATGTCTATAAAGTGGTCTTGATCATCCACTATACCTTGTAACAGGACTGAATAAAACTGCTTGCAATTCAGATAGTCTCCATCCCTAACCATGGGCCGCTGAATTTTAATGACACCCATCAATTGATCCTATGATGCTACTTATGCCACAAACTCTCCAAAAAACTGTGGACTATGTGGAAAAGTGATACAACTCTCTCACAAGCCACATCCAGCATCTCTACCACAACATTGTGTGCTGTACCTTGTGAAACATCAAATTTATTGGAAATCTTACGGAAAGAATTCTAGTTTCCCATGCACCAAAGGAAGATGCAGGCTTTCTGGACAACAGTAAGTTGAGGTTGACCGCCATGGTGGTATTCATCAGAGAGCCCAAATATGGGAACATGGAGTTGATAAATAGTTTATAGACAAATAATTAATAAAAGTGTTGTCAGTTACATAAGGCCACCTCATTTATTAATTCATTTATTCTTATCATTTCATTCATTGTGTTTGTTAAAACCAGATCTGTGGTCCAAATGCCTACCAAGATGTGCAGTACAGGTGGAGTGCAGCTCCTATGTACGCCACAAGGGGGAGATACCCAAAACTGAGCGCATCTGCAATCAGAAGCAAAATACAGTCAGTCAGTGTAGGAATATGCAGATGGCAGAAGCAAAGCTAATGTACAGCAGTGTCTTTATATTTTTCAGGCAAGGCCATAAAAATAGTATTGAATGAACATATGTTTGACAGAGCAAAAAAGTCAGTAGGAAAAGTTGACCGTTTATTCCCGCTGTTTATGTACGTTTTATGACCAGTCGTGGTTTGTGTCGGGACATCAATGTTGAGAACTGATATGGTGTTTCCGAAGTTCACATGTGCTGTACCTCAATGTGGTTTATTTTTTTCATTTATGTAATATATTTTACGGCACTTTCAGCCAGTGAAGCGATACACAGATGGCAGAAGCAATGCTATTGTACAGCAATGTCTTTATATTTTTCAGTCTTAACTAAAAAGAACCAAACCAAACTGCCACTCTGAGTAATTTTTATTATTCAAGTGTGCAACACAAAGGCTTTTAATTTGTTGACAACGATGTCAAACTGCTCTCTGCTAAATCTCAGATGGCTCTGGAATGTTCGGTCCCCCATGGTCAGCAGGTGAGTCCACTCTGAACCAGATTTAAGATTGGGTGAGTTGGATGCCGGAGAAGTTGTTGAATGGCAACTCTGACAAAACACACACGATGAACAATATTAGTTTTAACTATTGTCTTGTAAAGGGCAATAATAATGCCATGTTACTAATATGACAGGCAGGCTTGGGGGATAATGGATGATGTGACTGTATTACATAATTAGGATTCAGAAAAAAGGTCACTATTCCATTAAAAGATACAGAAAAGATGTAATCATTTAACAGATACATTTACTAAAAAGGAGATTACTAATAGGATTAAAAAAAAAAAAAGATGAGCACCTATAACAATTAATGAGTATCAAATAACAACCCTCTGGTCTGAGCAAAATTGAATACATAAGGGCGTATTCTTACAGAAGACACACATGCATTCAGTGTCACTAGGACCAGAGTGATGCTGTGTGAGACTCTTGGGGTATTAAATATGCATGATTACAGACAATTCTTCATTTCAAAACTGTAATTGTCTTAGTGATGACTGTAATCTAAATACTTTTTTAAAAAAAACCTATTTAACCTTTATTTAACCAGGAGAGTCCCATTGAGATTATAGATCTCTTTTACAAAGGAGACCTGGCCAAGATAGGCAGCAGCATGCAAATATATCATTTCCTATTTACATATTTTTACCTCTAACTGTAGTGAACCTTGTACCCTGTCCTGATTACGTTATTCAGTTACATGTAATCCATAATTCCCCAAGCCTGCAGGTTCTGTAGTTAACCCTACGTTGGAGGAGCTAACATTAGCGAGAGCACTAGCCTGAGCAAGTTTGCATAACGTTACCCTAAACTAATCTAAAGAATGAACATTGTAGACAAGCAGTATCATCACCTTTTTAGTCTCGTCTCTTGTTCCTCCAAGTGACATTTAAACACAAAGTAATGATGTAATGTTATTATTTGAGTGTGGAAAGCCAGGAGTAGAAGAAGTGACCTTTTGGCATCAATGTTGCTGTAACCTAGCAGCACTGTTCTTGTGCAGTTAGCACTTTCCTGTACACGACTTCACGACACAACTTCTCGACCTCACGAGTTCCATTTGAAGGCAGCATACATTATATTTGGTAATAATTACCCAGTCCCTTTTTTGCCTTAAACATTCCAAGACTAAAAATTTTTTTTCTAAAGAAAAGAGGTCTGTTGAAATGACAGTGTATTTTAGACATTTCTTTTTGCCTTTATCTACGTAATGACAAGATACATTAAGATCTTGAGGTGATTAAATCAGCTTATGCCCACTGGGTGACAAACAACTGTACATTTAATTTGCTTCGGCTACACAACTTAAAGTTTTTTACATATAGGCCTACACATGTACCTATCACCACAAATTTGAAAAAATATATTCAGGGTTTCACAGATGTTCAAAGTCTCCACTCCTTGTTTGTCTTTAAGTTCGTGTAGTGATTTGATGTAGTGCTCCATTTTGTATTGTTTCTTGTTTTTGTTTTTTTTTTTACTGCATTTAGGCTACATTTATGAATATAATATTAACAGAACAAAATTAATAAGTTCAATATGAATAGTTATGATAGTCTGTTCTTTCCTTGTTATATTAGGCTACATCCTTTTTATTCAATTTTAACTTTAAGCCAGTAAGTGCAGTAAAAAAAATAGCTCTACATCTAACCAAAATATATGATTATGGAGATACCCAAACAGGCCGTTTCCAGCTTTTTGGGGCCCTGTGCAAGATGCTGTTTGGAGGCCCCTATTTTGTCAAAATACAATGCCAGGGACTCCCAACTCTTTAAGATGATTGGTGGAGATGCACTGATCTGTTACAGGAAAACCGCACTTTTGGGGGGAATGTCGTCAAGAACATAGATGCATTTCCCTTCTCTGTGCATTCAGTAGGTCGCTACATACCCGAACCCTGCACAAGCACTTTTGCACTTTCAATGGAAGTGACAGGGGGACATCTTTACCACTGTTTTAAGCTTCTAAAACACATCCAAAAATCTCCATCCACATGTTGTGATGCATATTCACCATGCTACAGAGACATTGTCATTGTGGTTGAAAATACAGAGGAACTCCTTATTAATGATAAATGCAGTTAATATTGCCTGCTCCCTCTGAGTTTACAGGCTATTGTTTTAAATCATTTTGTGAATATGTGCCATGCTTCCTGATTTTATTATAAATTAGATCATGAAATGTCAATAGAAGTACTGATAATGAAAATCATTTGCCATAAAATAAATTACACATTATTATATGGGTATTATTGAATGTCTGTTGTATTACATAGGCCTACCTCATTTCTCGCCTCATTTCATTTCAGCCGCCCATAGCCAGTAACATTGGGCTTTTTTTCCAGTAACAAGTAGGGTGATTAAAAGAATTTCAGTAATAACTTTAGGCTACAGTTAGCCTACTTTAAATAAAATAACTTGTTAGGTGTTACTTTTGTGCATTGTCTATCCTTGAGGATAAACAATGTGCTGCAATCATTTTTTCTTCAAGCAAGCAGGACAAATTAATTGATTTTCATGTACAGTCAGCTGTCAGGTGTGTCTGCAGTTATTAAGTTTTTCTGCTGTTGTGCTTTTTCAACGGGTCCTGCGCACTCACCTCACAACCGACTGAATCTGAAAAGTTGCTCATTACCTTTTCTTTTATTTTTAAACATCAGTATTGATGACAGTCCGGCCCGGGGCTAATCATGGCACAAGGTCAGACTTTATACAACCTGCATCATTAGTCTAAATGTGTATTATTTATGGCCTGCCAGCACTGTCAAACAGAATTAATCAATCATGAAAAAATCCAATTTCTCTTTTTACCTCATGGTGGCAGCATTACTCTGTAACTTCGCCTGGCTGTGCGACACATGCTGTGACTGGCTGTGACACCACCAGCTAATATTAGCCTTGGTGACTGTAGATAAAAGGAGGAAAGTTGATGCTGAGGGCCCCCGCTTACAGGGATGTAAGGAGAGAGATGGAAATTACAATATTTTTTCAGTAAAACCCAAATAATTGTCAAGAAACTCTTGTCATGTATAAGGAATTCAGTGTAATGAGACATTATCAGCCAAACATGCTAATGCATGTGACAAGCTATCAAGGAGTGGCCATGCTGCAAAAGTGAAACAACTTGAAGCTCTTGGCCTCACAACATTACTTCTTCATACATGCCCTTGAGTCAGATGAATATACCACCAACACAAGCAAGGAAGTGGCCATGCAGTGCCATGCCATGAACATGGCAAACCTTTTACCTTTCATGGTTAAAAAAAATGTCAGGAGAGACCACTAGCACTTGGGAATTTTCATATTTTGAAATCTAGCCCTCTTTGAAAAAAGTTTGGATGCCCCTGGTGTAGCTGTTTGCTGCTGTTAAAAATGTTATGAGCAACAATCAAATTTCATCATTGTTCAGTTGTCTAGTGACAAAACCAGATGTTTCAAAGGAAATGCAACCCGAAATCATAGACATGTTGGTTTGCACAAGACTAATATTAACCTAAATTTTGATCTATGCAATTAAATTTAATTTGATAATTTAATGAGAACTACTTGGTTCTTAATTTAAGTTTCAAAATATAGTTATGCACATCATTTAAGTTAATGTGGTCATGCGCCAGAGTTATATACTATATGTGCTGAAGATGTACACTACAAAAATAGAAGCCACATCATATTGGAAAGTCAAATATATAACGTTAAAAGCTAAAAGGGCAGACAAATGTTTATTAAAATTACGGTCAGCTGTTGGAGTTGGGAGTCTGCCATGTCTCTCTGCTTCACATCCCGTGGCCTGAAGAAAAACTCTGGGTTTTTGCTGGCCGACTCTACTGCTGATGGATGCAATTGCGCTGAATTTTGCTGTGCTGGAGTTTGATTCTGCTGGATATTTTCAGTTAGCACATCTATGAGGCCTTGTGCAGCGGCAATTACGCTGGTCTCAAAATTCTTAGAGAAATGCATAACACACGGCTAGAGGTTGCTATTAGCCACTGTTAGCTAGCTAGCGCATATTAGCTAACATTAGCGCTTGTTCCAGCGCATCTCTGCAAAACCAGCATAACATCATTTAAAAGTTAACTTTAACCCATCCCCATCATAAATTCAATGCCTTTGCTTTATTACAGCTTTCCCTAATAATTGATTTTGCAGCCCCTACAAATTGTTTGTCTACAAAAGTGCATTATTTAGTTTCCAATAACCTTATCTCTTATCTTGCAGCATATTATCTAGACTAGACATAAATGCCGCCTTCAGCACTGCTGTCCATTGGAACAATGCATCAAAGCAGGTACCATCTTGTGTCAGGGGAAGCCATGTCTACCTACTGCAGTGGAAGCAGAAGTCTATCAGTGATAAAAAAAAAAAAGTAATCAAAACTCAGTTAATTTTCAACCAGTTTGCAAGCTGTATGGTTTATAACAAATAACAAATGCGTCATAATGATACAGGATACCTGGTTAAAATGAATATCAGCTTTTCATACCAAAAATAATTCAAACGTCTGATGGGCCAAGATGCAGCATATACGTGTATGGTCTTGGACAGCTAGCTATAACTACACCACTTGGACAAACCACATGTCACTATCTGAGTTTGATGGTCTAAATCAGATTTCATGTATTAAAACTACATCATAACTGAATAAAAATGTTAGCATTTGCTAGCAATAGCAACAGCCTGAGTTATAATTTCAATTTATGGTGGCTAGTCAGCTATTGCCAAGCAAAGATGCTAACATACCATTGGTTTGCTAACACTAGCAGACTTTAGCTAATGTAACTGGCAAATAAATTAGTTAACAACAGTAAACGCCAATTTTACAACAAACCATGCCTTTGTCTCCAACTCAACTTGTAATTCTAATATAAATACAAGCTTGGGAGTAGAAAATTAATGGGTAACACTTAACATTAGCATTTAATAACATCAAGTGAGTTGCCCAAGTTTTCCCCGTTTTTCTTAGAATTTTATTGAAAAATTGCACATTAAAAACAATTTCTCCTACAATAACCATAGTGCAAAATATAATCAAGTAAATTACATTAACGAGCCAGGTGGCAACAGCAGATAAGAGCAGACAAATTAAAATTTTAAAAATTATATGTAGTACAAAACATAATGTAAAATAAAAATTAAATTCACACCTGACTGACTTTACAGGCAACATATACACTTACACTTTTATGGCTTCTTATTGTGACATTGTTTAATAATTTTTATATACTCTTTAAAAGACTTGTAAAAGACAGTGTAAAGAGGCTTTTGTTTGATAAACTTGAATTTACGTATGAAGACTTTGGCCAGGATGATAAACAGATTTATGATGGTGATCTTTGATCTATGATCTTTGTTAACTCATTTATTATGGTAAAAGAATATAAAAATAATGTTCATTAAAAAAAAAATCTTAGTATATCCTGTCAATAATAAATCTAGAAATATCTTTCAACATTTATTTATTTATTTGCTTGCTTGCTTAGTTATTTACTTACTTGCTGGCA
>JAQLOL010000025.1:29617019-29628501 GCA_029783665.1 Naso thynnoides
AAAAAGACTGGATCGGAAGGCTGGATCGGCGTCATTCATCAGATATCCGATCCAGCTAATTAGTCAATATTGGAGCCAATATCCAATCCGAATATTGGATCGGTGCATCCCTAACCTCCATCATCACGGACTGGTTCAACTAAGTACCACGTAGTTCTGACTTGTTTAGCATGTTGATAACTCAAACATAATTCTGCACTTTCTAGGGAAGCAGAAAAACAGCTCTTAGCAAAAAGCATTTTGTATTTCCCTTTAATTCAACATTTCAGTTATCTGAAGCGCTGGAATCTGGAAGCATACCATGAATACTAAGAACAGTATAACACAATGCAAGAGGATGGAGCCTGTTACTGGCGCTCTTTAAGTGTTCTGCAGAAATTTTGTGCATATCACAAACTTTGTTATCACTGAGCCTCATGATGGCATCATAAACATCATCTGACCTGACTGTCATGTTGTCTGCGGTATCAAGACTTTCCACTACAGTGATGCTACTTCTTACCAGAGAGATCCTGTGTCTCCATGACATTAGCCGTGTAAGTAAATGTTAAATAAAATGATAAAATACACAGTTGAATAATTTACAATAATGCTCTCGTCACACCTCATCTTTTTGTTTCTCTGCATCACATACACCCGCCATAGTGGAATGGTAACAAAGTTTGCTTCTGTTTCCTTAGTAAAATATTTATGTTCAATCAAGGACCCCTGTTCAGGCCTGTCTGACCCAGACCAGAGAACTGAAAAGCTTCTCTTGCTGCAGTATGTTGCTCAGCCACAAAATCATTCCATCCTGGTTTGATGTTGTTTACCTAGTTTCTTATATTTACAAAAGAGCTTACCAGATGCATTAAGAACCGTCACTATATTGTCATACATAGCACATGGCTCAAAACCGTAATATGGATTATTACAGTTAATATTAAAAGACATCAGCACGTCCCTTGGTAGTTCAGTATTATTTAACAAGTCAGTTAAAGAGGATTATCTGTTAATCTCTTCCTTAGTTACTGTTGACCACCCCAGCTTTGCAGAATTAGCATTATTACCAAGAACCTCTGTCAGAGGTATATTCTCAACATGGAAGGATATTGCTAATGGTACATGATCAAAGAAGGACAACCCATAATCTCTATAATATGCAGAGAGGCATGAGCATCTGCCGTGCACATTCAGTATTTGCGCCAAGACGTAGTGTGCCAAGCATCACTTATAGAGGTAAATACAGGCAAAAGCATTTTGCTAGATAAAATAAAATTACTGTCATCACAAAACTGCAACAAGTGTTTCACAAATAGGAGTTACCATCTGACACATCCACGATAAAGTCTCCATTAAAAAGACACATTGTCTTCAATGAAAGATTAAAGACATGTTATATCTGGAAAGAAATTCATATTCAGACTGGTAAGACTCGTAAAGTAAATATTTCTGATTGTAAACTTCTTTTCATTAATCTCTAAACCAATAGTCCAGTAAATATTCAGGGCCTTATCTATATTTCTATCCACCTTTGCTGTTTTGTGCCAGGAGAAGCAGTTGTGGCCGTCCCCTGCTCTCCTGGCGCACAGCGGATACTTCTGTCAGCTGTGCACAGTCACTTCATCAATTCATGGGTGTGTGCTTGGCGGAGCATGCAGTAACCAATCAGAGTCTGCTCTCATTACCTTTAAGAACAGGTGCAGAGTCTTTCTATGTGCAGTCTACATGTTGTCCCCGTGTTCGTGTGGGTTTCCTCTGAGTGCTCCAGTTTCCCCCACCATCAAAACACGTATGTTAGGTCTATCTCCAGTCAGTGCCCTTGACTGAGGTACTGACTTAGAATCTGTGGTTGGTCCCCGGGGGCCACACTGTGGCTGCCCACTGCTCCTCAGGGGTGAGTTGAATGCAGAGAACACATTTCACTGTATACTGTATATGTGACCATAAAGTAAAGTACCTTTAAGTAAGTAAGGTATCTTAAAGCCAATGGCACAAACACTGGTAGGATTACCAGATGCAAACAAATAGAAAAGATTTTCAAGTCATGGGACAGATCTGCTGGCTCGATTAGTCAAAGCATGGGACCCATGATACATGGAGACGGGGCGCCCTCAAAGAAAGCAGAGATTTAAAAAACAAAGGTCTGAAACAGTCGCATCGTTACCTCGTTTTCTGGCATCACCACGACAGCTACGCAATGCATTTACAGTTACACTGGGTGGAGGAGACAGAGTGCGAAAGTCTAAAGTTGGATAAGCCGTACGTAAAAATACGCATGGTTATCCAACAGGTAAACAACCAGCATTCTCTCCCTGTGTCAGGCCAATTTTGTGGTCAGATGAAATGTCTTGTTCATTTTGTACGTTATCGATCATAACTGTTCAGTCCTTGTTTTTCTGGATCAGTAAACATCCAGACAAAAACACTTAAGTTGCTCCAGCTGTTAGCGACTGATCTGTGAAAATGATCTGACCACAGTGATCCAGTCCCGTTGATGGAGATTAAGTAGGCAGTAACACTTTACAATAGGGTACACAAAGTGTGTGTAGTTACTGAGGAGCGAATGAGAAACGAATGAGGAACAACTGGATAGTTAATGATTAGTTAATTAGAAGTTCTTTAGTGACTCTGATTGAAGCACGAGCGATTTGTAATTGGTAAACAGACTGGTACGTACTGTAGTAAGGAATCATTACCTAATGATTTTGATACTACAGGACCTACCAGTCTGTTTACCAGTAATGAATTGGTGCTGGTTGGTGTTAGGACAGACCTTAAACAGAGTCTTCCTTGAGGATTCTGTCCTCTCAGAGCTGAAGCCGTATGTTACCAGCAAAACAATTTAATCCTGATTCAGATTCTCTTCTTGACCACAATAAAATTCAGTAGTTCATAATTTTTTCTGAATATCTCAGATTTGACACGAGAAAGTGCACCATCAGCAGCACTGTGTTTTGCATCAGCTACCATCTTGAATCCAGTAGTCTCTAAAGAGCAGAAGCAGTTGATGACAAGGACATTGTCATCAACTATGTCTTTTGTTTTTATTGTTTCAATTTAGGGACCCGTATCATCATCTCATCATCATTTATTGCCATGCCATTTTTTACAGATATTCAAGGTTTTCAGAGGGTACATCCGAAGGACTTTGGCAAAAGCCACTGTCCCTGAGTACAGCCTAAAAGAGCCTCAAGCATGGCTGTAGACTTGATTTCTGAGTATGCTTTATACCTGCTACAAATGGCTAAACAAGTGGTGGGGGTGAAAAGACTGCATAATGCAGAGGGATAACATTACTCCCTTTTGAGCAGTCTCTTCTTAAAGGCATTAATGATGTTGCAGTCAGTCCACTACTGTAGGTGGCGTTACCCTCTTTCAGCTGGTTACTATTTGACCTTCTTCCATTGAACAGTTACATACCAAACAAATGATGAAGTTGGCAAGCGGGTTCCATCCCAAATGGTGAAAACACGGATAACTTCACAGCGCTATGCATTTTTACTTACTCAACGCTTAACTCTTTTTATACCTTCTAGTTTTTTTCCCAGCTTCCTTCTACGAATTTATGCTGTTCAACTTCAGGGTAAAAGATCTCCAAACATTGATCGTACGCAGAATGCCTAGGCTGGTTCAGGGCCCTTTAAAGATATACATGCAAGATAATTCAATCCCCAACTGTATTATCTGTGTCAGTCTGACTTCGAGATATTCAACAAAGCACAGTTTCAGTCAGACTAACAAGTTCATGTGTATTTTACAGGTCCAGTTTTAGTTGGACTAACACAATAAATCGACTTTTTCGAACATTGTGTAAACATAAGCCCCTTTTACGCGGCCTGTTCAGTGCGGGTTTGATGCACCTCTATGCGCCTCACTGGTCTGTATAAACAACACAAACGCAGGGGACTGTGAAAAACTCACAGATCAGCATAAAATCATGAAATGTACATGTGTATGCGGCGAAAATTACCCACTCTGAACGTGTAGCCTGGAGAGTTTTGTACTGATAACCTTTCACATTCCTATGGCACATGTCGGGCAATTTTAAGCTTAAAGAAAATCAACGGAAGCAGCTCTGTACTAGATGGATTTAAAGACTGTGTTACGTTATTATGTCAGAGTTTTCTTACCGTTTTTACACAGTTTCATCACCTATTTTACTGTTTGTGGTGCATGTTGGGCATTTACCCTAAAGAGGAAGCTGATGCTGATGCTAATAAATCTCACAGAGGTGACCTCCTTTGAATCCATGACCCCAGCTCATTGTGTAAAATGACAGATTGACACTTCTTAAAGTTGCACTACTCGGTTCTTTGTAAGTAACATTAAATTAAAAGACTTCAGTGCAATGCTGACATGATTATATTTCATGAAATGTTCTGATCTCATTTGCATAGGGTAAGATGCAGCGGTTTAATCTCTCAGTTGTGTTTCCAGGTATTGATGACAGTTTTTTCCTTGGCGGTGACCTGAAGGCGTTTAAGAAACAGCAGAACAGTGCTCAAGCTCCACACCTTCTCCTCATGCTGCTGCCTTCATACAGGCTAGAGTCTCAGTCCCAGCACAAGAATCATCGATCGAAGAGAGCTCTGGACACTGCCTACTGCACCAGGTACTACCCTTGAATTCACTTTGTCACTCTTATAACGTGGACATCAGGAGAGATTCTTCTTTAAATTCTCCTTTTATGCTAATCTGAAGTTTTCCTTCAACTATCAGGAATTAAGATGGAAGTCAACCTGTTGGATCTCATTATTAATGATAGGCAACCAAATGTCTCCATCGTCATATTAAGCTTTAGTACTTTGCCCCATCAATGACAGTTATTACTATTAGGGACATCAACACATGGCAACAATTTTTTTTGGATATTGCTTTTTGCATTGAAATTGTGTAAGTTTTTAGTAACTCAACGACACACTATGAAAAGCCATAATAATTTCTCTGTGTGTTGTAGGCCCCTTTAAGGAGTCAGACAAGCTGAATTACAGCTTTTCTGGGAGCTAAGTAAAATCTTTCAAAGTGCAGGGATTTGTTTAAAAACAATGATGACACATTTGTACATTAATTTGGTTTAGCTGGAGTCATGTATAAACCTACATTATATTAGAGATGAACAGAGATGTCTTGATATAAGATTTTGATGGCATGGTTATTGTCAGAGGAAATACCACAGTTTTATGGTTTCACGATTATTAATCATTGAATTTAAAGTCCTCAGTCGGCTTTTAAAAAGTCATTTATAATAGCAATGGGGGGGATAAATGACATCAGCATCAACATGATGGGGGATGTCAACGCTCACATGGGCGAGGATAGAGAAACTTAGAGGGAGGGCATTGGGAGGAACAACCTGCACGATCTGAACCTGAGTGGTGCTTTGTTATTTGACTTCTGTGCTAGTCATGGATTGTCCATAACAAACACCATGTTCGAACTTATGGTGGTTCATAAGTGTACTCTTTACCAGGCCACCCTAGGCCAAAGGTCGATGATCGACTTTGTAGGTAATCAGGTAATCAGATCTGCGGCCATATGTCTCGGACACTCGGGTGAAGAGAGGAGCAGAGCTGTCAAGTGATTACCACCTGGTGGTAAGTTTGATCAGATGGCAGAGAAGGCTAGGTTTGGGGACATGGAATCCAAGTGAACCGTGTTCAGAGCCTCCATAGTGGAAGCGGCTGCTTGGAGCCGTGGTCAAAAAGTCATCAGTGCCTGTCGTGCCAGCAACCTAAGGATCTGCTGGTGGACACCGGTGGTGAAGGAGGCTGTCAAGCTGAAGAAGGAGGCCTTTCAGGCTTGGTTGGCCCAGGGGTTTCCTGAAGCAGCAGATAGGTACCAGGAAGCCAGAAGGGCTGCAGCCTTAGCGGTTGCTAAAGTGAAAACCCAGGTGTGGGAGGAGTTTGGGGAGGCTATGGACAAGGACTTTGGCTCTGCCTCAAGGAAGTTCTGGTAAACCACCAACTGGCAGCTCTAGAAGGGAAAGCAGGGCTTAGCCTAAGCTGTATTCATTCAGGAAGGAGAACTGCTGACCTGGACTGAAGATGTCGTTGGGCGGTGGAAGAGGAGCTCCTGAACCCTACTAACACGTCCTCTGCAGAGGAGGCAGAGTTTGAAGCCTCAGGGGAAGACTCATCCATATCCCTGGCAGAGGTCACTGAGGCAGTCAAGAAGCTCCACAATGGCAAGACACCATGGGTGGATGAGATTCACCTTG
Organism: Naso thynnoides; assembly: GCA_029783665.1. Lineage (NCBI taxonomy): Eukaryota > Metazoa > Chordata > Actinopteri > Acanthuriformes > Acanthuridae > Naso > Naso thynnoides. Next base: position 29,623,219 of record JAQLOL010000025.1, read on the forward strand.
AGATGCTAAACGCTCTGGACATTGTTGCGCTGTCTTGGCTGACACACCTTCTCAGTGTCACGTGGAGGTTGGGGACAGTACCTCTGGAGTGGCAGGCTGGGGTGGTGGTTCCCATCTTTAAGAAGGGGACCAGAGGGTGTGCTCCAATTATTGTATTGTATCGAGTATCATACTTCTCAGTCTCCCTGGGAAAGTTTACACCAGGGTGCTGGAAAGAAGGTTCCAGCTGATAGTTAAACCTCAGATTAGGGAAGAACAATGCGGATTCCATCCTGGCCATGGAACAACAGACTAACTCTTTGCCCTAGCATGTTTGCTACGGGGGTTCATGGCAGTTTGACCATCCAGTCTACATGTGTTTTGTGGACTTGGAGAAGGCTTATGACTGTGTCCCCTGTGGAGTACTGTCGGGTGTACTGCGGGAGTATGGGCTATCAGGCTTGCTGCAGCGAGCTATCCATTCCCTGTACAGCCAAAGTAAGAGCTGTGTCCATATACTCAGGACGAAGTCAAACACTTTTCCGGTGGGTGTTGGACTCCACCAGGGTTGTCCCTTGCCTCCGATTCCATTTGTGATCTACATGAAAAGGATCTCGAGGCGCAGCCGTGGTGAGGAGTGTGTCTTGTTCGGGAACCTCAGAACTGCATTGCTGCTCTTTGCAAATGATGTGGTTTTGCTGGCTTCTTCATCCCATGACCTCCAGCAGTTACTGGGGTGGTTTGCAGTCGAGTGTGAAGCAGTTGGGATGAGGGTCCTCCAAGTCCAAGGCCATGGTTCTCTGCTGGAAAACGGTGGATTGCCCTCTCTGATTGGGAGATGAGCTCCTTCCTCAAGCAAGGGAGTTTAAGTATCTTGGGGTCTTGTTCATGAGTGACAGGAAGCAGGAGATGGACAGACATCTTAGTGCGGCTTTAGAGGTAATGCAGACACTGTGCTGGACTGTCGTGGTGAAGAAGGAGCTGAGCCAGAAGGCAAAGCTCTCAATTTACCAGTCCATCTATGTTCCAACCCTCACCTATGGTCACGAGCTGTGGGTCGTGACCAAAAGGATGAGATTGCGGATACAATCAGCTGAAATGAGTTTTCTCCATTGTGGCTGGGCTCAGCCTTGGAGAAATGGTGAGGAGCTCGGACATCTGGAAGGAGCTTGGAGTAGAGCCATTGCTCCTTTACGTTGGAAGGAGCCAGCTGAAGCAGTTCGGGCATCTGTTTAGGATGTCTCATGGATGCCTCATGAATGACAATGTAGTAGTATTTTAATATAGGCCAATAACATGAGGCAAAATACAGAAAACTGGGAAATAACTGTAAAACACATTTATTTCCTGGTTGAGTCAGCTGACTGCGCAAATAAGGCAGCAGATCAAGCCTGGCTGTTGGCCTGGTGCGGAGCAGAGTAGCTGCACAGAAGAAATCCTCTTGGTAAATCATGTGCCCCTGATTTTGTGTAACCAAGTCAAGGCTAAACTGGATAACTGGAAAAACCTGACTTAATTTGCTATCCAGGTTCTGTACAATTACCCCCTGTTTAATCCCGGTTCTCCTCTTAAACAAAAAAAACGTATATACTCTCAAGTCAGATGGAAGCAGAAAGTCCTACAGCACCACAGTTCACCTTTCCCCTTAATCTCTTTTTAGAAATGTTCGAGACAACTGCTGCTTAAGGTCACTCTACATTGATTTTAAGAAGGACCTGGGCTGGAGGTGGATCCATGAGCCAAAGGGCTATGAGGCCAACTTCTGTGCAGGGGCCTGTCCATATCTGTGGAGCTCAGACACCCAGCATTCTAAGGTACTATTAGAGACAATCAATGGGATTTGATTTAGTAATGTGAGAAACTTGACTGTTCTTGTTTCGTTCTGTTTGTGTTCAGGTGTTAGGCTTGTATAACACCATCAATCCTGAAGCATCAGCATCGCCTTGCTGTGTCTCCCAGGACCTGGAGCCCCTAACCATCCTCTACTACATTGGAAAGACCCCCAAAATAGAGCAGCTTTCCAATATGAAGGTCAAGTCCTGCAAGTGCAGCTAAAACCCCACACAACCCGGCACAAACACTTTCTTTTTCCTTCTCCAAATAAATAAACACACACACACAATGGGGCATACATACAGTCAAATCATAACAATACTTTCTCTTGAGTTCTCAGCAGTGTTTCCACATAGGAAGTTAGTGGGAGTGGAAGCAGCACAAATCATCTTAATCATAAAAACAAATCAGCATACAAAACCAGTGCTGTTGTGATACTAAAAACTTGACTTTGATACCAATGCTAACCACCGTAGGTTCAGTGTTGCCTTGCAGTGTTAGGTTAACATCACCTTATAATAAGCAGTCATGCTCTGCTTGCCAAGTGTGATGAAACCAGAAAGTGGATTAACATGCAGTACTGCCAATGGCCACTAAGTATTGCTTTTAATTAAATTGACTGTATTGAAATGAGTTTTTAAAAAATAGGAACTATCTATTATCTTATTCTCACAGTAACTTGTTGTAGATAACAGCATAGGCTTTAGTTGAACTGCAGTAAAATATTATGAAAATACAATAAAGGTCATTACATAATGTGTTTACATGGAAGTTTTTTTCCCCCAAACACAGAGTGCCAAAACCTCCCTTTGCAGACAAAGGACATTGATTAGTGTTTCGAACGCCTCCTATTCCAGTGCATCCAGTTTCACTGCCAGGAGATGTCTTTGAAATTGAATTTCAGCTGGCAGATTCATCTAGTTAAATATTTTATGTCTGTGAAATAGTCTTTAGCGGTGGTATCAAAGTCATGCCAAAATTTGGAATAATGTGATCTCACTGGACACATATACTATTCAAGTAGTTCAAAACTTCAAAACTTTTTTCATATCAAGGACCCCTAAATTTACACCAATTAGACCAGGAAACCAAAATTGTTAAGATTTAGGCAAGGATCCCAGTCTTACGAGATTTTTGCTTTTAGGTGTCTATCACATAAAGTGTATGACATTCATGACCAAAATAGTTGTGCATTTCTTATTGTGTTACTCATAGATAAAACTATAGGGAAAATAAAATAATTCTCCATTATGCTGGGAAAACCCCAGAAACCCCGGAAGGAAGAAGAACCACTGCTGTTTGCTACACATACATACAATATACACGTACAGTGACATGGATATGACTTTTGTACAGGTATTCTTTGAAAGGCCCTGTCTATATGCATCACCTCACACACTTGTCACACCAAGACACGAGAGTAAGGCAAACACTGGAAGTATAAGTAATGAGCGTCTGTCTATATGTGAAATCTAAAATAACTCAGCCCCACCACTGGTATCTACCCACCACATCCATACGCTCTTTCCTACTTCAGCCCTCCACTTGTTTCACAATCACACCACACCACATCCTCATCTATGTATTCATCTTTCTTTGGTATTGTAATTTTCTAAAGCTTTCCAGTTTTTGGGTTTTTAAGGTATTGTGTTTCTTGGTAAACAACCTGTTGTTTTTGAGCCAGGTAGAGTGGTGTTCTAACCTTGCACTGATGTAATGTAATATCTACTCAACCTTGCAGTTTACAGATGTTTGAAAACTAGGCTATTAATTTTTAATTGGAGAAAAAAAAGGAGCACCTTAAGGCAAAGTTCTGATCTTTCACAGGAATGGTCCTATTTAGTAGCTGGCCGTAATTTCTGTTCAGTATTTGAAGGCAATAAAACCTGAATTTCTGTTTTGTTTTTTTTGTTTTTTTGCAGACTTAAGAAATCCTAATTTGGATAAACATTGCTACTCTATTTAATAAGAATCCAACCATGGAAGTTAAAGTAGCTCAACAAAATGTTTTACACTTTTTTTTTACACTTAAAAGTAAGAATTCACCGAAATGAAAATTTGCGGCCGAAACCAAAAACTGAAAGTTATTAAGCACTTGGCTGAAAACCGAAACAGAATGCAGTTTTACATATTGAACACTTAAATATTGGTTAGATGCTCTGAGCTAACTGTTATGTCTCAGTGAACTTCATTACCCATGATGCTTAACGAGCAGAAGAGAGAGACAGAGAGAGAGAACTTTTTGTTTCCTGTGTACTTCAGACTCACTGCGGTACTCTGGCTGGTATTTCTCAGTCAGTCACAAGCTAATGTCATGTAAATCCCCTTTTCACTCACACATCTTTTGTTGTCATTTTTGGGGTTAAAGGTCTGTTTCTCGTAGTCAACCTCAGCGTAGCAAGCAGCTCGACATGCTGCATTTTATGGATATTACGGTAATAGCACGCCCCTTTACTCCACGCTAGTCACTGTGATAGATATAGACATGTATATATACATAAATATATATACGCGTGTCTCTATATGAATTTATATACGTGTATCTATGATTCCCTGTTTGATCGCATCATCAAAAACACCCTTGTTTGGTAAAAATGATTTGGCCTTTTAACTTATTCAGCCAGACACCAAAAGGACTGTTTTTGCTGTTTTCGGCTGAATAATTTTCACTCGCCAAACATTCGGTGCATCCCTACTTAAAAGTGGCAGCCTGGAAGATTTGAGTGACATTTTTTCTAACGACACATTTGGCGATAAACTGTAACTGCAGGCGGACTTTATTACCTTTTTTCCCAGAGTTCATGCTGAAACCAGTGTCGACTCTATGACATCAGTAGATCACCTGTTTTCCTTCTTCAGAACACTGAGTTTTATTTTTCTTTCGACCTGTAGTTGTACTTGAATGTTGTCACCTGGATGCTGTATTTTCTTTTGCATTGAACCGCCACTGTAACTCACAGGAAATGAAAAGTTTCTACGCCAGTCAGACACAAATGAACAAATAAAAAGTCGCCACAGACACCCAGATAATAGAACTCTGCAATGTTGCAAATACATAAGCTTTCGTTAGTGGACCATAAACTCAATCAACATTGTTTTACCTCACTCTGCAATAGACAATGACTTAACAGACATCAACTAAATCCAAATCTTCAATATTACTACCTTAAGTCTAGGTAAGGAGGGTACATTTTCATACAGGAAAAAATGACAGTGTTTATTTAATGCCAGGTTTTTAGTAGACTTTAACACAATGCAGGTTAAACACCCACAGCTCAACAGAAGTGTGAAGACATTTTTTTCATCAGAGGAGATGTAAAACTGAGTATATGCAATGCAAAATTAAAAATAAGTAGGTCTACTCTGTATACCCGCATATAGCCTGCATGACACTGCTATAGGAGGAACTAACCAACAGTTACAATTACTTCATTAGTAACATGTTTGTAAATTGTAAACAACAGATTTGTT
>JAQLOL010000025.1:29631622-29643529 GCA_029783665.1 Naso thynnoides
AGGGAAGGGATAAGATGTATTTTTCTATTGATTGCTTACTGACTGTGGTTACAAAGTGAGGTACAAGAACAAACATTGTTTATTACCCCATGCATTTTTGAAGCCTTTCCTAGAGAAGACAAGATTAAAAAGACAAAACAGATTAGAATGAGTAATGAGAATGTACTGGCAATGAATTTAAAGTATCAGTTGGTTTAGCTTTTATTCCCTGCCAGTAATTTAATTTTTAATTCATCACTTGTCTCTTTGAAATGCACAAGTGGTTTTCAATTAAGTGGTTTAATAATTGGTTTGTTAGATGTGTAGCATTGCTAGCATGCTAGCAGTATTAATGTTTTTTTAGGAATAGTGACTTTAAAGGTTAGAGAGAAAGATGCATGCTGGAAAGTTACTGTATCATTCCATCAGTAATGACTGTGCATGTGCACTGCTGCAGTATGATATGCAAATGAGGTTGGAGAAATACAGTAACTGGGAATGTTCAGTATATAGCACTGATTTATTGTAGATACTTTGTGTTGTCAAAAGTCCTGATAATGTATGCCTCTTTGGATTGTAATTTTTCATGGTTTTGATTTGGCATTTCCTCATGTACTTAAGTATGTAGAATCTTTGTTTTTTGTTTGTTTGTTTTTCCAGCCATGCTAGATCTGGTCCAATCCAAAGTTCAGGTGTCCCATTTTTAAAAAGGATTGAGGTCATAAGCCATCTAATTTAAAGGAAAATCTTAAACATTTGAACGGTTCAGTGTTGTGTTTGTTGGCACATAGTCATCAGAGCATGTGGAAAAGCATCACCCTTCAAAAAAAATCATGTGATGGATTTATAACTGCTGGAATTTTTCTTCAGTTCTCCTAGAGCATAACAAAGGACTTCATTTGAGGCAAAAAAAAACCTTGTATATGGAATTAGTCTCTTCTGTACATACTGTTTGCCATGTGCTTGTCTGCATCTTGTTCAGTTTTTTAATAACTAATTTGTCTCTTCTTCCTTCTTGTAATACAAAGATAATGTGCAATTTCTGAAAGCAGTGCATCAACGCCGTGTTGTAATTGAATGTCTAAGCTTTAAAGTGGTGTGGTATTTTTTGCTATTGCATACGATTACAGCGTGTGCAGTTTTTGTAATTCAACTTTAGCACACCAAGTGTTTTCTAAGTGCTGTCTAGTTCTTGTATACATTAATGTACATGAGTTGATACCAAAGAAAAAATTAATATTTTTTGAGGGGTACTGTTCAATAAAGTCTTTTTTTAAGTCTAAATCAAAGCGCAGTGTCTTGTTTCTTCTCAAGGACCTTTTTTAAAAGCAGGGGGTCAAGGTTAGGGAGTCTTGTAGTATGAAATACAGTATAAAGAGGGCAAATGGAATACATACATAATACATTAATTAAAAGCTTAAGTAACTGACAAGCAAGTAAGGTGCAAAACTGTTGTCAGCCAGTGATTTTGGGGGAGGGGAAAGACAGACAGAAGTCTATCTAATAAACAAAACTGTCCAAGATAACTGTGACAGTTTTTCAAGGTCAAGACGACTTTTTTTTACTTTCAGTGTCTTAACATAGGTTGTAAAAACACATTTTTCATATACAGCGAGGGTGAAAGAAGATTACACAGAGAGGAGAGCAGCTAAGCACAAATACAACTAAGTGTTTTTGATCACGACAGCTGGAGATTAACATCAAATGGGCAATTGACGAGCAGTAGTTATTGAACTATGTATGGCAAAGGTCTCAAAATGAATCCATGTGTAGAACAAACTCTGATAAGTATCATTATATGACTTTCACTAAATGGATATTACATTTACACCTTAATGATATGGTTTTAACATGAAGTTAACTATATTAGCACTGGATTGAGGTATTGACAGCAAGTTGTGAACATTAAAAATCCAATTATTATTGGATTGTGTTATTACAGTTTTAACAGAATATTTTTGTGAATTTGCCTACATTACGAACAGGAAATGCTAGAGACTATATGAGAGGTCCTCATGTAACCTTTGTGTTATCAGTATAAAACAACCAAAAGATTTACAAGAACTGCACAAACGAACCCATAAGCCTGTCCACTGGAGACTGAACTTAAATTGGTAGTGGGACTTCAGGTTGAACAAATCTGTTCTCCGCACTGATTTTAAATCTCTTTCAGGCTTCAGTGCGCCTTTGGGGATGTTATCCTAATTGTTTTTGTGTAATGCTTGGTCCTTGGTCTCCACTGTTTACAATAAAGCCCCTGGTGAGTGGAGATAAGAGAAAAGCCCCAATAATCAACATGGCTGTGAGACGACATTGTGGTGGACTCCATTTACTGGAGGCTCTGGGCATAATGTCTGATTAACCAGTTGAATGGCCTAAAGACTTGACTAAGCTGGGATGAGCAGAATCCAAATGACCTTTTGTTACTTACGCTTTCAGTTTGTGTCAAAAATAAGAGCCAGTCAGTTGTCTTGATAGAACAGTTAGCCACTAAGGGCCTGCATAAAAATCGATTTTCTACTCTCTCACTTTCAACACCTCAGCCTCTCTCTGTGTGTCTCTCTCTTTGACTTTTAGCCATGGATAATGTCAAAGGCTTCTTCATTCAGGGAGCCAAGCTGAAAACGGATGAAATGGGATGAAAAAAGCTCTGATACAGGAATGGAGATTATTTGATTTAATTAAAAAAAAAATTTCAAACATGTAAATAAGAAAGAGAAACCAACAAATCTGAAATGGACTGTTTTGTTTGCAGTCATGTATTTTGTTTTTACCTAAAGCAATGCAAAGCTTATTATAACATGGTATTCGCATTATTATGCTTGTTTAAAGCACTTATTAGTGCAATGTTGCTTGCATCATTAAATTTACAGTTATTTCTTATTCAATTGTGGACATTTCATTCATTCACAATAATAACACACACTCTCTAATGGTAGAATCAGCGTAAAAATGAATTGTAATAAATTTTAATGGAAAAAACAAAACTCTAATAAATTAAAACTGGGAAAACAGACTTTGGAAAAAAAGAAAATGGATCTCATAGGGCCCTATAAACTACTTCAAAAAACACTTTTATCTGATGGAAAGGTACTAAATCCAACACATCTGGTTCAATGTTCTGTGTCCTGTGCCCCACCAAGCGCATGCATTACAAGCACTTTTATTTCACACGCTTTGCTGAGTTTTGAATAGACATTTTCAGATGTTTGATGTTGTTTAAAAGTCTATCCCCTCAGGTCATAAAAGTGAGTGGAATTTTTAGAATCAAATATTTACTATGAAGGAACGCTCAAAGGAAAAAACATTGGTGAATGAGTAATTGTTATACAAAACCTAATTTTGTGACGAAGTTTCGCTTTAAACCATTAAACAATTAATTCTTTTGATTCAAACTCATCACAACAAAAACACATTTCCTGTGTACCCAGTGTTTGTGCCCTGTAGCAATGGCAGGGGGTAGACAGGAAATACTTTTTTATCCTGTTGCCTTTTTCACTTACAATGGAATCTGTGATTGCATTACTAACAGCACTGCAGCCTGATTGGGAACAGCTAGAATGTTTGTGGTGCTCTTACTCACGTCATTTAATGTGGCAGTGCCTTTTTGTTCAGCAGCACAGAATCTAGCCAGCATAAAGACTGCAATAGGAATGCAACTAAAAACTGTGTTTAATACAAATTTGTTAGATAATTATTTTCCCTGGTTTATTTGCTTGTTCATTTATTCATTCATTATCTGCAACCACTAATGCTTAGCAGGGTCATTAAGGGGCTGTAGCCAATCACAGATGACACAGGACAAGGGCAGGGTACATCCTGGGCAAGTGGCCAGGTCATCACAGGGCCAACCTAAAGAGACAACAACCATTCATGCTCACACCTACAGGCAATTTAGAGTCACCATTTACCTAACCTGCATGTCTTCAGACTGTGGGAGGAAGCCAGAGCACCTGGGGGGAACCCAAGCAGACATGGGGAGAACATGTGAACTCCACACAGAAATGCACCCGCCCCAGCTGGGTATTGAACCTTGGACCTCTTGTTATGAGGTGACAGTACTAACCACTGATCCACCTTGCCACATTTTATTTATTTGGTCTATGAAAATTCACAAAAAAGTGAAAAATCAAATTTTTCGTTTTCCGGATTTAAAGCTCAGCATGATGTCAGAAAATAAAACATAACAAAACAATGATGACTCTGACACTTGACAGATTGAAATCAGTTTGACATCTGTGCTGAACTAAAATATTATTCCAGCTCCAAACTATAGTTTGGTAAGAGTTACTCTACAGACAAGTTTTACAGTATCTGATGTGATTAGTATTTTGTTCCTCTACATTAGCGATAAAGAAAAGCTCAGACAAGTGTCAAGGAGCACCTCAACTCTTCCTCTTTGCTTCTCTCTTCTTCCTCTTCAGATGCAAACTTTGAACAGATAGGCTACAATTAGAGTAGTCAAGGTCTGACATTTAAGGTGACATAAACACACGCATACAAAAAAACACATTTTTGAGTGGAGGGGAAAGTTAATACATAATTGGTATTATAAAGTGTTAATGGAAGACTGGACCACAACATTGGGATGTTGGCATGTCGCAGAGTTCAAAAGGAGAAGTCATCCATCCAAAGAGTTTATTCTGACTCTGCAGGTTTACTAAGAATATGTGTCACTGCATAAGAAACTGACTCCTCTTTCACAACTCCAGCTTAGTTTGGCTACAAGCTCAATATGACAAAATTTCCAGTTAACACCTTTAAGATCAACAAGAGGAAATTTTAGCAGCTGTGGACCCCTACCCAATTCTTACCTTCAGTGTATTTAGGAAGTCTAATCTTCCTCCTGCAGATGGGTGACAACTCTTTCTTTCAGATAGCAGAAATCTGGGGTAAAAAGGGCGTACAGTACATATGCATGTATTACCTGACAGCTGAGAGGCTTGTTTCAACTTATCTACGTAGATGAAAAATAAGGCATTAAAGATTTGTCAACATTTACTAGTTTACGCAAAACGAAGACTTTTTCTTTTCATGACAATCATACAATCATACCATAGCATTCATGCAGCAGCACAGCCCTCCTGATCTATTTTTTGCTCGCACCAATGCATCCTCTATCAATTTGAATATCTGTCGTCACAGGCAAATAAGAATTTTAATCTATATTTCCGTGTTCACACCTGAAAAAAAGACAAGCCGCTTCCAACAGGGAGAAAAATGATCAAGAAATCTACTTGAAGAAACGCTTGATAATACATCTAGGGTGAAGTTCCTCTTAGCATCATAACAATACTGTGGCTGATATTAAGTCCATACACGCATCAAACAAACTGGACAAACACTTCACTGTGTCATCAATAAGCTGTGAAGCATCATACAGAAATCTGTCTCTTGTATACTTATTGTACTGGTTACCGAGGCACAGGTGGTAGAGTGTTTGTCTTTGACTTCTGCCAAATAAGCCAGACTAAAGCGACTGTAATATCTGGCAGGCTGCCCTGTGACTAGTGAGGCCAGCCGACACAATGATGATAAAACACAGTGTAAATGAGTGCAGACAGCACAGCGGATCCACATTTAACTGATTAATAAACCCCACTGCCACTTCAGTACCAATCAAAAAACATTAGTAGATTCAACTTTATATTTGCCATTAGATCATTACAATTATGTCATAATTTTCCAAACTGTGAAGTCTTCATCACAGAACTTTGAATGTCTTGCTGAATTTATCAGCAATTTGCCATGATTTTTGGATTTTGAAATATATTGTATACAAGTAAAAAGTTTTACATTTCGCTGCACCAGGTAAAAAGTCAGGGTGATGCTTAATGATCCTCTGAGGTCCTTTGATATTACATTATTTATTTAGTCAAACTTTTGCATTTTCACTACACTGGAAAAGCTCAGGTGTTGGGAAATTTTGATGTGCAAAGAAAAAGTAAGATAATCACTGGTCTGTCCAGTAGTTGCTGTAAATCAGGATCAAGGTCTGGATCAAAGTGTTGACAGAAAAGCAACTGGCAGACAGACTGATACACCCACACTGACATTTCCTGCAGAGGATGCCATGAAATGAGCAAAAACACAACTTCCACTGCTTTGATTACCCAACGTTTTTTTTTGTTTTTTTTTATCATAAAGTGCCAAGATGGATTGAAGCGTCTCATAACCTGAGCAAGAAGCTGCTCTGCAGGCTGGTGGTGTGACCCCTGTATTTCCAGTTGACAGTAGAACAACAGGCAAATAAAAAGTACATCTTGTCAAAGTACATCCTGCATAATATGCATTATAATCTTGTAGTGGTACAGTGAGCGCTATAAAGAATAGATACTGCTATCATCTATATTTTAAATCTCAAGTCTTACGTAGCTACTCAAACTGTCTTTTCATGAGTTGTTTGTCATATATAACAGCAATTTGCACAGAATCTTCTTCCTAAGAGCATTAAGTATACAGAGCACTGTATGCCTCCTCAGAGGTGTTGTTGCCTCGAAATTGGTTATGCTGCTGAGTGTGTCATCCTTGGAGGACCGACTCTGTATTCTAAGAGGATATTCTCGAGCCATGCAGCTTTTGGATACAGGATGGAGTTCAGTAAGCCACTAGGTGAGGTTCAGAGGTGATAGCAAAAAAACCAAAACAAAACGAAATGGATGTGTCTAAAAATAATCACCTCACACTTCCCCTTCAGCAAAGTGCCACTCTGTACTTCCCAGTTCTTTTGACTTTTCCGAAACGTTCACAGTTAATTTTTGTCACTAGCCTTTGACAAGTTTGATTGCTGATTTTCTTTCTTTTTCTACACTCATTCTATCAGGTAACACATTATTGTTGTCTTTTAAAGCAATTTAATAATAAAAAACACATTTTTCTGCTATCAGTACTTACTAGTACTGGTATAGTCATTACTATGGATACAAATATACCAGAGCAACCTATGAAAGACTGCATTTAAAATATAAATCCCAAAGACACCATGAATCATTTTGTGGCTGATACTCAAACAGTGATGGAACAATGACATTTTGTGTCTGTTACATAATTTAGATTTTTTACTTACTAACCCCTTTGTGATGTTAATCAAAAGCATTAAAAAGTTCTAACAACGACTTCCGGTATGGCACTGAAACGAGCAACAGCATAAATTACGAGCTCCCGCATGGTCTCACCGTACCCTTCTGAGATATCAAAGCTGTGAATTAAAAGAAACATGTTTGAGCATGGTGAGGGGTACAAGAAGTAAATCAAAAGGAAGACCGCAACAGGACCAACCGACCAACGATAAATCAGTGGCAGAAAACGAAGACGGCCACGACGCCATTAGCAACCAAGCTAAACAGGAGAACATGGATGCGATCCAAGCTAACATTATCACCGAAATAAAAGCGGTCCGCTCCGACATGAAGAAAGAATACTCAGAAACTATAGGAGTACTGAAGAAAGAGCTGACAGATTTCAGAGAGGAAGTTAACCAGAAGCTTAGTACCATCGGCTCTGATCTACAAGAAATAACAAAAAGAGTGGAAGAGAAGGAGCAACGAGTGGCGGACATGGAGGAACAGAGCACCGAGATCAGCGAGCTGCTCTCCCACACCTTGGAAATCCAACAAAGTATCCAAACTCAGCTCACGGACCTGGAGGCCCGATCCCGCAGGAACAATATACGTATCCACAGAATCCCCGAGGGCTCTGAAGGTGACAACATACAGGACTTTGTTGAGAAGTTTATTAAATCAGAGCTGTCTCTTTCCGAGGCCAGACTCGGGATACAACGCTGTCACAGATCCCTCGGATCCAGACCACCGCAGGGGTCCAGTCCAAGGTCTATGATAATCTACTTCCAGGAATACAAAATGAAAGAAATGGTGCTCCGATCCGCTTGGAAAAAGAAGGAGATTTGCTTCGAGGGAAAAAGAGTGTTTTTTGAACAGGACTATCCAGCCGAAATATTAAAAAAGAGGAGAGCCTACACTGACATCAGGAAGACATTAAAAGAGAATGGGCTGCGCTTCCAGACCCTGTATCCAGCAAAACTTAAAGTGTTCTTCAACACCGGACCAGTCGTCTATGACAGCGCTACGGAGGCAGCGGATGAGCTCAAGAAGAGAGGATACGCACTGGACGGCTCCAGAGCCGACGCCTCCACGAGACCTGCATCCACGACCAAACCGAGACACCATCCATGGGAAAAGGCAGGTGCAAAACCACGCCGTGATCACCTGAGAGAAATCCAGGAAAAGTTAAAGACATTCCGAAGGAACACGGGTGCTACATGAACCGCCATGGTGTACATAAACAAACTATGTTACACGTAAGTGATTGATATGTGGGACAAAAAACAACTTGATAATATCATAGGCTGAAATGAGCCAGTGAGATGGACCGATTAACATTGATATTCAGAAATTAAGTGGTCTGTCCTGTTATAATTCCTAACAATTTAAAATGACCAGTAAGTAGGGAAACTATGCATGCCTCATAATGTGCACTGCTCTGAACTTAAACAACGTTACTCAGAGATGTCAGTATGCACAGGGAGGGGTCCCTTCTTGGTTAAGGGTTTCCCCACCAAACTTTGAAGTTGTGTTCATACTTCAGGAATGGAAGTCACTGGAGTTTAAAATGTGTAGTTATATGTTCAGTTCTATTGTGATTCGCAGACAGAAGTTGGTTTGTTCAGGTCATCTAGTCAGGTTGAATAGTCAGGTGAACTTTTATTTTTTCTTTTCTGTCAGTTGAGATGATTCATCAAACATATAAAGTTATCACTTTGAATGTAAATGGGTTAAATAATCCCATAAAAAGAAGTAAAATAGTTGCTAAAATGAAAAGAGAGAAACAGGATATCATTTTTTGGCAAGAAACGCATCTCTCAAATATTGAACACGATAAGCTGAGAAAAATGGGTTTTAAAAACACATATTATTCATCCTTTGAAAGAGGAAATACAAGAGGAGTAGCAATATTAATCCCAAATAGAATAAATTTTATGTTCTCTTCCCAAATTACTGATAAGGAAGGATGTTATGTACTAGTCAAAGGTTTTATTGACCATAAAGAAGTCACTTTATTGAATGTCTATAGGCCGCCTGGAAATAATAAACAGTTGATTAAAAAGTTTTTTGGCCTAATATCACTGGAAACCTCAGGTGTGCTAATATGTGGGGGAGACTGGAATATTCAGTTGTGCCCAACCATGGACTCGTCAAATAAAATAAAAAGGATAGGACCTGACGCAATATATGTTAAAAAACTGCTCAAAGAATTAGGCATGATTGATATATGGCGAGACCTACACCCTCGTGATAAGTATTTTACTTTTTTCTCTCATCCCCATTCAGTGTATTCAAGAATTGATTATTTTTTCATGTCTAACTTGGATAGACACAGGATTACAGATTGTGACATAGGAACTAGGGACATCTCCGATCATGCAGGTGTATACCTAACACTACATCTAGATAGCAAACCCAAGGAAACCTTGTGGAGACTTAACACAAACCTTCTGAATGACCCTCAGTGTCAAAAATACATAAAGAAAGAAATCAAAGAGTATATCACTTATAACAATAACGGATCTGTGTCTCCAAGCACGCTTTGGGACGCTGCTAAGGCAGTTATGAGAGGCAAACTTATTGTATGGTCTACTCAGAAGAAAAAGGAAAAAGAAAAAGAAATCAAGGAGCTGACTGAAAAGTTAAAATCTTTAGAGAGTAGACATATGGTAAATAATGACTTTGAGGTCCTACAACAAATATTAAATACAAAACAAACTTTAAATAATATTTATGAGAGTCAGTTAGCAGGAAGGGCTAAATTTATCAAACAAAATTTTTATGAGAATGGTCCAAAATCCAAAAGACTCCTAGCGTGGAGAATACGCAAACAACAGGCAGAGAGATGTATACATAAAGTAAAAGATCTCCAGACTAATAAGACACACCACAAACTGGAAGATATACAAAAAACTTTTGAGACATATTACACCAAATTATATGCTCAACCCAAAGCAGCTGATACAGGAGCTGTATCTCAGTTCCTGACATCTTTAGATTTACCAGCTATAGGAACAGAGCAAAATAAAATAATAACCCGAGAAATAACAGATGAAGAAATAAATAAGGCCATATCAAGATTGAAATCAAACAAAATGCCAGGCGCTGATGGTTATCCGTCAGAATGGTATAAAATGTTTAGGGAAATGCTATTATCGATGCTTAAAGAAAGTTTTAACTATGTCCTTAATGGTGGAGAACCTCCTGTGTCATGGAGGCAAGCTGTAATTTCAGTAATCCCTAAGCTTGGTAAAGATAAGACAAACTGTAGTTCTTACAGGCCTATATCTGTTTTAAACATTGATTATAGATTATTCGCATCAATATTAGCCAAACGACTGGAAGATATAATCCCAGACCTCATAGATACAGACCAAACGGGCTTTGTTAAGCACAGACAGACCCAGGACAATGTGAGGCGGGCACTCTACCTTGTTGATCATATAAAAAATAATAATCTTGAATCAGTAATTATCAGCCTCGACGCTGAAAAAGCCTTTGACTCAGTTCGCTGGGAATATTTATATTTAACTCTTAAAAAATTTGGCTTCAGTGATCAAATAATTGGATGTTTGAGATCTCTCTACTGCCTTCCCTCAGCCAGAATTAAGATAAATGGAAACCTGTCTCAAACAATTCTCCTTGAGAGGGGATGTAGACAGGGATGCCCCCTTAGCCCTTGGCGATACACAACATAAAATTTGTTTGTATGCGGATATTCTTTTGACTCTTATTAACCCAAATGTAAGCTTGCCCAAGTTAATATCCCTTCTCCAAGAATTCGGATCATACTCTGGATATAAATTGAATTTAAATAAAACTCAAACTATCACCTTTGATTATAAACCACAAGATAACATTAATAGGATATGTAATTTTAAATGGAAAAATAACATGATCAAATACCTAGGGGTTCAAATACCGAAAGATCTTTCAACCATCTATGATTGTAATTACATCCCCATAACCGCCAGTATCAAAGCAGATTTAAACCGTTGGTCATTATTACCCATGAGCATGTACAATCGAATAGATGCAGTGAAAATGAGTATATTACCAAAGCTGCTTTTTCTTTTTCAATCACTCCCTATTGAAATCCCCTCTAAACAATTCAATAATTGGAATAAAATGATATCCACCTTCATCTGGGGGAAACAAAAACCCAGGATTAGGTTCCAGACCCTACAGCTTCCTAAAGATAGAGGTGGCAGAGCTTTGCCCTGTCTGGAGGATTATTATAAGGCAGCACAACTGCGGTCTTTAGTGTATTGGTGTGACCTTAAATACGAAGCTAAATGGAAAGACCTAGAACAAAATCAGATTGAAATACCTCTCCAAGCTCTTCTGGGGGAAAGAACACTACAAAAAAAATACTTAGAAAAGTTGAACACATGGACCACGGTCACATTAAACATTTGGTATAAACAACTTAAAAATGAGAAATTTGAAAGAAATGCACGGATACTACGATGGATTGCATATGACCAAGAATTTACTCCAGCAAAGTTGGATAACAGATTTAAACACTGGATAACTAAGGGCGTCACCTCCTATTGTATGATATCTGATAAATACCTAGACTCCTTTCAGCAGTTCAAAGAAACCTTTTATTTGGAGAAACAGGATTTTCTTTTAGATATCTTCAACTGAGAAATTATTTTGATAAGAAAATTAAAACTACCGGAGAGGTGGGCATGGCTCTGATAAAGATATTTATCGAGGCATATAAAGGGTAGTAACAATAAGAAAATAATCTCCAGGATTTATTCATCACTGCGATCGGAGAGAGATCTCTCCACAATTTACATTAAATCCAGATGGGAAAAGGAAACCAACATAGAACTAACCAATGATGAATGGTTAAATA
>JAQLOL010000025.1:29643629-29659352 GCA_029783665.1 Naso thynnoides
ACCTCAACCTTTACTATGGGGCCTATATGGAATACCCCAATTTAAAGGCCTATAATGGAGAAAATATAACCCCAAAAATACAGGTACGAGAGTTAGGGGAGAATCCAGCTATGAAAATAAATGAGAATGGCAACAGGTTAAAGATAAAATTCAACCAGGCTTGTTGTTTCGTTACTACAACTTACAAACAATGAATTAATGAGCACCATTAGTAAATGGTTACCAAGACTTTTGTCTATCGTAAAGTAATGGTAAACTAAGCATAAAGTAACCATTATTAATGTACATTTATTGTAAAGTGTTACCATTTATATTGTATAAATGTAAAAGCACAAGAGGCCAAAAGTATTATTAGCTATCTTTCTTATTTATTTATTCAAATATTCTTTAGTTTGTCTTTCCACAATAACCTGGCATTATTTTTTTTTTAAAAAGTTCACATATCTGCTGGGCAAAACAGCTGCATTTACAATGTTTAAATAAAAGGAAAGGTTACAATGTCTTCCATAAAAGTTGGGAATATCAAGCTTTCACTCCAGTAAAAATGATGTTGTCATTAAGTTTGAACAGACTCCTGCTTCGATTTTTACTCTTATTATCCCACATTATTTTTTTGTAATATTATATGATTCTTCATATGCAGAGGATGCTACAGCTTTGTGCTGAAAAAAAAACAAACAAAAAAAACAAAAAAAACAAAACAAAAACACTGGGGCAGCCCTATTAAAGTCAAAACATGTATGTCTGATTTAAAAAAATGTATAGTACTTAACACGAACAGATGTTTTAACACATTTAACATTTTATCTTTAAGGGCATCCCTTTAACCGAGGACACAGTCAGGTTTCTGCTGCCCACAAAGAAATAAAATGAAACAAAACCAAAAAACATTAAGACCTAAAACATGTGTAAATACCAAACAAAATCAGACACATTATGTACCATTACATGTTTTAACATTGATTCTTAAATATGGTGATAAAAAGATACCATGCTTTAAACATTAATGAACCTAAAGACACCGACATGAATCCCAAAAAGGTTAAGAGTAATTGATAGAGATCAAAGCAAATAAAATCCCACAGTCTGTCCTGGTTTAATTCCACTGGATTAACTGGTTTGAGAGGAACAACCCTGAGTGAGAGCTGAGGGAGGACAACGTCAGAGTGCCGTAAAAAGTCAGTGTTGGCAGAGACTTTGTAGGCTCAGCGGCAAATTGTGGCGCTGCACTGAAAGGAGGTTTGGATGTTACATTAAGAACCTGTTGATGGTGACGATGGTAAAGTAAGTCATTGGTAGATGTGTCCCAGCTCCATCAACCCTGACCTGTAGCAAGCTGACATGATCTAAATAAATCCTGGAAAGAGGTGCTGTAGGAGGAGGACCAATCCTACAACCATGAAGGCACAGAAGCACAGCATCAGCCAAATAGGAAAGGATCCTGGAGAAAACGCAAAACAACAGAATGAGAGATGAGGTAACATGGTCAGAGGTCAGGATACACAGCCTTAATGTTTTCATTGGACGATAATGCAAGACTTACTTTGTCGGGGGACAGCATGTACTTGGCAGCGGCTGTCCACAGCAACACTCAACATGGCTGTTTCATTTTTCCCTTTGATATTTTTGCCTTTCAGCAAGTCAGGCAGAAAGGCCAGGTCTGTCACAACAATGCCATGGGACTCACGTACATAATACAGCCTCTAAACACACAAAGATTACCAAGTTATTATCTTGGGCTGCATGGTTGATTTATGCACCTGTTAGTGTGAAATGTGTGTCCACAGTTAGTACGTTTACATGCACGGTTAAGTTGAGGTACGGTTAAAGCTCGACTAGTCCATTTAATTACACTTCTGTCCTTGTCCCAGTATCAAGCCCTGAGGGAGAATCAGTTTATTGTCCCGACTCTGCTACAGCAGGCAGCAATATGTCCCGTTCAGCTGGTTGCTATCGGACCTTCTTCTGGTTAACCAAACAAGCTACAAACGAGTTAGCAAGCAGCTAGCGAATCCATGTTGAGCGGTGAAAACATGGACATCTTTACAGCGCTGTACACTTCATATCTACGCTTTACTTTTGGAACCATTTCAATGCACGCTTCGCCTCACGCTTACAAGATTCTTGTTTTCTTCCCGGTGTTCTTCTAAAAATGTATGCTGTTCAAGTTCCAGGTCAAAGACACCGCGGGGACTATTGATCACATGCAGACTGCTGAAACCAGTCCAGGTCCGGATGAAGTGCAAACATGCAGGAGTACTTCGACTTCCAATCGCTTTATCTGGGTGTATTAGCTCGACTTTGAGAAATTCAATTTAGTATGGTTTCAGTCAGACTAACATGTTTACAAACATTTTAATAGTCCAGTTTTAGCTGGACTGACGCAATTTTCTCTGACACCATGTAAACGGACTGTCTTTACCTGCAGGGAGAAAGTGATGTAGATAGCCACTGATCCCGTCACAGTTCCAAGACCAAGAAATGTTCCAGAGTCACTGTCAAAGACAAGATTTAAATTATTATTTATAAATGTGTAACAAGCCAAATGGTTTCATTCCTAAAAGTATAAATCTTTCCAAGCAAAATGAGACAGGCCACTGTTCAAAAGTTATATTGATCTTTTTCTGTTTTTTTTTTTTAATAATAGCTGCTTTAATAACATATAAAAACGGTACAAGACAAACACCAATTTCATTAATCACATGACATAGTATTTGAAATACACTGCTCAAAAAGGAAGGGAACACCTAGTCAATACAGTATCATACCCATTCAGTTAAACTTCTGGAATATCAGTCTGTTCAAACTGGAAGTGGAGCTGATTCTGTATCAGTTTTGACTGCTTTGTTGTAATGAAAGAAACAGGGGCACAGGGGAGGCTGCAGGAAGACAACTCTCAAAAAGGGAATGGTTAGGGGTCATTTCTCTCTCCTTATTCTCGTTTTGCATTTTGCCAGTGCCTTTGTCACTACCGGTAGCATGAGGCGGTACCTGCAGCCCATTCAGGTCGCACAGTGTTTAGTTTAGTTTATTGAAATCCCAAAGGAAACTGGTTTGCAGCAGGAGAACACACACGTTACATATAACATAGTTATAGGAATAGTGCACAATGCTAAACAGTGGCATCCTGTCATTCACATCAGTAGGCTAGAGCCAGAGTCCTACCGAGTTAATCCTGTTAATAGCTACAGGAATAAAGGAATCTCTGGCACGTCGTGCCCTAGTAGACAGCATTTTGAACTGACGGCCAGAGGGAAGGAGGTCGAAGTGTGCAACAGTCTTCTTCTTCTTAAAAAAACAAAAACAAAAACCTGGTTTAAATCCAGGTCCTTTCTGTGTAGAGTTTGCATGTTCTCCCTGTGCCTGCTTTGTTTTCCCCAGGTGCTCTGGTTTCCAGGTACGTTAGGGTTAATACTCCTGTCAGCGCAGACTTTAATCCATAAAAAAAATCCAGCAGGAAAAAATCCGTGGAAAATAACATCTAATGAAAAGAAAACTATTTCTAACAGATGCAGAAAGTTGAACTTTGGGTTGCAGGTCGATTTAAGGTGTGTCCTCTTAATTTTCTGCTGCGCTCCTAAAAAGTTTTAGCACTCCTAGTGAAAAAAGTTAGTCTGGAGCTCTAGTAAAATAAATGAAGTCTGGTGGCTTTGGTGTGAGCAAAACTGAAAATATTTCAGGTTAAACAAAAAATCCAAGCAAGCAAGGGTTGGATTGGATTGAATCTTTGTAAAATGCAACATGTTCGTTCATAGCAATGACAGAACATGTCACCCACTGTAAAAGAGGGCCATTAGTAGGTTTTTTTAAAATTCATTTTAATAATCTCTGCGCCACATTTGTTATTTTGTTTGGCTGTTAATTGCAAGCTGTCAGATTCAATGTAGTATCACCTGGCCTGAAAACAGTCTGTCCTACTAGCGAAGGCTGGCCAGCTGATTGATTTGACACAGATCTACACTAAAGAAATATATTCATCGCCATGGAAATTACTCCCTGAATGAAATTTTTTTTTTCTCAAGTATCGTAAATCATAAATATTTGGATTAATAAACCCAACCTGACTCACGCCTAAGGTGAATCGCTCAGCATCCAAGGTTAACATGTTACGATATGATTCTACTGGTTACCTGACAGCAAGACTGGAGATGACCTCGGTGCCACACGGAGCCGTCAGCATCGGCAGGAAGCTCTTGCCATCCCACTTTGTGAGGTAGCAAAAAGGAGGTTTTCTGTCTCGTTTATGGGGGATCTGTACTGTGTAAAGTCTCAGGGCGTCTTTTTGGTCCTCCACCTTCCCAAACCTGAAATCCAAGAAAACAATGTTTATCATCACTGTCACATCATCCAACAAGGACATGGTAAGGTGAACAATTGGAATGCTCTTCCATAAAAAGATTTTTTTCCCATTATCATTAATATATATTTATATTCTTTCTTTTTTTTTACCTGCAAGCCATGTATCGATAAGTCTTCTCAGGTATGTGAGGCATGGTTTCAAGCCATTTAAGACCCATGGCCAACTGGCTGCCACTCCATACACTGCAGGCAAAGTCCCGACCAACAGTCACCAGGTGCTGCATGAGAACACAACATGTTGATCATTACTGTAATGAATCAATGATCCTGTATTTATTTCTGTAGAATTTCCACACCTAGAGTCAAAAATGCTTCACCTTATTCCCTGGACTCATATCCAAGTCTTCAATCTCCCCCTCATGTGCTTTGAAGTCAAATTTCTTCTTTAGGGATGGAAACTGTAGAACAGCAGAAGCATAATCTAAGTCAAGACATTAGTTCACTGGTCCTGTGAGGAGTGTAATGTACACAATTTCCTGTTAAGATAAGCAACAAAGTAAATTAGAATGAACGGGATATGTCATCTAAGTATTTTTGTAGCTTCCCCTATCATTCCTTTCAGTTATAATGGAATATGTTAATAGAGAGTTATTATGCTTTTCTGTCTTTCCTGACCTGTAAATGTTGTTACAGTGTCAGATACTCGTGTCAAATGATGAGGTTTGTGCATGTGGAAGTGAACCCTGCAGGCTGTTTCATTTGGCTCTGCACGCCGTGTTTTACAGTATTTTTCCAGTGACTTTTTTATATGGGCATGTCAGCTCGTGCACACTGCGCTGTGCCTGACCCCTCCCCCGCTCTGCTCAGACACTGCTGCACTCTGCTTCAAGGATTACTGTCAGCACTTTGTTCAAGATGGCTCCAATAAAGTGGTTTTTTTGTTTGTTTTTTTTTTCAGGTGAATAAAAGACAGTTAACTTTGTTAAACTTTCCTAAAGAGGCGAGCACCAGACAGAAGTTGACAGCGTTCCTGTTCCTGTGGATTTATTCTGTGTGGATTCATTCACTTCCTCAACATGAGCACATGAGCTGGATTAATGACTAGACTGCTGCTGAAGGACCACACGTTGTTTTGTCCTGTTGAAGAGTGAGAAGCGCGAGCTGTAAGTAACATTTTATCAGTCCTAGCTGTTTATTTTGTGTCATTAAAGAGGTTGTAAGTACAAGCGAGTGTGGAGGGGCGCATGAGGGAAAGGGGGAGGAGGAAATAGCACAGAGCGTTTCAAGAGAATGCAGAAAATACAAGAAAAAGAGAGAGCGCGAGTCAGTTTTATGAAGGTCTACAGACTTTACTGTTCAGTCAGTTGTGTTTAGCTGCTCTACAGGAGTCCAAAATCAAAAGGAAAGACCCAAGAATGAGTATAACAGCTCTCCTTTAAAGCAATTTTTGCTCACCAGTTATACAACTGATATGTCAGGGATAATCAATGAGTAGGTGTGTGTTAAACAGTTTGAAGGCACAACATGGAGGCGAAGAACCACCAGACATAAAGCTGTACACTAGCACAGCCACTGTACACTTGAATGGCAAAAACAGTCAGAGCTTTATGTTATTAAATTACATGTGACCACGACTGTCACATGCCATCACTTGAACTGACTTCAATTCAGTTGGATTTTAATAAATGAACTCGTATCTTTTCCACAGCAGCTCTGCAGCTGGAAAACCAGCAAACCTCCTGACACCAGCTCATCTTCAAAAAACTCCCTGACAAATTAATCTCAACTAAAATCTCCACTAATGCTAGTTTTTCTCACAAAAAGTAACCTGACAGAGATTCAGTTCATTATGTTGCTGAAGGCCCGAACATACTTTCCACAGTGTGAGTCCGCAGGCATCTGTGGACTGGGAGAGCGTATTTATTTGTGCTAAAGACAAAGGCTCGAGCCAGTCTGGCCGTACGTGATATATGTGTGCAGTGCTCAGACTGCAGCAGAATAAACAAAAGATTACAGAATAAGTTTTAGTGACTGCACTTCTTTTCTTTTATTATTTTTAGCCAGACTGAAGTTACTAATTTGTATCTTAAACCAAATCCATGTCCACCAGGCAGAGACAACAGGAGAAAAAAAAAGTTCCAGCAGAGATGAAGGAGAGCACATTCTTATCTGAACGGGACATGTTATATTCTTTTATGTTGTTGTTGTTGTTGTTGACCAAAATAAGAACAAACCAACCTAAAAAGGACTGCTGACAGCAAAGACTGACAGATGTCACACTGAGTAAATCTGGGTAAGAAAATACTTTTAAAAAGACTTGAAAAAGTCAATGTTGTCATTGTAACAACTGGACGGCAGCGTTTTATAACCAAAGCGCACGCAGTCGGCACTTTTTCCACATTAACAGTATCTGTGGTCACAGATTTTGGGCTGCACACGGACGTCCACAGAGGGGTGAGTGTGGATGACGTATCCACGTACTAGAGTGGACCCCCGTGGGCACGGAAAGTATGAACAGGCCTTTAGTCTGTCACGTAGCTGTAACAAAAATCCAAACTATTACGTACGTCAGCTAAGTGAGATAACACAAGAGTGATCTATATGAATAAATTCATATCTACTGGAACACAGTGAGATCTGTACAGAGCCTCAGAGGCAGCACTGTTCTTCTGTCCAGGTAAAATATGAATCTAAACCCACATTCAAACAAACTAACGTAGCAGCTACAATTATCTGTAAGGTTTGATTTCTATAAAGGAATTATTCCAAAATGCTACGGATACATCACATTACAATCACCAGAGAGCTGCACAGGTCAGTTCATTGGTTCATTTTCTGTGTGGTGACGACGTGAGGGGTCGGCTGCTGCTGCTGCAGATGACCCCTCCTGTTGTCTGACTTGGCGAGCTGTGGCTCTTTACAAGTCCCAAAATTTAGCAACAGATTTACACACAGACTTTACTGGGACAAACGGACCACATATTGTGAATCTATGTGGTTACATTCTCACTTAAAATCATTTTAAAACTTACTGAAGTGTTGTATTTACAGTCCTCTGGTGAAACTTACAAACAGCCTCTCTTAGCCACTTTGTTAGATTACTGCCCCGCCCTTTCTGCTACATAGGCAAGATGGCGAGTGCTCTTTCATGTTGCTATAGTTACAAGGTGGGTGGAGAATGAATTCCAAAAAGTGATTAGACTTGAGCCAAGCTACGTGTACGTTAAATGGTTTTAAAGCACACCCGTCAGCCAATCAGAAAACAGTATTCACCCAGACAACAACCTAACTGAAATTAAACAACCGCAGCATCAACGAGTAAACAGTGTTTACCTCCCAGACTCGGATGTGTCCGTCTGTTCCTCCTGTCAGCAGAAGGCTTAGATCAGGACTGAACCTGACCACCTTCTGGAGGGGGTCCTGAGGGTTCAGGTCTGACTGCACCTCAGCCAGACTAGTCACAGTAATGTGAGCCGTCTCTTCCTTCATTTTAGACGCATCTCCCGACGCTGCAGCTCCATCCTTTTCACCTTTGTCTCCTTTCCCAGCTCGTCGCCTGGCACTGTTTCCTACTGCACAAATAACACAGGTCTTGACTGGATATCAAAAATATGTATATATACACATATGTTTATTCATACAGCATGTATGTAAATATAACTGATGTCTGTCTTTTTGAACCTTTCATGATTTGAGTCATCATGCTTCTGTCTACAGTCTTAATGGCACATTTTGTTCAGAATCCTACAACTTTTCTTAAATGTGGTGCACGTTAATTTAAACAAAGTTTCAAAAAGGGAAGGCACAATACTGACATTTTATGAATGTCCGATAACATAAAACTTCTACAGTCGTTTTGATCGACTGGGACAAAGATACTCTTTATTTCACCTGCTTTCATTCCTCTAGTCTTTCTTTCACCAGATTTATTAAAACTAAGCTTTGATGGCAGGACAAAAATGTCGATTGGGCTAAACGTCCCTATTAGGCCCACTAAAAAACAATTACATTATCACTTTTGCTGTGTGATATATCTTCCAGTGAGGCTGCTTGTTGTCTAAATGATCAGTTTTATTGTGAAATTTACTTTTATTGTTTGTTTTTTCACATTTCTACTCCTGTTTTTTGGTAGTACTCATTTGCTATTGAAACACCTGAGCCTGACTTTTGAATTATTGTGACAAACAATAAAAACATTAAAGATTGGTATAAATGAATTACTGACTATTCAAATGAGAGAGTAGACATTAATTTGAACCAAAATGTTCTTAGATGAGAACAGCTGTCAGTGTCGTACATACATACTGACAGATTACAGCAGCAGATTGTTTTCAGACTGTAGCGTCAGCCTTGCCTTTTTCTTCAGCAGCAGCTGTGCCTCCTTGCTGTGTGTGGTGTTTAAAATTCATCATGCAGCAGGTCCCGTCCTGTCCAGCAGCGATCACAGCATTACCCACAGCCATGTTCATGGTGGCGCGTGTGTCAGTGTCATGGCAGTGAAGGAGACTCGCACTGTACTGGTGCTCTCCAACCAGCTGTAGATCCAGGAAGTGCTGAAACACAAAGGAACGACTCTGTTACTGCTACTGGTTACACAAACTCATAAAAAAAATCCACATTTCCTTTCATAAAGTAACGGGAAATAAATGTAGAACCTGAAGTTGTACCAAATGCAGTCAAAGTGGATCGATCGTGTTTAAATATATTTAATAACTCGGCCGGTGTTCTTTGCGAAGCACAGCGGAGAGTCATTCATTCCTTGTGATTTGTCAGTGATCTGAATCCTGCGGGACATTTTTCAGTAACTTTATTAAAAGCCTGTGTACCAACAATCAATGCTTAGCTGTTAATTTACGGTGAAATCGTTGGACTGCAGTTCAGTTTTAAATGTTTCATGTTGCTCTGAACAGAAACTCGCATTTCAAACACTCTGCTGTGAAAATCTGTGTCTGAAACCAAAAATCGAAAAATAATGAAGCACTTGGACGAAAACATAATTCCAAAACCGAATGCTGTTTTTTGCAGTTTTTAATTTGTTTTGCCAATTTTTTCACCTTTGCATACATGAAATAAACGTGCTTTAGTCATGCTTTAAAAAACAAAAACAAAAAAAACAAACAAAACAAAACAAAACAAAACAGAAAAACTTTTACAAAATTCCAGTTCCCTTTTGCTTTGACATTGTTACTGGCAAAATTTCTGGCCCTTTTAAGATGTCAGCTGTGGATGGTGTTGTAACTTTAAGGAAAAATGTTTATTTCATAAGGATTTATAAGTTAACAATGCATGAAACGTTTAAGTTAACGGTACATATTGAACAGTTAACGTACTGTAACACACTGAGTTTAAAGAAGACTGTAAATTTCATTTGATATTTGATCTGTGAATTACAAGTGCAGTTACAAGTTTTTTCCAGCCTTAAAAAACAGTTTTGATATCAGCACTTATCAGAGAACATATATGCCGGTATATCTACAATGGGCCGATATCGGCCAGTAATATCAGCAAACCGATAAATCGGTCGAGCCCTCGTTATACATAAATATATACACATGTCTATATGTGTATATTTACATGTATATATATATATATATCTGTGGGTTGCTGCTTGATCACATCATCAATAACACCCTCGTTTGATAAACATTATTCGGCTTTTTGACTTATTCCGCCGAACGCTGTAAAGGCTGTTTTTGCCATTTTCAGCCGAATAATTTTGGCTGGCCAAACATTTGGTACAGCTAACAGCTAAGTAGCTCTCCTTCAGCAAATTTTAGGTTTGCAGTGCGTTCTTGGTTTAATCATTGCAACATATTGAGAGATCCAGCAGGTTGTTTGTGACTGAGGGGAGTAGATAGACAAGAACTGCCGAAGCATTTTATGATCTTCACATATTTCGTAGGATGAGTAGACAGCCTGAGATGAAGCTAAGTGTATTAACAGCATGTGAAGAAATATTCATCATCCATCTCATTCGCTCCGTTGATGTGCCTTTCTTGAGACCACCGACCAAACAAATGTCTGCTGCTAACGACTGGAGCTAGAGACGGGCATTTGAAGAAATTTTCTTGATCGGTCATTGGGAAAATGGACGACCAATTATCAATCAATTTTTTTGTTTTATATTAAAATGCCTATGCCAGAAAATACAAAATACAGCATGTTCTTCCTCAATTCAGTCTTTAATCCAAGGGGAACTGATAGTCCATCAACAATCCTCTTAGACAAGGCAGTTAAAGTTCAACTGTTAAGCTGCCTTGGGTTCGATTCCACCCTGTGGCCCTTTGCTATGTGTCATTCCCTTTGTCTCCCCAGTTTCCTGTCCACTCTTCAGCTGTCCTATCAAACAAAAGCACAAACCCCCAAAAAATATCTAAAAAAAAAAAAAAAAAGAAAAAGAAAAAGAAAAGGTCCCACGCCAAACTTCACCTTGACCTCCTCATGTTTATGTTTCATATCTGCGGCAGCCATGACAGCAGCTGGTAGACGGCTGAGTAAAGCTATTTCCATTTTCTCTGTCTTTGAAAACTAGTGAAACATCGCCTCCTGTTGGTGAGATTGTTCGTTGCTGCCACACAGTGAAATTTACTGCACTGCTTAAAGACTCATACTACCCAACAACCTGTATATACATTACGTTACGTTTGAAATTCTAAACGATGAATTACTGATCATCAATTAATCACGCCAATCCCTAATTGGCACAACCTTGAAACTCACTACTTACCACAGCATTCTTTATTCCCGTCTTTGAAGCCCCTCCTCCTCCAGCTGTGATCACCAGTCCTGTGTCAGGGTCCACTCTAATGCAGTATAAGGGAAATGGGGCTCTGTACAGATCCGGCACCTTCCTCTTCCCCATTGTTGTTGTGCAAGTCACTCACACGTCCTCATAAAACCACCACATTCAACCACACCTCTGCAAAACAAAGTGGCTAGTTAACAGAAGGACTGCACGGATTTTATTGCAACTACAGCTGCACTAAGACAAAATATTATTGTAATGTAATCTGATTCTCAAACTTTCTCTGGAAAGGCTTATTTACTGCATATTTTAAGTGTGCATTGCCTTTTTGTATGTAGCTTACGCTTGGAGGTACGATTTCTTTCAAGGAATTAAAAAAATGAAATGTAAAATATGAAAGCTTTACGTCACATTTGTAATATTATACTGAATAATACATTTGTAGGTCTGTAAGATTCTGTAGCAATTAAAGATTTTATAAGTTGGGAAAACAGAAATTGTAAATAAATGCGATTCCCAAGTGCTTGTCTGTACAAACACTAACAGATGCAACATTTGCCTCAGTCAGTACCCTACACGGGCCACCCCAGTGAAAAATCTCCAGACACAACACTGGAAGGAATCCATGACGCTGAGTTTTTGTCAAATCTATCACATCATAAAGTCACAAGCAGTGATTAGCAGGAATAAGCCGTTTTGCCCTCATCAGCAGGAAACAGCTCAAACAACCGAGTTTAAACCAGTGTCCACCAACAAGCAAGCGTCTGGCTTCACAGTGATGAGCACTAAAGCTGCGCAATTTGGAAAAAAAATATCTATAGCGTTTATTTGGACTGATACTGCAACTGCAGTATGATCTGTGATATAAGAGGGAAAGATGATTTTTTTCATATTATTCCCATTTTTATTGAAAAACGTTCAAATAGTTATGCCATTAGAAAACGTACAGCGGGTTGTATTGCGATCTTGATTAAATTCCATTAATTGTGCAGTGATGAAGGAACTTTTGTTCACTTTTGTTTAAACAAGGACCAATGCCCGGGCACGTGACGCTGACGAGGCAGGCTTGGCTGTGAGAGCAGTGCAGTCTGCAGACTGTCTGCAGCAGCTCACTGATAAACAGCGGTGATACGTACTCGTCTTCTCCACACAGAAAACTGATCAGGAATCAATAAAGAATCGGACCGATGAGCAGAATCGATAAGAGCATTGGTATCAATAAAATGTATTCAAATCCTATCCCTAATCGTGATTTCTTAATTTGGGTATGTATAGAAATGTTTAGGATATTATGATTTTAGAATCAAACTAGTATGAGGTGTAGAAGGCTGCTGCAGTGTGGAAATCTTCCCATCGACTACGCTTATGGTGACACCGAACATTTAGCAAGAAAAACAGGATTTTCATTATTAAGAGGCTATAGAGGGCACACACACACACACACACACACACACACACACACACACACAGACTGAGTTCCCCCTTCATGAAGAAAAATTAAAAAGTTGTTGTGTTTTACAGCAACGTTTATTTTGCACAAACTTAACCACCTTTAGAATGCTGTCCTCTTTACGTGCTGTCAGTTTTTCCCGCTGCTATAAAGGTGGTGCAGAGCATGGATATTTTCATGGCTATAATCAAAGTGGAAACTCTCACAGGTTTGTACCCTGTAAGAAGTGAACTCTCACCATAGCAGTCATGACAACATCATGTGTATTCTGGTTTAACCTGCACATGGACTGTCCCTTCAGTGGCAGCAGGTATCTTGTCTGGCCCTGATGTGAGTTGCTCGGATTGAATGACACACTTGAAAAATAAAACTGAGGACAGACATGAAACACTTCAGTGTTTTGGTGTGTGATAAAATCTACTGCTGCGTAAAAAACAAAGCAAATCCTCACATTTCCTGTAACACATATGGCCATTATTCCAGCGCACACATACACTGCACCACCAGATGCTGCAGCTGCCTTTACAAAGTCACTGACAGCCACTTTATGACCGTGTCCGCTGAAATACGACGACCAAGTTTTTTGGAAACCGTCTGTGCTCGATGAGGGCAGTGTTGGTAATCGACGCGGTTAGCCTGGCTAACTGTGTAACTTAGCAGCTGCGCTAACTCGGGTTTATGCTAACAGTGACAGCTGCGGACGAAACATCTGTTTCCAAAAGTGACGAAAGGAAATTTCAGCTGGTAAGCGCAGCTGTTAATGTGTCAACACCGGTGACGGTTTCGTTTAAACTCTTAAGCTAACAGAACCAGTAAGCTAACGTTGACGGTACCGTTGCACCACAGTCAGCCCGCTGGTGTGCTAACTCTCACCGGGAATTAAATTACAAGCTTCCTACCTGGTTGAGCAGTTGGTCTGGTTTCTCTTCCGCTGTAGTCTTATCAGATACTTGAGTACTTAATCAGATGGATTCATTGTGGTGACAGGCTCATGATGAACAGCAACTGCTAAGACTTGACAGTATGAACCATGAACAGACAGACAGCAGAGCAGCACCGACTTCCTGCTCCGGCGAACGTCATCGGCCTGCTGGGCCAATCACAGACAGAGTAGGGCGGATCATGCCTTCGCCATGGTAAGGTCCCTAAAGACGCCGAAAGCATTAGCATCAACTAAAACCAGTTTGACGGCCACTTTCCTACCTACACGTCAGCAGCGTGTGACGCGCGGATTGGATCAGAGCGGCTCATGCCTGCGTCCTGATAAAAGTCAAGTGTGTGAAGCTTAAGACAAATAGAAATACTGTTTAGACACCTCCATTTTGTTTATCTTTTAGGACTTTACATACCACAGATTTTCATAACACGTAACGACCCGACACACACACACACACACACACACTCGTGTTTGTATTCCTATACTTGTGAGGACATTAATTGACATAATACATTTTCTAGTACTTAACCCTAACCTAACCTTAACCCTCAAAAAGCCCAGCAACAAAGTGAGGACCAGCCAAAATGTCCTCGCTTATAAGAAATGACCTCACTCCGTTGCTTAAAAATTCATGCTGGTCCCCACTGAGGTGACAGTGCATGCACACACACACACAGATTTGCACAGATATTCTTTTTGGGACTTTACTTGAGTCATTTGTACAGCCTAACCCAAAACCTTTACCCTAACCGAAACCTTGACCTAACCTCAATTCATACCTAAACTTAACCAGGACCTCAGAAATCAAGTCATGCCAGATTACCAGTCTTTGGTCCCGATAAGGACTATTGGTCCTTATACGGTCAGTGTAAAGGTCCTACATAGGCAGCAGAAACATGGCCACACACACACACATGCGTTTGTGCAGCTATACTTGTGAGGACACTCATGGACAAAGCATGTCCTTGTCCTTACCCTAACCCTAACCATTAAAACTAAATGCCTAACCCAATTCTGACCCTAACCCTAAAACCAAGTCTTAACCCACAAGAAGCCCTCAAAAGGCCTGTCAGAGAATGACGACCAGTCGAAATGTCCTCACTTTCAAAAAATGTCCTCACTTCCATGGTGTAAAACAAATGACTAAAAAATTTTTCTCACAAAGATAGTTGTACAAAGGCACACACACACTCACATATACACATACCTGTATAAGTTTCATCCATCCTGTGATGTAATATTTCACATGTAGATGTGATGGACTGTTTCATAGTACACACGGCAGGACGTTTAGCGTCACCTGGAGTTACGTGGACATCTGATTTCAATAATTCCTGCTGGACAGAAATTATTTGCTAAAACTACCAGATTCACAAATCAACATGCAGTCACGTTTTTGTTCCCACATCCTCTTTTTAGCCTTTTCTGCGTGATTGACACGTTTTGATCACTTTTTCCTGCAAAACTGAGGTAAGAGCTACAACTTTATCTCAACCAAGATGCCACTGCTCCAGCAGACCATGCTGTAAAAGATGGCCGACGCCACAACAGTGTCAAAAAAAGATCTTCAGAAACGTCACCTGCACTCCAAAAGACCTCAGTCCTTCTCTGTAGGTGGAGCCTGCTCTGATCTTTCTCATTGAGTGCAGTGGAGTGCAAACAAAATGATGATAGATCTTTGTGGTCCATCCTGTTTTTTAGGACAAAGACGATGAGCAATGTTGATCCCTTCCTCCATGCAGCCCCAGAGCGACTTCTTTCTCGCATCTTTGTTTGCCCCCTCTTTCAGCCTGTGCAGCTTAAGTTACCGTCTCCACATGTAATGCTTGCATTCAGCAACTCCTGCCATTGTGATTGGGTTTTCTTTTTTTAGATTCTCAATCTCTAGCTTCATGTATTCCAGAAGTTCTTCATGTCACGTGTCACATATGTTTAAAATAGTTTTTTCTGGGCTCATTCTGGGCTCCTTATTATTAACAGTCGTAGCACCACCAGCATGAGACTTGTGTGTAACTGTGTCATATACACCCACCAGCCACTTTATTAGAGACACCTATTCAACTGCTCATTAATGCAAATATCTAATCAGCTAATCACATGGCAACAACTCAATGCAATTAGGCATGCAGACATGGTCAAGATGACCTGCTGGGGGTCGGTAGAGCAGGCGCCCCATATACAGAAGCTGTGTCCTCACCGCAGTGGATCCGAGTTTGATTCCACCTGTGGCCCTTTGCTGCATGTCATTCCCCCCCTCTCTCTCCCCTGTTTCCTGTCCACTCTTCAGCTGTC
>JAQLOL010000025.1:29703674-29716554 GCA_029783665.1 Naso thynnoides
TGTTTTAGTGTCGGTACATGAGAGGACACCACTAAACATTCAGCGAGTTTCACGTCTTTTTAAACGAGTGTTAACTGTATTATTTGACAGATTGTCTGAGTGCACATGCTCCTCCGTTGTTTTCAGCTAGCGGTGACATCAGCAATGGGCTCCAGCTCTCAGGACTGCACCGTTCATCCTAATAATGCTGTGGAACATCGATGTGATCGTAAATATCTTTATTCATAAGGCTTGATGTGTAAAGTTGCAAGCTGCAAACAAATTAGCAAGTTAATGTTAGCTGTAGCATGAGACTCGTTGGCAAGCGAATCAGCTGCAGTGGCGCCGGAATGAGTTTTGAGGTGGGGGGACGGTTTTGAAAGATGGCTATAATGAAGTTTATTCACATTATTTTTCATTCAGTCTCAGCTTTGCCTGCCATTTTTGTACAACTAATATAAGAAAATGCACTCCCTCTTCTCAATAGGATGGGAGCACTGGTCTGCCACCGAGCAGCAAAAAGTGTCTGTCTCAGGAAATGTCTTGTTATGCTGTCATCGCTAACCAATTAATCAATCAAATCAGTCAATATTTCTCTTGTTTATTACATCCCTTTATGGAAAACAAGATAAAAATAAAGTAGGCCTACTGTATAGGCAAAACAGTAGTGAATAACCAACTGATTTAACAAGCATAAAACAATTAACTTACTGAACTCAGTTGTTACATATGCCCTCTGACAGATAACAGAGGGAAAAAAATAACAGAAGAAATCTAAACAGAAGCTTTCTTTATGCAGCAGATGCTACAGAGCCAACGGCTCATCATAACCAAAGTGAAAAACAAGGCTACGTTTGCTCAGCGTGTCTGAGAGTGACTGTTGCACCAAGAAGTAATTAATATTAACAATAAAGCCAGTCAGCTGTCCGCCATATCTCTCTCCATTTCTCTCTCACACACATTCACACTCACTCACGCTCGCAAGCACCTGAAGGCGCGCATTTTACACAGACACACATTCTTATACTGTAATTTCAGCCGTCAAAAATAATAATAATAATAATAATAAAAATATATAATTCTCGTCTATAGGAACTAGACTATCACTGCCAAGAGAAGCCTTACAGGACTTTTTGAAGTAGCCCTATTAGTGGCCCATTTTCCTTTTTTTCCAAACTACGGTAGGCCTACTTTGCACGCTTATCATGCACAAAACAAAAGCGGTCTACAACTTTTCACAAGTCGTTGTTGTCAGTCAGGTCCTTGTGAAAGTGCAGGCAAAGCAAGTTGTTGAGCCGTTTCTCCGTTATTGTGCATCGGCTCTCTCAGAGAAATTTGCTCTCTGCGGAGAAGTACCTCTCTCACACACACGCCTTTCAACTTTCTCTAAAGAAGAAAAGAAACAAAAGATAATACGTCTAATTTTTATTTTGAATCTTAAATTAGCAGTTGATAACTTTTGCAAAAGAGCTAGCAAGCTAACATTAGCTGTAGCATGACACTTGTTGGGAAGCAAATCTGCTGCAGCTGCTTTTGCGCCAGCTCGCGCTTTATTCCGTTTGTTGTCTCTCTCTCTTTTAGTCCAGTTTGATCTGAGACCAAACGGTTGCAGGGAAAGTAACAGCAGAGTGAACTTGTCCGTCTCAGCTCGAGCTGGAGCCGACTGACGGTGTGGCTTGCACAGACTCTGTTGTTGGCAGAGCACGGTGAGCTAATCAGCTCGTACCGACGTCACCTGTTGCTAAGAAGCGCAGGGTAGACCAGCCAATCAGGACAGAGAGTACAGAGAGCGTCACTGATTTTTCATTTCTCTGCAAACCCTCGTCCTGGCACCATGGCACAAACAGGGCTGATTGCAGACCAATTTAGCAGTGAATGGTGTCATTTTTCAACCACTATTACACTGTTCCACCGGGTTATACATCATAATGACAAAGCTAAGCAAAAAAAGTTGTCTAATTTCACTTTAATGTGAGCTTGATTGTCTGTCTTTATGTGTCAGCTTGTAAACGTCCCCTCCCCTTGACTGGCTCCACCCCCCCATGACACTCACAGATAAGTGGGTCCGTCTAATGGATGATGGATACTACAGTCTGCAAAAGGTTGTTTTTATATTTTAGACATTTCTATCCATATGTAAACTAAAATAAATGAGTGACAGCCAGCTGTGCAACATCAGTGGTTCTCAAACTGTGGAGCTGGCCCCACAGAGGTGGCACAGAGTCACTAAAGGCGGTCATTGATTACCAGAGTAAAGATATTGATATCAGTCTGCCTCACTGTTGCCTGTTTACTCTCACACAGCGCTGGACAAAGTTACTGCTAATGCTAACTTGTTTTCTTCTGCTGCTGCATCACATTTAATGTAAAAGGTTTTAACTGTGAGGCAGCCCCAGAGGACACAATGTGTTTTTCACGGATGTTTGCACACTGAGCAGAAACAGTGAGCTGCACGTCTCCGACTCAACTCCTCCTGTTCATGTAAACACAGCAGAATATTAACTGACTTCTCGATGAAAACAGCGGTGAGTTTCTTTGTCTGCAGCAGTTTCATTGAGAAGTCCTCATGGTGTCTGAAATATTTAGGATTATATCTTTAACAAAGAGATGTCCTCACCTGTGATTCAGTGTTTAATGCTTCCTTCAGGGGATTTCATAAAGCCTAAACCTGTTTGAGGACGACTTCAGCAAAGAAGGTACGAGATCTAAAGAGATAAGTCTGGCTGAATGTGTTTGATACAAAGAATAACAGAAAGCTCATTATCGCTTCATCTCATCTTGAGCTTGATCCGTCTTTAGGTATTCACAACAGATGCCTCCAAACACAGAAGAACTTGTACAAATACTCTTTAATCCAGAGTGCAACAAAACCTGCGTGTAGACATTTAAATGAAGTGAATTATAAAAGATAAGAATGTGAAATTTCCCCTTAAATTATTTCAGTGTCAGGAGTCATGTATCAAAATTTTATTCTGTGCAAACAAGTGAAACCAATCTGCCAGGTTATTTCTGTGTGTGTGTGTGTGTGTGTGTGTGTGTTAATAGTGCAGAAACCTTATTTGAAATTCTCATGCGGATCCCAAAAAGCCCAAAGTTTCCACAGACATCAAATCTGTCAGTGTGAATTTGGGGGAAATTGTTAAAAAAAAAAAAAGTTGCAGTAGAATATGAACATTTGACAGAACGATTCCACCTTTGAAAACATTTTGGTTTTGAATATTTCATTCTGCATAAACAGCTTCAATGAAGCACAGGAGGACAAGGATGTTTGGATGATTTGAAAATCATTAACCTTTGCGCTTTTTCTGTGGAAAACAAATCAGCCCTTAGGCTTTGAGTAAATTCTGAATGGAGCTGGAAGTCCATGTTAAATCTTGTTAAACTCAAAATACAATATATGAAATATTTATAGTCATTTCATTTGTATGACCTCATTCTGTCAGCAATCCAAAAAGTTTAGACTGAGCTGAGAAACATGCTTCCAAAACCCACAAACCTCACAAAGTACATCTGCATGACGCCGATTAGGGACAAACTCCCAACAGACCTGTCGAACATTTTTAAACACACATCTTACAATAAAGAGGGAGATTATTTCTCATCATCAGTGCAACTTAACATCTGTGTGACAACTTGAGAATCCCACACAAGATCTATACAAGGAGGATGAAGTCAGAAATCCCGGCACACACAATTCACAAGCACGACAGACGTTACAGGTGCAAATCATCGAACGTTTCATCTTTTAAATGTTCAACATGTCAGTCACAGACTGCTGATGAGTTTGGAGTTTGGAGGAGGACTCGTTTAGTCGCGCAACTCATAAGGAAAAGTTTTATGTTTTACTTCCTGCACGACCGAATGGAGGCCAAAAATAAACTGAACTTTAACCAGAAGGGAATATCATGTTCCAAAGATGGAGCTCATTTCATGAAAAATTATTAAGACCAAACCTGACAGAATTACAAATAATTAAATAAAATGAATGAAAAAATGAATGAAAAAAAAAATATATTCAATTATAATTGTTAAAGGACAAAAATCTGCTCTCAGATAAATTAATATAAAAATTACAAAGAAACTGTGTTATATAGGCCGGTACGGTCTGGTACTGCGTACCTCCAAAAGATTAAGCGTTGGTACGCAGAACCGGAAAGAGGGGAAAAGAGCTGCCTGTCTAAACCCGCGTTCAAAACCAGCCGCAGTCGCACTTTCAACAAGAAAACACGTCTGCTAATGTGACATCTTAAACAACACGTGAACTCCTTATCAACTGCTTCTGAACCGTCCGTGCTGTGTTTTGCTCCTAGCTGCATTGACCCAGCTGCTTTTCATTAGTTCACGTTAGTTCACGTTAGTTCACGTTAACGCGAGCTTCTGCTAACACGCAGCAGCTGATGTCCAGCGTTGTGAGGTTTTCACAGGCAGGCATTTTGTCACAAAGTCTCTCAAGTAAAACATGTGGCCGAATGAGTTGTGATGTTTCATGACATTCTGTTTTATTCCGACAACACAAACAGCAGCTCGGACCAGCGGCATGTTAGGTGACGATCAGGGACTCCTCTGTAACTCAGTGGTACGTTACTGCGTACCTTTACTCCATAAACACAGTGCCTGTAAAAGAGTTTAATTTTATTGTTCTTGGATGTTCAATTTCTTCAACACCCAAACCGCGTACTTTAATAATGCTGCACCAGGACAGGACGATTAATAAATGCATCCAACAAAATTCCAAACATCCTTGTGGTTGGCTGACATGCTGTCAACATGTTTTAAATATCAGCTGTTAAAGACAAATTTAATTGTAATTTTAAATTATTTGTTCCCTTATTTATTCATGTAACACTTATGTCTGAAAGTCCAAAGACAGAGACTTATTCACTGTTGTGGTTTTAAATTAAATTAAGCTGTTATAAAGTTAAACAAAACAAGTCATGGGTATTTTGAAAGTTACACTTTAACCATTAAAACAAATCTTTTGCTCTACACAATGTCACGTGTTTCTACTCTGTTTCTACTCCATACAAGTACTAAAATATCAAAACATTTTTTTCAGTGATGCATTCAGCCGAGGAGAAATGAACAAACTGCCTCTCTTTTCCTTCTTCATCTGGTGCGTTGTGTCCTGATTGAAATTTTTGATGGACTTTAAAATTACAGAAGTTCACACTAATGAAGACAGAGCTAAAAATGATTCCTGTCTGACTCGTGTCTCCATAAGCACAGAGTGTTTCTGTTGAGACAAGTTTAAATTAACTGTGCAGTGCGCCGCTGTCTCTCCCTGCAGTCAATTTAAGCAAATAATATTCCAGTCAGATTGTCAACATACAGAGATGGCTCTGTAGCTGTGGGCAGAAGAGTGCAGCACACACAGGTTATTTTGTGACACAACAGTTTATAGCGCTCATGACTCATATTCTACCCGGCAGTCGCTTCGACTCTGACGTAAAGACGATTTGAGCACCTACACTTTCAAACAAGCTGTGAGCGAAACGAATGTACTGTGAATTGTTTTTCACCCAGATCCAACTTTTGTGACGCCCAGATTAATTTCTGATACATCTGCATATGTCATTAATCATAGTTAGTATTAAAGTTGAAACACAGTTGTCGCACACACCAAAACGATGTTTGCTAACTGCTAACTCTTTCATCCAAATACGACGCTTCACATAAAATTTACGGAAGGGCTGCCTTGCCAGTGGGAAGTGGATATGGGATCAGTAGACGAATTTTAGCGGGTCTTCCCGCATTTGAAAAACCTGTGTAGACCTGCTAATTTCAGTGTAACAGTGATATTACTTTCTCTGACTTTCCTCTGACTTTTCACTGTGAATGCCAAACGTCCTCTCCTGTGAATTCATGTGAAAGTCAGCATTTAGCTGAAATGTTTTTGTCGTAAATATAAAATATCTTTTAAAATCATACTTTTTATTAAACTGTAATAAGTCTTTTGTCAACACTGAGGTTTGGTTCCACAAAATGTCTAATGTCTTGCTCGCCTTCTTGTCCGTCTGACCTGTTTCAGGAGTTGTACAGCCAGTCCTATGATGAGATTGGAGTCATGTTTGCCTCGATCCCCAACTTCTCTGACTTCTACACAGAGGAGAGCATCAATAATGGAGGGATTGAGTGCTTAAGGTTTCTCAATTAGATCATCTCAGACTTTGACAGTGTAAGCTGCTGTCCTCATTCTTCTTCCTCTGTTTTAGTAACTGTAGCCCCTGACGATTGCACGAGGGTTTGACATGATGCACCATGAGAAATTCTGTTCCTAGATTTTGAAGTCACTCAGAAGTGAAGTCATCTTTGACAGGTCTTTTTAATGCAAATGTGAGTGGTAGATATCGCACTTCTGTTCATTTTGTGAGGGATAATCAAGGAGTAGGTGTGCGTTAAATTATTTTAAGGTATGATGTGGAGGCGAAGAACCAACCAACACAACGCTGTACACTAGCACAGCCACTGTACACTCAAACAGTCTGAGCTTTATATTATTAAATTACATTTGACCATGACTGTCACCTGCCATCACTTGAACTGACTTAACTCTCAGAATCCGAGGGCCCGTCCTCAAGCCCAAAAATAACATTGAAAAAAAAAATATTGCCATAAATACACCAGTGGTCATAGCTGAAACTTTAAAAACTTTTAAATTGTCAGATTTTCAAGTTTCTGATGTTCATTGAATGTCTCACAAATGACGTGGGACACGTATTAAAATCTGAGCATAAATCTGACTTAAAACTGAGAACTCAAATTTGCTTTATTCCTCATGTCTTCTTTTAAAATCTGTTAAAAAAAAACCAGCTTGTGTCGTCTACAATCTATAAAAAACAAAAAATTCTGCGTTCCTTTGTGCACTCTGGAAGCCATGAATGATTCAGTTGGCCCTCCCCTTGCTTCTTTATGATTCATGAGTGCAGTGAACCCTGAGCACTGCCTGGAAGGATGCCTTATGCCGCCTGAATACGGGCTGCAGAGTTACTGCTACATGTATGTAGAGCCACCAAAATATTCATCCTATGTTCCTCAGACTTGAAGGCACCTAAAAATATGTTGCTTGTATTGAATTGTTATTTTTAAAATTTTTGGATATTAAAAAATCTGAGAAATTTAGTGTTCAGTTTTTCTTTTTTTATGATTTTGAGCATTAGAACTTTATTACACTGCACATCAGACATTGTTGAATCCTCTTTCTCTTGCCATGGTTGTCCTGAATCCATAGAGAAGCAGGACTTTATATTGCAGTAAAAAATGAGCCCATAGTTAGTAAAAATGTGACAGAAGCAAAAAACAGCCAAAAACTGCTTGGGATTCTGAGTGTTCAATCCAGTTGGATTTAAATATATGAACTTGTATCTTTTACGTAGTAACTCTGCAATTGGAAAACCAGAAACCAGCTCACCTTCAAAAAACTCCTTGGCAAAATAATCTCAACTAAAATCTCCACAAATGCTGTTTTTCTCACAAATGTAACCTGACAGAGATTTCGTACACAATGTTGCTTAGTTCGTAATGTAGCTGTAACAAAAATCCAAACTGTTATGTACGTTAGCCAAGTGAAATAAAACAAGAGTGATCTATATGAATAAATTCATATCTACTGAAACATGTTGATATCTGTACAGAACCTCAGAGGCAGCGCTGTTCTTCTGTCCAGTTAAAACATGAATCTTAACCTACATTCAAACAAACTAATGTAGCAGCTACAGTTCATCAAATACATCACATTGCAACCACCAGAGAGCTGCACAGGTCACTCCATTGGTTAATTTTCTCTCTGTGATGACAACGTGAGGGGTCAGCTCCTGCTGTCCATGGCCGACTTGTCTCACGTGGCGGGCTGCAGCTCCTTAGAAGTCCCAAAACAAACAGATTATTAACAAACAGGTTTGTAACAGATTAACAGACAGCTTAGTTTGGATAAACTGACCATATATTGAGGTTACATTCTCACTAAAAATCACTTAAAAACTTACTGAAGTGATACATTTACAGTCTTATAGTGAATTTACAAACCTACTTCTTCTAGCCTGTTTTGCAAGGTTACTGGCCCCGACCTTTCAGCTACATAGGCAGGATGGCGACTGCTCTTTCATGTTGCTATAGTTAAGAAATGGGTTGTGGAATGAATTCTGTACAGTGATTAAACTTGAGCTGAACTACATGTGTGTTAATAAGGGATAATGTCCATCAAGCCGGTCATTATTGTGAAAAGAACCCCGACAGGTTGATGCAGGTTCTTCAGGTCTGTTATTCATAGCAGTGGTCTGTTATACAAAAATAGCATACCGATGAATGCCACGATTGACCAATAAGAATCAATTATTCAACAAAGCCATGTTATTATAAGTTTTAACGCACACCTGTCAGCCAATCAGAAAAGAGAATTCACTCTGTCTTTAAAACACCTGCTAGCAGAAGGATTTCTTCTTGACCAAAAGTAAAGTAGCTGTTTTGAAATCCGTCAGCGTGTATAAAAATAACCTTTCACCTGTGTTCATGTCAGCTGCTGGATGAGCCTCACTTCCGCTGCATTACCAAAATCAAGACCATCGGCAGCACTTACATGGCGGCGTCAGGTGTCACTCCAGACAACAGCAAGGCGTACACCTGCATCAAGGTCAGCATTGTCACACGTCTTCCCTCGTGTCTCTGAGTGACTGAACTCACATGAAAATATTATGACTAAAGAAGTAAATAGCTCTGCATCACTTCAATATTTTCATTTTGGATTAGAATGTGAATATCCAAATGATACAGACAGAATGATACAGTATATAGTCATGTCTGTCTTGGACTGCTCAAATGATTATGTTTTAATTATGTTTCTGCCGTTCATGATAGAGGTGGTGTTGAAGTGTAGTGAGGTGATTTTTGTGTTGCAGAAGGACGAGCAGTCTGACAGAGAGCGATGGCAGCACCTGGCAGACCTGGCTGACTTTGCTCTGGCCATGAAGGTCACACTTATGAACATCAACTACCAGTCATTCAACAACTTCATGCTACGCATCGGTATGTGCTAGCCCTTCACACGTCTTTGTCAACTGGGATACGAAAATGCGGTGCGAATTTATGGAATGTCTGCAAAAGTTTTCTGCATGAAAAACATGCATAATAACACCGGTGCAAAATTTCTTATTAAACAAAGAAGAGGTCGCAGTTTATCATCTGAGAGTAGCAGATACTGAACCACCATGTCATGTAGGGAATCACCTCCCAGCTGAGCAGGTTGCAGATTTTTTCCTTCCGCATTTCCGTGCAAGCTTTCGCTATTACACATTAAATCATTTTTTATGAATTATTGTGTGAAAAATCCACACAGAAATTTGCACTTTGCGTGAAACAGCTTCAATGTGGTGACACCATAAAAGTGTTGCCTCCCTTCTAGGGACATTTCCCATAATTTAAATAATTTGATTTTGGAGTTAAGACTTGGGTTAAGGTTCAGTTAAACTTATCATCAGGTTGAGGTTAGGGGAACGGTGGTTATGGCTATGGTAAAGGTTAAGATTCAAGCGATTTTGTCACCAGATTCACTATATGGCGTAAAGTCTAGTTGTCATTGTGTTCAATAAATATTTAAATTGACTCACCGAGGTTACACGCCTCTGTGACGAAGAGGAGGGGTTTGAAATTTTCCTCCCCATTTACTTGGACTACACTTATAAATACCATGAAATGAACGATTAATACAGTTCAATGAACCTATTCAATATCAGGTGTTTATTATGTATATTTTTTCCTCAGAATGGTCAAAGTTTTTTTCGTGTAAAGTGTTTGTATTGGATTTGTCCTATTCTCCTCTCACAGAAGCGTCACGTATCACAGAGCTGGCATACAGATGTGGTATGGTGGTATGGTTAATATGCTAAAACATGTACAGTCGTTGATTCGATCCTTAAAAGAACCAATGTGGTATGATGAGAGCTTGAGCTGCTTGTCTGCTGGATTTTGTAATGAAGCTGTAGCTGCAGTTGTGACAGCCGACCCAAATCACAGCTTTTAATTGTAAAACTGCTGAATGCATCACTGTCACGACAGGAAAGATTCTCATAACTCTGAAAACGGGAAATAATAAGAGCTACGGAAGAATTAGGATTCAGGTGGACAGATTCTCACTGGTAAAGTGTTAGCAGTCATTAATTTCACATAATGAACAGTCATGTGACGTCACTGCTCCTCTCCAGGTCTGAATAAAGGCGGAGTCTTGGCAGGAGTGATCGGTGCCCGGAAACCTCACTACGACATCTGGGGCAACACTGTGAACGTGGCCAGTCGCATGGAGTCCACAGGAGTTATGGGAAACATCCAGGTACACAACGTGACGTCACTGCAGGTCACCTGACTGCTGACAATAAACTCACAACAAACACGTTTTTTGTACAACTTTCACAACAGACACTGTTTACACAGCTTTCCGAGTAAACACTGTAAAGTGAAATTTAAAGTTTTGGTACCTTGAAATGTTTACAGACATGTTTTAAACCTAAATTCTGTATGACCCAACCCAAGCTGTTTTTTCTTGTCTTTTTATCTGTGTATGTTTACACGTAACGACCTCACCACACAGCCCACATTCCTGTGCCAAAACTGTATGAAATGGGTTGGGCTACAAACGGCTGACCATTTCTGGATTTTTCTTGATTTGTTTATTGATTTGCTGTTGACGTACCAAATTCACATTGGTTACACAGTCACTGTGTTCTCTTATAAGGAGAAAAATGCTTGTCAGTCCCTTAATTCTGCTGAGTCACCCGAGCAGAGCCTCTCTGTGAACAGGCTATAGTGCTGTGAGCGCACACAGCATATGATCTCACACACACAGCATATGATCTCACACACTGACCACCTGCACCGGCTGGGCTTTTGGGGAAGGTTGAACGCCTCTCAGACTGTATGTCTTGCGATCCGATTGGTGGGAATGCTTTTCACACGAGTACATCTCACGTCTCACACCACATCGGGGCACATTTTCAAAAACAGTTTGTAGAAGTTACACGAGAGAGAACCTGATCTTAACATAACATACGCAGTCATTCACACACTGTACATGTGTGTGTATAACCCTAATTTAACAGAACACCACCTACACACTGGAGGTACTGAAAATAGTTTTGTAAGGATGTGATGTCATCGACCTCATCAAAGTTCCCGCTTGCTCGCTGTGATTTCTCCAGATGAGGAATCAAGTGGGTGGGAGGAAAATTTCAAACATCTCCTCCTTATCACA
This sequence comes from Naso thynnoides, assembly GCA_029783665.1. NCBI lineage: Eukaryota > Metazoa > Chordata > Actinopteri > Acanthuriformes > Acanthuridae > Naso > Naso thynnoides. Next base: position 29,714,890 of record JAQLOL010000025.1, read on the forward strand.
CAGGCATGCACCCTTGAAAACACTGAGAACTAAACTTTACTCCATATCTTGAGTCTTGTGACAAAATTACTTTAATGTTGATGGAAGTAGTAAAAGTGCATCAAAGCCAGCGTAGCGCTTTTTTACTTATTCTAGTGATAATGTGCAGATTTTTTTTAACTGGTCAGCTGATAGATTGGTTGAAGAGTAGGTAGAATTTCAGCTGAATTTGATTTTAAATTAACTAAATGCTCCAGCATTTAGGTTTTTTTTCTTAACTATTTGTTAAACAAGAAGAAGAAATTCAACAAGGGGACATGTCAGTATAAATTACAATGAGCGGAAAATTCCATTTTGTATTTAAATGACCCACAGTGCTGTGAAAAAGAATTAGTTCCCTTGTTGATAGTTAGAGGGGTTGTGTTAATTCATGCCCAAAAATGACAGTCTGTAGTCCGTCATGCTCCACACACGGGACACAAACACAGTTCATATACACATGCACACATACGTGAATACACACACAAAGTGCCTTTCTGACTCTGCCTCTGTAAACTGCAGAAACAAGTTTAGTCATAGTTTTCACATTCACAGTTAAAAGAGCATAATGCATTTATGTCAGCGACTCTACAGGAGAACTGTGTCAGGGATGTGTGTTCTTAGCTTTCTCCTGCCTCTAAGATGTTCTTCTTCTTTGCTTCTTTGACTCTGGCGGAACAGAGGACGCATGTCATGGTTGGACTTTTCAGTTCAGTCATTTTCTGTTTTGTTGTTTAGCTCCAGTGTTTTTTGTGTTGTTTCATGTTATCGTGCGTTTCCTGTTTTATTTTGCTAACGTGCCTTTCTTGTTCGTCTCCCATGACCTGTTTCTCTCCTGTTTGATTGGCTGCCCTGCGCTCATGTGTTCCCTCTGTGTCTCGTTACTCCCTCTGTGTCTCCCCTCTGCCTTCAGACCATCGGCCCAGTCTCATGGGCTTCATGCTCCTGTTACCCCAGGTTTCCTTTAGCTTTTTGCGGTTTAGTAATTTCTTTGTGTTGCTTTTTGTGTTCATATTTCTATCAGCTTACATATTAAAGCACATCTTTTGTTGGATTACTTCTCAGAGTAAACTTGTTTTTGAGTCCTCCTCTTGATGGAACATATGCGCTCAAGCAATCTATCAAAAAACACAGTAAACGCTTGTTCTAAAAAAGATGTGAAACTCACCGAATGTTTAATGGTGTCTGCTCATGTATTGACACTATAACGCAAAGCTAAACACAGATATATAACCAGGAAAAGGCTGTTTCAGCTGCTTCGTGAAACAAAGAAACAGACGTTTCTGGGTTATATGTCTGTGCTTAGCTTCGTGTTTTAGTGTCGATTATGGCTGGGAAATAAATCGATCGAAAATTGAAATATGAATTCATTTGTTGAAACGATGGAAAAAAACGAAAATCCTTAAAATCTGTTTCACCTTTAACTAGAGTAAATACGGCAGCCTACGGCTCTCTCTCAGCTCTGGGCTCTTATTTTTTATTTATAAGTGAAGTTTGGTGAAAGTCAGGCTGCTACACTTTATTAATCCCAAATTGGGGGATTCATCTTTGTTTGATCAAACCTTTATTAAAAAAAAAAAAAGGTTTAGTTTGTTTAAAGTTAGTTTTGCATTTTATTCCCAATAGGGAAATTCATGTTTGTTTGAA
>JAQLOL010000025.1:29736293-29753959 GCA_029783665.1 Naso thynnoides
GTGACCAAAATTTAGAAAAATCAAACAAGTAATTCAAAAACAAAAGAAACTAGACTGTTTACTTTTCTGAAGAAGTGTGTGTGTGTGTGGGGGGGGGGGGGTAATGATTGTGGATTTAGATCCACAATCGGCTGTAAGCTGTTCTTGCTAAGCTAGCCATCATCACAACAGTATTAGATCATTTTCAGCATAGTCTGAAGTGATATTTTATTGTCCATCTTTCTTAACAATAAAATACATAAAAATTATATCTTACTGGCGAAGACCTTTCCCATGATGCTTACTTTGAATGTTTAGAATGTGTGCACAGCCAAAACTGCACATGCATGTAGCATTTTGAAGCGACCTACTGACCTCTCCGTACTGCCAATGAGACATGAGATAAAACTCTCTGATCACGTCACTGTGTTGTGAACAAATAATCCTTAAAAAAATCACGATCTTGATTCAAACATACGTGCGATCTCATTTCTAAATGGCGACGCTTCACTTGCTCGTATTTCTCTGTGCGTTCAGATCACGCTGCGTTCACGTGTTCGCTTATTTACTTTACAACAATCCCCGATGCTTTAGTCACACTCACAAATTAATTCATCGGTCAGGTCAGAGATCAGCCAATGAGTCAGCCAAACAACTCAGCCACCTCTCTTATTTCTCTTCCTCACTTATGGCGCTCCACTCTCACTCACCGTTGCTACAGTAACCAGACACGGCGTCGGCAGCGTCACATGTAGACCAGCAGGAAGGAGGCAGAAGTCAGTTTACTTGATGGAGTTAGAGTCACATTTTACACGAGAAAGAAAAAAACAAGTGCCGGTGAGGAAACCTCGGTGGCAGCACAGTAATGAAATACTCGTGCTGAGGCGAACATTGCACCGTGTGGAACTTTTTCGGGTTTAAACCTGGCGATGACGCACATGGAGTAATAATCAGCCAGCAATGCTTTGGCATCGTCGCAGCACCGCAGAGATGGGACTTGCACTTGAGTCTTGGACTAAAGTCACACTTTAGTCACACACCGTGACTTGAAACTTGACTTGAGACTCGACCTCAGAAGACTTCAGACTTGACTCAGACTCGAGGTTTGGGACTCGTGAACAATCTTTTTATTTTCTTTTCAGCAGTAACGAGGTCTGACGAAAGCCTTGTAGTTGGAAAGGAAGTCCCTTTATGTGCCAGACTTTGTATTTTGGGAATGTATCGTAAGGATTTTGTTGTAACTTTACAGGATTCACTATTAATCGACTTTTGCAAGCCAGAGGGATCATTTCTCTGCTGTGGAAAGCTTGGATACACCTTCTGTTGGAATGTGGACAAAGAACTGGCTGCCTGTCCTGCTTTGAAGAGACTTACATAAACTGTAAACAGGAAAGACAACAAATTTGCTTGTTAATGGGGTCCGTATGTGGTCTGTTTGGAGAGTGATCATAGCTCTGCATGACTTGTTCTGTTATTGTTTTTTAAAATTAAGTAATTAATTTTTATTTCCCTTCTATGTTTATGCCAGAGTCCGAGGAATATTGTTCCATGTTCTTTATTTAAATATTGACGTCCGTGTATAATGTAAAAAACTTAATGAAAAAGAAAGTTTGAAAAAAAAACAGGGTCTGACAAACTAAATCTCATTCCCTTCGTAATGCACGTGCGTCATTACACGCTCGATCTTTGCTAATACCTGTAATACAGAACATGCTTTGAATCTTATAGATGTAGTTCTGCTGTGCTCTAAGCAGAGTGAGTGGCATGCAGCAGGTGAACACTCATTACCACCATAACAGACTGCAGACCTAAGACTTGAGCTCAAAGACTTGTGACCATCTCTGCCTCAAGGTAACATTACGAATCTCAGTGAACACCTCAAATGTCACCACAAAGTCCAGTATGCGTTGCAATAAAGGTCAAGAAACCACATCAGAAAATCTCAGCTGCCAGACAAGAGACTTTTGAGTTTAGGTCCAACACTTCACTGTAAGTTATGCCTGTTGAAAGCCGTGTGTAGAGAGCACATTTTTGTTTTGTTTTTTTTTGTCTTTTTCTTGTTTGTGATAAATTTCTTTTGTTGGAAAAAAAAAATGTGTGTGTGTGAGAATCGTGACCTCAAATCTCTGGGAGAAAAATCGTGATTCACATTTTAGCAGGACTCGTGCAGCCGTGCTGTGTTGTGGAGTGTGTTGTATCTGATCTTTTCTGGTAATGCTTCTGCCTCCTCGGCTCTGTTGTGCAGACGGGGGAGTTACGCACAAAGATGAGTCAGTCTCATGAGGACAGCCTCACCAGCGTGGCCTGGAATCCAGACGGCAAACGCTTCATCACCGGTGGCCAGAGAGGCCAGTTCTACCAGTGTGTGAGTATCTGTCGTGCACTCTGTGCTGTCAGTGCGCATAAGGCTGTGAGCGTTACATGTTGAGCATTTACATCACATTCACAGTAGATCAAACACATTTCAACGTGTGCATTATCAGCCAATGCCAGTTGAGCTCAAAGGTAGTCTGTAAGGTTGTCCTGACGTGCACTTTCATGCACAATTAGACTGCTGAAATACTTTTTTTAACAAAAATAAACTTATAGATTTTATTTTAATGACAATCTGATTAATCAAACACAGAGGCTCTGTGTGAACGTGGCATATCAGTTTGATCCCGGTGTCATCTGGCCTTGTGTGTAAGAAAATCTTTTTTATTAGATTTGGACTTCAAACTTAAAACCATCCCAAGTGAAGAGACAGATGTTTCAGTAAAGAAACTAAAAGTTTTAAGTGTGGTTCTTATGTGTGGAGCAGCAGGACGTCAGTGGTTATATGTCGGGCGTGTTCTTTCTCGATCATCAAGGTTTCACGAACACCTTTTCAAACCAAGTCCCCTCATCATCACCCACTCATACCCACACATAGTGCTTTACAACACAAGTCAGTATCCACCCATTCATACACACACATTCACACAGAAACGGCGAGGTGGCGTCTCTACAAAGAGCCAACCTGCTCATCAGGAACTCACACACACACATTCACACACCCATGGAGCAGATATTAGGAGCAATTTGGGCTTCAGTGTCTCATCCAAGGACACTGCAACAAGCAGACTGGAGGAGCGAGGGACTGAATCACCGAGCCTCTGATAAGTACACAACCCATCCTCCCTCCTAAGTTACAGCTGCTGTAGAGAGAGGAGAGCCTCTGCCGACACATCATCCTAATCTGCGAGGGCACAAAATCTAACCAGGCTCTCAGTGACTCATTAAACCTGTCGACAGTCACAAACTCCACCTGCAACATGAAAGTTTACATGATGGTGGGTGCTGCATACTGTTGATAGTTGGTGAGACCCCCCCCACCTTCCCAAAACTGTAAAGCACTTTGAATATCTAGAGGCCTCTATTTTATTTTAGCAAGACAATACTGACAGATCAAACTCAAAAAAAATGCAGACCATATTAAAACACTTGATGGTGTAGGAGTTCCCCGCAGCAGTCTGCTGTTGATTTTGTTCCTGGACACATTTTGTTTCCTTCTGACTTTCAGGACTTGGATGGAAACCTGCTGGACTCATGGGAAGGGGTTCGGGTTCAGTGTCTGTGGTGTCTCGGTGACGGCCGGACAATCCTCGCGTCAGACACCCACCAGCGCATCCGGGGATACAACTTTGAGGACCTCACAGACAGAAACATGTAGGTCAACATCCGGACTTGGCTGAGAAACTGTTACATGAAAAACGAAAGAGCCAGAGGAAGATTTGAGACTTTGTCTTGCCTGTGCCAGTAGACTCTTAAACCAAACAGCTATGAGGTCTGCATGAAGTCTACCTATGACTGTCTGGTATGAGTTAGAAAATATAAGTACTTTGCTGTCATATTTGTAGCATTTAAAAAGAAAAAAAAATCTCATGATGTCTTTTTTAACTTTGCACTACAGAATTGTGTCCAGCTTGTTTTGGCCAGAAACCTCGAGCCATCCTGATAAGGTCTTTTACAGCCTTGATTTGTTGTCAGTCACTCTGGCTCTGAACATCCTGCTCCATACACACCAACGTCATGAACTGAAACATCACATAGACTGCAGAGTCAAACTAATTTTTCAAACTCCTGCTCTTGTGGGCCTTCTCCATTTGTTGTTGGTGGTTTCACCGTGGTTTACAGGTCCTTGGGATCCCTACCCATAATTCAGCTGTTTTTTGAAAATAACTGGTGGTTTGTCTTGCCTTAGCAACAGATATCACTTACACCACAACTTTTTTTTTTCACCAATCTTTCAGCTACTTTTAAAAGTGGCCTCTCGTCAACATCTGCTTTTACGTTTGATCGACATTTAAAACAACCTACACGAGGGTTTCTAACTGTGCTCTCGCATCACAGCTGAATTTCCCTTTCAGCAGACGTGTCTCTGTACAAACCCCAGCTGTGTTCCAAATCGCATACTTCCGTTGGTAAACTTGAATGCAGTACGCTTACTGTGTGGTGCACTCATCTCAACAGGGTAGCGTACTTACCGGAAGTGACAGTGTTTTGTTTTTAACTGCCTCTTCTTCTTCTTCTACTATTTCATTTTTAATGACAAGTCACAAACAGTTGGTGGGTGACTATCGCCAGTATTTGACGGCTATTTTCAACTACTGTCTAGTCCATTTAACTTGTATTAAGGAATGTTCTACAGTAAAGACAACATTATATCACACATAAACCAAATGCACACCACAACTGTAATGCCTGATTAAAATGCGCTGCCCTAGCTAGGAGCATGTTAGCTAGCCAGTGGATGCTAATGTCAGCTTGCACGCTAACGGTACAAAATCATTACAGACCCGACAAACATTACTAACAGTGATTATCTGACAGCAGTATATAGTGGTGCTTAGTGCAAAAACACGTATACCTTGCATCTGTACAAAGCAGCGACATTGACAGTCGCCAGGTCAGTGGTGCAGGAAAACCCTTGGCTGTAATCCCCGGCCACCCCTTTGAAAGCTGAGAAGGCTGAGATGTAACTTCTGCTATGCCACCAATACGGCGTTCGTTGAGGGTGTGATGTGTCCATCGGTCGATGCGTTCATTTGATGATTTTGTGTTGCGTAATTACAGGGAAAACAGACGTAGATATTAGAAATATGTTCAAGCAATGTTATAATTTATTTAAGACTTCCCCCTCGGCTGATTGAAAAGGAGCAGCGGCTCCCAGTTGGCCCAGAGGCTGTAGTTTCATCACCATAAATTAAAATATTTTTGCATAAACATGCCTGAAGTTAATGGTTTGCATAACACATCTGCATGTGTATGTGTAGCTAATCTGCTAGTGACTCAAGTAATGTCAGACTGTTTTGTGATGACCATGTTTTCCCTTCGTCTGTAAGCAGCCGGCCTCCCTGTGAAGCGCTGTCTGCTCAGCCTGTGGCTGATGTTGTGTGTTGTATCATTTCAGAGTGCAGGAGGACCACCCCATCATGTCTTTCACTGTTTCCAAAAATGGAAGGTTAGCTCTGCTTAATGTTGCTACTCAGGTGAGCAGCTTGTTACAGCTAAACATTTTATACCACATCATGCTTACATTTTATTTGAACCCTAGCTAGTTGCCAATGTAGCAGTTAAGTTTTATGTAAATTTGAAAATACATGTCTCAATAAATTCTGCTTATTTGTAGGGGGTGCATCTATGGGATCTGCAGGACCGGGTGCTGGTGAGGAAGTACCAAGGGGTGACCCAAGGCTTCTACACCATCCACTCCTGCTTCGGAGGGCACAATGAAGACTTCATCGCTAGTGGCAGTGAAGGTTAACAACTTGTTCAATAGAAAACTCAGCTCATCTGTGTTCTGACAACAGACAGATTTAAATAAGAATGAACAAAATAAGAAAGCAGCTGTATAATCATCAGGATTGTTTGTCACACTTTTGTGTTTTGTTCTGCAAATACATCCATCCAAAGTCCAAACCAAACGTCCTGCAGACATGTGTGCCATTGAAGTCTAATCCAGTAAACTCCATCGATTGATCGAGTGTCCTGTCTCCTGTCAGACCACAAAGTTTACATCTGGCACCGGCGCAGCGAGCTTCCCATCGCAGAGCTGACTGGTCACACCCGCACAGTCAACTGTGTGAGCTGGAACCCCGTCCTTCCCGGACTGCTGGCCAGTGCTTCTGATGACGGGACTGTCCGAATCTGGGGACCCACCCCCTTTCTTGAAGTCCAGGATGCAGAGGGGCTCAGTGGTATGAACACAAAAAATAGTATGTCTAGTTTTTGGGAAAAAAATTGAAAGGCTGCATTAAATGATGTATTATGTATTAAGATAAGGGCTTGAGTGCTGCACATTGGTTTTACTGTTGTATTTGTATCATAGTTTGTAATATAATTTTCAGCCACTGCTTTTCTCTGGCTATTGAACCATTTACTTACAAGTAGGGTCCACAAAACCAGTTTCCTTAAAGACAAAGTACTTACATAATTACAAAATGTACTTTATCTATTTTAACACATCCACAGACGATCATTAATTATTGTGCCAACAGACTTTAACAGCAGTTCTACAATTAAGTGGACAACCTGCTCTTCCTCCTGAGTTATAGCCACCCCTATTTATTTGATAAATCAAAAAAATTTAAAAACAAATACAGGGGTGGAGCATTACATGGACCAGGAATTTGAGGGCCCCCTTTAGGAGCCAGACCAGGGAAGGGGCTCTTGAGCTCTGGCTCCATGGGGCTCTGTCAGGCACAGCCCAGTTCAACAACATGGTGCTGCCACCCTGTGGGCCCACCACCTGCAGTGGGCTAGATAAGATGTCTGCCCTGTCAGGCAGAGGAGTGGACCTGGCGTCCTGACCCCTGGCATTGCAGACTGGTCCTAGGGACATGCAACATCACCTCTCTGGTGGGGGAGAAATCAAAGTTGGTGCAGGAGGTGGAGCAGTACCAGCTTTATACAGGTGAGCACTGGCTCTGGCCTCTCCGAGAGAGGGGCTGGTCTCTCTCCTTTTCCAGAGTTTTGCCCAGGGTGCAACATGCTGGGCAGTCATTTGGAGACTCAAAAGCCCCCAGCTGAGTGCTGCTTTGTTCTCCCTAGAGAACAAGAGGGTTGCCTTTCTGCAAGTCACTAAGGGGAAGGCTCTGACTGTTGTGAGGAGTACCTGGCCTTCTTGGATTCCCTGATGGCATCCTGGAAAAGGTACCACCTTAAGACTCTGTAGTCCTCTTGGAGCACTTCAATGCTTACGTTGGTAACAATGAAAAGATCTGGAGGGGGTCGATTAGGAGGAGATGCCTGCTGATCTGAACCCAAGTTGTGTTTTGTCAATGGATATCTGTGCTAATCATGGATTGGCCATAACAAATACGATGTTCAAGCATAAGTTGATTCATTAGAGTACCTGGAACCAGACCAACACAGGCCAAAGATCGATGATCAACTTTCTTGTCTTATCATCCGATCTGCAATGGTGTGCCAGGACTTGTCAACTGATTACCACCTGGTGGGGAATTAGACAAGGTGGCAGGCGAGGCTACTGGACAGACCTGGAAAAGTAAGAGTCCGGTCTTCAACTGCCACTTCGGGAGATATATCTTTGTCTGAGAACCTCCTGAGGGAGACTGTGGAGATGATATCCAAGAGGGTCATGTTCAAAGCCTCCATTGTAGAAGTGACTGCTAGGAGCTGTGGTCAGAAGGTCATATGTGCCTGGCGCCTCCTGAAACAGCAGTCTTTGATAACTTCCTTGGTCTTATTGTGTTGGGAACTTGGTTGTTGTCTGCACACCATGCTGTCAGTTGCTGGACCTCATCTCTGTATGCCGTCTCATCTCCTCCTGAGATGAGCCCGACCACGATGCCACCTGCAAATTTCATGACAGTGTTTGAGGGATGTGATGCAGTGCAGTCATGGGTGTGGAGCAGTAGAACAGCTTCACACATAACACACAAGTGGTTTGGATGAGTGGCTCTCAATAAATGTGTAAAAATATTTTCAAATAACGTTGACTTGCTTCTTCTTCTGCCTGTGGAGTTAACGAGCAAAAATACTGATATCTTTATAACGTGGGATGTCAAGGCTCCTGGTCTATAGTCATTCAGAACACTACGGCTCTTCTTCCTTGGTACCGGTACCAGGCAAGATGTCTTCCACACTGATGGGATCTTTTCTGGACCGAGGCTCAGTTTAAAGAGATACTTAAGTACTCCACACAGCTGGTCTGCGTGGAGTTTAAGCACCCTCGGGCTCATGCGGTCAGGACCCGCAGCCTTCCCGGTGCAGACTTTCCGAGACACTGGAGTGGGGAGTGGTGAAGGGGCAATGGGGAGCTGTGTAGCACACTGATGGAGGGATGTGTATTACATGGCTACTTTTTTTTTCTAAGTATGAAAGAAAAAGAATGGGCGCTGGTCTATACATCGACCTGAAATGCATGAAATAAAGCCCGGGGAGCAGGAGTAAAGAACCACGAGATGAAACGAGTTAAACCAACGAGCAAACGCCCCGGCAACAAGGCATTAATCATTTCACTGGTCATCACTGCACCTGGCATTCTGTAGGTTGGAAAATTTTTACAGGAATGTCATACAAAAAGTCCGTGAGCAGAAAAAAGGTCCGAGAGCAAAAGTTTCACGAGCACACAGACAAAGGCAAGTGTGAGGAGAGAGGCTGAAGTTTAGGTGCAGGAAATCTGTCCAAGAAAGCATTATATATGCAGGAGCACCACAAATCTAAGCTCAAGAAGGAACTTTTTGAGCGCGAGAGCAGAGTTTGGGCGAACGCTTCACAAAATCTCTACATGAATTCGATAAATCATGCTCTCAATTTGAAAGACCACGTTCATATTGTGACTGATCGTAATCCTCTCTTGTTTTCTGGCAAGCTGAAGGTTGTGCAATTAAACTCACGTTTCACTGGTTTTAGTTTAGAGTGACAAACTGTATACCAGCAATTTTTAATGTCCGTAAGAGTGCCTGCTATGCAAATTGTGTACATGTTGGCAGGTCTGTGCACCTTCAACAGCAGAGTTTACAAATTGCTTCAACAGACAGAAGGCAAAATAAAAACAGAAAATTTAACAGTCAGGCCAAAGACAAGTAAGAGTTAAGCTAAGATAAAGTATAAATGAGACGACAAAAGGGGAAATAATGCGAAACACAAAATGCCAATATGAATATTTCAAATTAAAGAATAAAATCAATTAAAAGATGACTTAAAGTCTGTAAGTGATATAAATCAAGCCACTGATTCTGTGAGTCTCATCTCCTTAGACAAATATTTTAAAAGCTAAGGGCTACTGAAGGCAAAAGCAAAGATGACTGTAGATTTACAAGTCCCAATCACAAAAAGCTGCAACACAGTGTGAAACATATCTGGTATGAAATATCTGGCCACTCCCTTTTAAAATATGGTCAATTTAAAGTGGTACAACATATTTAACATTTTACATGATCACTCTAACAGATTTTACAAAATATAAGCTTATTCTAAACGTGATGTCAGTAACATGTTTCAAACAAGTTGGAGCACAAACACTTCCTCTCAGGACTAAACCGTCACAAACACAGAAACGTTAATGCGCTCGTGGATGCAGAGACGATACGTGCGACTCAGTGATTAATGTGAAGGAGATATTGACAGCTAACAGCTCCCTCCTGGGGTGAATCTGCTGCCTGCATACCATAAATAAGTGAGTTTATGCTACTAGGCCAGTCGGCTAGATTTCTGTCTAAATAGATCAGCTGATGATGATGATGATGATGATGTGACCTCTGTCTTTTTTTTGTCCTGTCAGAATGTTGCAGCATGGACAGCTGATGATCTGCTCCTGCTGCTGCTGCCAACGTGAGGAGCAGAAAACTCTGTAGACACTGAATGAATGAAGTGGAGAAAGCTTGTTCTGAACGGACAGCTGCTTTTTGGAGGTGAGGCCGTGACACAGAGATGTCAGACTCTTCAGTCGGCTCGTGAAGTTGGGCTCCAGGACCTCCAGACTCTGACTTACCTCCTCCTCTTGCCTGGATCTGTTCCCTCAGCACTATCCAGGACCACGCACTTCCTCTTATTTATTATCTACATTATTTATTCATGAGTAGTTCACTGACTTTTGCGTGTGTCTGTAGTTTTCTTCATTCCGGTGTCTGAGCTGCTCACACGAAGAAGATTCAGCGTTTTTTCTCTCACACCTTCTGAAATGAGATTGCAGGAACAATTGGTGGATGTGACACCCACTTGAAAAGTATCTTGTTCAAACTTCAATGTTATCTAATTTTTTTTTTTTTTTACACTAAATAAAGATTTTTCTGTAGCCTTCCTGCTTATGGCTAGAGAAAAGTATTTGATTTGCATGTTGCACAGGATTGCACAGGATAATGTGTTTGTATTTGGCTAACGTGTGTTTTATACTCGCACCCTGTCCTGCTATATCTGCTATAATATGTTGAGTGGTTGACTGCCTTTCTGAAAGTGTACGCTGCCCCGCCAAGCCAAAAGACCATAACTTCATTTTGGGTCAAAATGGACTTTTTGGTACTTTTTTCACTCTTGAAACAACGAAGGTCTGCTTCATCATGTGGGAAATTATCATGCGTCTCCTGTGGTTTTCTTTTTGGTGGGCTGTGTTTGCTCGAGAGTAACGAAGGCCAAACCCGATAACTGCACCTCAGCAGGTCTTCTGGCTTTGTGTACAGTGTTTTTTGGAGCACGTGAGGCCCCCTTTATTCACAAGTACATACTGTATTTGTCTACGAAATACTAAAACATCCAACATCAACTATAAATACAGATCGTAGTTGAATCTGACTTGTGATTTTTCACCCATTTAAATGGCACGGTTTGCCTCTTATAGACATTGCAAACTAAGGCAGCTTTTTAATCCGTTAGAAACATAAAACTGTAGCCTAAGTTTAGTTTGAATTTAATACAAATATTTGACCTCACTGTGTCCTAACATCAGTTGGTAATGTCCCATCAAAAGAGAACGGAAGTAAAGTGTTTCCAAGAAACCCAACAAATTGATCGATTTAATTCAGAATTATACTGTATTGAGTAGCGAATAGTTTCATGATACGTCATTAGATTCTGTCAAAGTCATAATTTTTATCAGTCGTACTTTTTGCAGTCCGCAACAAAGTGAAAAATTAAATGGAAGTTAACACCGTTCGCCTTAATGACCCTGTATTACACTGCAAATGATGCAGAATACCTTAACTTCTAAACAAAGGTCAAAGGTCAAGTTTGGGTTTCAGATTTTATGTAGAAAAAAGTTCATTAAAAGATAAAAGAATTTCCTCCTTTACAACACCCTGCCTATAATTCATTTGACTGGACTGTCAAAAAACCCCTTTGAGTCGTTTTTCTCTGCACTCGGATGAGTTCAGGTCTTTTCCCTTCGTGGGGCAGCGCAGCCGTTGATTTAATCCTGCTGTTAAGATTTCTTCTTTATTTTGCTGTTCAATCTTTGTTCTGGTTTCACTCTTTGCTCTTTTTGTCTGTTTCTGTAGCATCCTGTTGCCATTTTTCTCTGCATACAAATAGCATTCTTCATATGGATTTGGTTTGGTTTGGTTTAGCTGTTACATGTTTCATTCATTATTGTGTTTGTTTTATATACTGTTTATATAAATATATATATGAATGAATCTGGGGAATTAGCGCGAGTTGAGTAGCTGACGTTACTGCAGTGGCATCTCTTCACAATATCAGCACGTTTAAATGCAAATTGTCCTAAGAAATGAACTTTTTTATTTTCACCTTTAATTTCTATGTAATGTTACTATTGACCATGATGTCTAGGAGTCTTTAAAGACCCCGTGTAGTTCTCAGCTGCTCCAACAGCTGACGAAACGTTTAACTTTTAAAAAAACAGAACGTGGAATTCTTCATGAAGACCTGCAGACTGAGACCAGACGCTTTAGATTCACTGGGACAGTCACCGGGAGTGGATCAAAAATATAACGATTTTTACCATTATAATTCTTAATAACCAGTTAATACTGTTATTATAGTCATTTTGACCCTCTTTAAGGTGTCATGTGGTTGTCATTTTGTTGCTCTTCACTACACAGTTAGTGAAATAATCAATAATATCAAACAAAAAAAATGTAAGGATTAATCATTATGCAGTCGTACTGTAATTTTCATTTTGTTGCTCATGCAGCTGGTCTGTAATGATTGAATGCAGCTCGTCATTGATTATGTGGGTAGTAACCGTTACAGTATCATTGGTAGGGTATATTCCAGAGTACTTCATCACAAGTATGCGGGGAATGGACCAGTTTTTTCTCTGTTGCTCCTTTATGTATCCCTGCTGTCATAACAGATGTCTAATATTGAAAACCTGAATAATGATGAGTAGCCGACCATATTCAGTAACTGGAGGCCACTGTCTAACATCTTTAACCCAACTCTCCATGCTGCGGATACTGTCAGCAGACACGGAGCGGGCTCCACAGTAATGACGCTGCTGCAAGATGGCGGCACACACACAAACCGGTCGATGGATTGGTTCATGCTGCAGGCGGAGCAGTTCCGTTTAAACAATGACTCGCAGCTAAACTGTGAACTGTCTTTTAAGATAAGACTGCTGATTTTCTCTCTCTGGTTCATATTGTGAAAAGATCCCACAAAAAGAGAACAAACCATGTGGACATCTGTTTTTCTACGCACGTCGACTCGTGGCACTCAGTTCCAGTTTTTTCACAGAGGAAATAAATGTGCTCCCATATATAGTTTATTTTTAAAAAGACTCAGTAAGTTCCTGAAACAAATTCTTACCATAGTTTTTAACAGACATTTTAACAGGAGAAAATAATGTGTTTGTGTGGGATTATTTATTGGTGGTGGATAAATCTACATTTGGTGCTCTAGTGAGAATTTGGGGTTGCAGGATGGTGTATGTGGGACGGAGTGGAAATAAATGACAGTTTGTGTGTTCATCATGACGAGGGAGCATGTCACTCAATGCATTTGTGGCTCTTTCATCTTCTTTTAATAGTTTTTGGGAAACAGTGGAGCTCCATGGCACAAAGGAATCAAATGTGACAGGCTTCAGTACTCACACACAACTTATTATGTGCAGAGGGGTGACTCGGGTCCAAGTCAGACTTGAGTCTCATGATATTTTCAAGTCAGACTCGAGTCACAAATTTGATAACTTTAGACTTGACTTGACAATACCATAAAAATAACATGCAACTCGACTTGGATCAGTGACTTGAGACTTTTGACTTCAAAATACTTGAGATCTAAATGTGTTTTTAAGACGTGTGCCGTTTCCTGAATCTGCTAACATTAGTTAGTCATTCATTCTCAGCAACTTTTTTCCCCCTGAATCCACTTTGTTTGAACGTCAGACAACATCCAGTCAAGTTTAATGACAAACCTCGAAGAAGTCGTCAGTGTTACTGAGCGTTAGAGTCACTGAGTAGCCAGATTAGCCAGCGGGACAAACCTGCTGCCAAAGAATTTCATGTGCATACAAAAACCATGAGGTGGTCAAAATGTACAGCTTGAGAATTACATATAAAGTTCCAACAACTTCAACACTTTTAGTTGCACAAAAAAAAAACCAAAGTTGAGGCTAATGTTTGTTGAAAGCTAAATGTTGGTTTAACCGCTAAGTAACTTTGCATGCTGGCCTGTTAAATTAATGAGGCTGGAAACTGTAACGCTGAACTTCCGGTTTAGAGTTGGGAGAAATTTTAAAAAGCACTCATGATATAAGTAAATGGATTAGAGAAGCGCTCGTGACTGTTTAACAGTAAATTTGCAGACTTGAAATTCAAAGTATAGGACTCGGGACTTGCCTTTCTTTAGTCGGGACTTGAATCGACTTGACAGCAAAGACTTGAGATTTACTCGTGACTTGCAAAACAGCGACTTTGTCCCACCTCTGTTAGCGTGATACACTGTTGTTGTTGTTTTAAAAGATTGAATATTGATACGTTTACTTCATAGAAATACACAAAATGATAACAGGCAGTGGGGCACAAATCTGTACAAAAGTGGAACTTATAATTCTTAACTTTTTCTTTCAGAGGTCATAACATCAGTTGTGTCTGATGTGGAGTTGTATAAAACACGCTGTATTTTTGGATATCACAGCAGGTATTATGAAGCTAATGGCAGACGGGATGGCGTGTGTTTACTTTTAGCTACTCTTTAGCATCTTTATACCAAATGGTCTTGACTACACTGTTTGAAAAAGTTTAAAGTTTACTTTTACAACTGTTTGCTGTGGAGATCATTATTGAGAACCACTAACTAAAAGTGCAGCCAAAGTTACATTTCAGTTTTATTTATTTTTTCCCCCAAACTGCTTTTACAGATTCTACTTACAAGTTTGTTGGAATAAGAATTAAAGTTCCAAAATCTTTCTTGTCCTGCATGGGAACTGCTGAACTCTCAGTCTGTCCAGGCACCGTCACAAAACACACACACACACTCATGGTACCTATTAATAGATTAGGCACACAGTGACTTTGTTTATTCTGAGTATTTTATGCCTCTTTGTTCTCATTCAAAGAATCCAAAGTAGCAATTTAAAATTTTTTATTTTTATTTTTTGCTTGCAGCCAGTTTCTGCCAGAAGCCATTTGACATCTTACATGTGTTATTAAACCTGTGATTGTACTTCTCTGTATTGTTCTGTGGGAAGTGTCATGTAAGCATATTTTAAATAAAACATTCAGGGTTTTGAATTGAAGTTTACTTTTAAATGTCCACCACTGGATTGAAACTACAGTATGTTTCCTTCTTGTTTCTAAGTTTTTTTACTGACGTACCTTCAAGTTAGACCAGAAACCTTTCACGTTCAGAGTTCGGGGACGTGCAGTCATTTATTCTTATTATTTGTTAGGACCTGTTTGTTGCAGCAGTTAAAGGCGGGCTGTTTAAACGTTACCTCAGGCCTTTTGGGTTAACTTTCCTCCCTTCAGATGCTTTGCCAGGCCTTCACTGAACTCTTCTGCAGTTGCTGCTTGTCAGTGGCTCGTTCTGCCTTCAGTTTTGTCTATTATGCCAGTTTAAAAAAAAACAAAAAACAGGTTCAACAGGGTCGAGATCGGGTGAATGACATGGCCATTGAAGAATTTTGTTTTCTTTGCCTTGGGAAGCTCTCTGGTTGCTTTCATAGGATGTTTTAGGTCATTACCCGTCTGCACTGTAAAGGCCGTCCCATCAGTTTGGCAGTATTCGTGGCGGTCAGCTTCACTGACAGCCCCACGTCGGTGCATTAACGCCGCCATCATGAGCCGTCCCTTTCCTCCTCCACACTTTTCTCCTCCCATCTCTTTGGTTCAAGTTTGTCTTGCTTTCATCGTTTCAAAGATTCTTGTCCCAGAACTCTTGTTTCATGCTTTTTGAAATGTTTTCTGGCAAAGTCTGACCTGGTCTTTTCATGTTCTTCAGTGCTGCCAGTGGTCTGAACCTGGTCATAAAACAGTTATTTTAACTTGGTTGCAGACTTAAACACTGACACGGCGACCTTCTACAGAGTCATCTAGACTCGGGCAGATGTTAGCAAGGGTTAGTCCAACAATCATCCAATTCAGATGAGTTTGGTGGTGTCCCAGGCCTCTTGGGCTTTGTTAGCTCACCGGTGCATTCATCTTTCAAAAGATTCAGACCTTCATCTCATCAAGTCGTCATGAAATAACAGGCGACTGGCTGCAACTGGCCATGAAACTGCTGCACAGTGAATTGTCCATTCACTTTTAATTCTTTATAAATGAGAGACGATGTATAAAGATGATGTCTTTTTTTTCTTAAATAGCTAACGCAAAATTTTTTGTTTAATCCATTAAACTGAAGATGAAAATCCATTCTGCTTGGTCATTGAGAGTATGCCACAGTCAGTGAAAGTCATTACCACGTTTGCACAGGCAGATTCTCACAAATAAACCTATTAATAATTTACTGTATGACATCAGAAATAGCAGGAATGGTTGTCTGTGTCAGCGCTGTGTGTGTGTGTGTGTGTGTGTGTGGCTTAAGCCCCCCACAAGCCTGCACAAACTAAGTAGTCACACATAACGGATGGGTGGGATGGATATTAAAAAGTTTTCAGAAGTTGTTTTCAAACTGTCCTTCCTAATGGACAAAGAATCCTCATAACATGGGTGACACAAGCTCACAATTATTTTTCAAATGTATTAGAAACTTACTTGTTATGACACATTCTCAATTAAATACTGATACACATGTATTACCAACAAAAGCAAAAGATTTTCTATTTTTCTGTAGTTATTCTCGATTACTGCATTCCTGTCTGATATGAAATGTAAATGGTGCTGTATAATAAACTGGCCTTGCCTCGGCTCGGAAACCATTAATTAAAACTTATTTCAACACTAAACTACTCTTACTGTTTTTGTACATAAGTGTATTGCTGCCACCCCATAAAAATACAAATGGATTAGTATCATGTTTTAAAATGAGTTTATTGTTATAACAATAAACTTCTGATGTTATAACATGAAACTTATCACATTTTAACATGATAATTTCTTTTCATAACATGATAATACATTGTTAAAATCATAAACTTATGTTATAACATGATAATATCTTGTTAAAACAAGAAATTATCATGTTATAATGTGATATGAATCACATTATAACATATTACATTTCATGTTACTACTTGTCATGACAATAAATTATTATGTCATAACACAATAAGTTTCATGTTATAATGTGATAAGTTTGTATGTTGAAATGATGTGAAAACATGTTATTACATTAAAAATATCACATTAGAGTTTGAAACTTCTGTTATAACAATAAACCTATCACATTAAAATGTACTACTGATCCGAAAAATTATAATCTGTTAAAAAAGAACACTCATTGACAAGCCAGGTGTACAAGTTGTCTTTCATTTTATTTATGAAACCACAATTTTCTCCAGAGAAAGTAATTTATCACTGCACAAGACATTTGAGTTTGAATCGTACATCACTTTTTCACGAGCGGCCCTCTCAGTTCTCCCACACTGAGGAGAGAAACGGCTCCTGAATGCCTGCACACGGCTCACATCGAAGGCCTCTCTTCACACAGAGCAGACAAACTACACGCTCGTGATTTTTAACAGAAACGAGTGCTTGTTCACATCCGTCGTCCTCGTGAAGAGCTCAGCCTGATGCTGACCTCAGGAACTTTCACATCGGGAACATCAGAACGTTTCATACAGGGAGTGCTCAAAAGTCACTCAGTAAACAACATCAGTGCATGGTCAGGTCAAATGTACTTGTTCCATTTTAAACCTCCACTCAAACAGTAATAATGTGAGAGCCATTAACAACACACCATGTCGGTTTTGTTTTTTGTTTTGGCAAAGCGACCGACCGCCCGAGTTCAGACAACATCCACCTGAGTGACGTGACGTTTCTCCAGCACGGTGCCAGACGGCTGAGGCGTGATTGTTCCAATGCGGTGTGTGATAGTCACTCTGTGCTTTCAGATGAAGCAATGGTCAGTATTAGGGATCTGCACAATTAATTGATGATTGACAACTGATCGTCAAGTTTCCCGATGATTGATCAAGGAAATTTTTTCAGATGTCAGTCTCTAGTCTGTAGTCTGACAGTCGTATGCACACCCATACTGAGACTAATATGACTATATATTAATTAACCTGTTTGTTTGTGTTTGTGTGTGTGTGTGTGTGTGTGTGTGTGTGTGTGTGTGTGTGTGTGTGTGTGTGTGTGGCG
>JAQLOL010000025.1:29778123-29788380 GCA_029783665.1 Naso thynnoides
GTTACGTTAAATGCTGCCAACTGTTGAGAGCTGCTGTTTCCAGACCGCAGCCATAGACTTTGGCTTAGCTGGACAGGTTTGCTAGCACTCCGAATAGCTGTGAGTAACACAAATCAGTCAGCTAATATCCACTAATAACAACGTGACACGGCCTCTGTGTTTATCAAAGGGTTACTGAAGCAGACGTAATGTTCGCTGTGCTTGTTAAACTGTGAGGGGCTCGACGGGGAATGGGGACACCCGAATAGTTTTGCTCAGAGCAGTTACAGTTTTCAGCGTTTGATTTTAGAAAATGTAAAGAATGTAAATCTCCTCCAAATCTTACTGAATAATGTGCATCACTTTTAAAATTGCCCCAGACACAATGTTTGACCACAGCGAGCTCAAAATCCACAGAAGCAGCCTGAAAATGACAAAAATCTGAAAAGATCACAGGAGTGTCAGTGGAGCACAGCCGTGTAGCTGTCGTACCCTGGTCAGAGCTGGCAGATGCTACGCTCTGATTGGCCCATTTGTCTTAGAGGGCGGAGCTCAGCAAACGGTCAATTGGAGGTGTAACTGATTTTACAGTAGGAGTCATATTTGCTGTTTTTTTTTTTATGGGTGCAGGCTGTGATAGATTTTGCACGTGTCCTGATTGTCTCGTTTAGGTGAATGTGTTCGGTGTATGTTCTGGAACAACTTGGGCTGCATTCACTTTGCAATGGGGAAACACAACCTCGGCATTTTCTACTTCAAGAAGGCGCTGCAAGAGAACGACCACACCTGTGCACAGCTGGGAGACGGCAGCAACGGCCAGTGTAGGTCACAGGAAGCATCTGCTCAGCTGTTACTGGTCTCGTAAAAAGCTTTTAGCCTGCTCAGTCACAGAGGACAGCGGCTCTGTTCATCTTGGATTAACAGTGATCATTTCTGTATTTTCATACATTTCTCTGGTGCTGTATTACCATGCCGACAGTTTGGGTTTATTTGTCCAGTTTTGTGGATATGTCGCACTCAGAATATTTGGTTACACTTTTATACCCCACAAATAGTTTAGAGAGTGTTTGTAACACTTCAACAACGTATCAGTTGTTTAACTGTTTGTTGAATATTTGTGTATAGATTCTTGAACATTAGTTGAACATGAATGACGTGGTTAACTAATTACTACGTTCTACCAGAGAAATAGTGAAAATGTTTCATCAGTACTGATTTACGTTGTCATCATCTTCTCAAGTATGTGTAACATTTCAGAACACTGAGAATCATTCAACACTTGTGCACCTGTGTACACTTCAGTTCTATACTAAGCAAATTAGGAAAATGGATTGTTGAAATATCCTTTTTAATTTTTTTTTTTAACATTTTTTAAACAGCTAAAAAGTTCACAGGCATCCCCATGTGTGCTCTGCTGGCCAACAAGCGTTACGAGCTGCTGTACAACTGTGGAATCCAGCTGCTGCACATCGGCCGGCCTCTTGCGGCGTTCGAGTGTCTGATGGAGGCCGTGCAGGTTTACCACTCCAACCCTCGGCTGTGGCTGCGGCTCGCCGAGTGCTGCATCTGTGCTAACAAGGGGGTACGACTGTCCTGAGACAGAAGCGTGTCTCATACTTGAGTCATTTTTTGTTTCAGTATTTGGTCTTTCTTGATTTTCCTGTTGTATTTGGAGATTAGCTGTTGACATTTTACATTTTCTTTTGATGTTTAGTTTGTCAGTTTCTCTAGTTGAACGACAAAACCTCGCAGCTCAATTTTTTAAAAATTGGATCAGTGATAATGGTTTAGCTTTAGTCATTTCTATGTTAGTGTCATAGGTAACCCTTTTTCCTTGTTTCCAGGGGGCGGAGCAGGAGAGCAAAGGTTTACCTTGTAAAAAAGGTATTGTTCAGTCTATTGTCGGGCAAGGCTTCCATCGCAAGATCATTCTGACATCCCAGTCCACCCAGAATACGATCTACAGGTCAGTGTCCGCTCCTCCTGTCCTGAACAACACAAGAAAAATCTCTGTTCAGAGATTTAGCTTTACTGTCCAGCAGAGGGCAGCAATGCTGCGTGTTAGTTGTTGAAATGGCAGCCACTGTAAAAATGTTGTGTTTCTCCTTAAGAAAATAGTTTACCTTTGCTGTCTTGGTAAGAGTAGAAAGCTTGGTAAAGAGGCTGATGTTGCAAAATGAGCAGAAACAGCTGCGCTGTTAATACACCAACTTTACCAGCACATCCAAACCACTCCAGATATTTTGGGTGTAAGTCCCTTTTACTGTTTGATTTTCTTATTATACACAGTTTAGACATCAGTTCACCTAAAACACCTGAAACTGCACAGTGTCACTTACAGCTGAAGGTCAGCAAGCCTGTTCGTTCTGGCAGAGGGCAGGAGTCTGCAGTAATTACTGAAAAAGGAAACTGAAGAACTGGGAATGTCGTTACATGAACAGTTATGATAAAGCAGCATTTGCCAACCTAAGCACACTCGGATGATCGGGGCACTTGAGCGGACGCGTGGGTTTAGCCGTGGAAACGGACAATTTTAATAGTGACAAGAAGCACTATCAAACAAACAGAGTCAGAAATGGTCCAAGGATATTTTATGCAAACCTAAATTAAGAGCAAACTGTTTGATTAAGTCGCTTTTCCAGCCAGAACTTTGTGTCAGCCTTGACTTGTCGTTGAGATGTGGCGTCTTTCGCCTGGCAGTAGAGACTGGGCGCTTCCACTCAACTCCAGAGGAGAACAGAAAAGTGTTGCCTGTGTGATTTGGGAGTAGTAGGAAAATGAAACGCACTTTATGTTTAACTGACGGCTGTACCGTGTACTCAGACACCGACTCGATCTTAAGTTGTCTGCAGACTGTCCTGATCTGTTTTCCATGTCAGATGAAGGAAGACTTTAGTGTCTGTTTACAGTTAATGCGTTTCAGTTCGCTCAGTTTTTGTTAGATGTCTACCAACAGTGTAAGAAGACGCGTTATGTCTGATGTGATGAAGGCACATTTAGTTCAGGTGTGAGGTCTGTACAGCAGGGTGGTGTTTGTACATGGCTCTTTATTGTTTGACATGAATTACAGAGAAATCTGTTTGTCCGCTCTGTTACTGCTTGTTGTTATGTACGTTGTGTCTTGTAAGCCCGTGTAGGCTGGGCACCTCTCAGTGTATAACACTTTGATGAATTAATAAATCAAATCAGTTAGGTGTAGATTTTGTAAATACCAGTGAAAAGATGGACGTTACTAAAATGTTGATGATTGCTGTCGTACGAACAGTTGACAGGCAGAGTTTTCACGGATGAGTCCTGGTGATGTTTCGTTGTACGTTCTGGCCTGGTACGACTCCAGAAAGGACTTCTTCTGCACACGGTGTCAGCACTTTATTAAAAACCTCCGTAAGAAGTTTGCAAATGGTGCAAGAGTGAAACGTGTGTGTCATGTGACTTGTGACATGTTTTGCAGGTTTTTTTGTGACACTGGGGGATTTTGTGGAGAGCTTTGAGTTGGTGAAGTCAATGAACAGTCAGACTGAGCCTGGAACAAGATGTGCTGTCACTCACTCGAGCCTCTGCAGCTTCTCAGTCATGCTCATCTATTACTCTGTCAAATGAGTCTTTTTTCATTTTATCAGGAGATGGCGCTGATGGACGGGAGATGAGACCTTGTAGGAATTTTCGAGATGGAGTCAGTATCGAGGTGGGAGGGATGTTGGGCCGGGAGGTATTATTGGTGTAAGAAAGTTATGGTTGTGGAAGTATTGGAACAAATTTTGGAAGTTTAAATTTTTCACGCAGCCCTCTGAAGCCACCACAGACGTTGTTAGAGAAGAGTTCTGTGTGGACAATGGTCCGAGTTAGTACAGGACAGAGAAAGCCATATCAGTGCTTGAGGGGAGGAAAGGATGACAAACGGTCCCTTGAAGCTATGTGCTGGTCCTGTAGAGTGACGTGTGCAGTCTCATGGTTTTCACACCTGCACTGTTTTCTGAACTGAAATATTTTACATCTTGTACCTTCTTTTCTTCACATCGCCCAGTCAAACTGTGTTTTATTCACTCCAGCACTGACTGACTGATGTGTTATTAGTAGATAATCCTGCTAAAGCTCTTTTTGACTTGAAGCCAACCTGAACCGTGTGTGTGTGTGTGTGTGTGTGTGTGTGTGTGTTTGTGTTCGTACAGTGAGGGCCAGTCGGCAGCTATCCCAGTAGCCAGTATGGAGTTTGCAGCCATCTGCCTGAGAAACGCTCTGCTGCTCCTACCTGAACCTCAGCAGCAGGACACCAAGACAGAGTACGGCTCCAAGACCTCCAGTCAGTCAGGAAGCACGGAGAGCGGCAGCGAGAACAGTGACCCCTGCAGGTCTGACACACTCACACACACTCTCACACTCACACACAATGCTCGACAGACGCTCTTGTTTTGAAATTTGTCAGGGGGCGATTTTTTTTCTTGGGACCTAGTAAATATAAAAGAGGGGGAGACTGTTAAACTTCCACTGCTCTCTCTTCCCCAACAACTGGATATGTTGTTTGCTAGCGAGCCAAAATATTAGAAATAAGCCTAAAACAAAGGATGTCGTCTGACACTGTGAAGAAGCGTGTGATCATGGGATCTGTTCATGTCATAGCTGAACAGCCAGCTGTGATTAACGGACATCCGTCCTTTTTACTTCACTTGTTTACACTGTGCTCAAGTATTTCAGACCTTGCTTGTCGTTCCAACTGTATTGACACCACTTTTGTTTATTATCTAGGAATGTCTCTTGTTTTTGTTTTTGCTTTTATTATTATTATTATTATTATTATTATTATTATTATTATTATTATTATTATTATTATTATCATCATTACTGTAGCAAAAAAGGTATGAACAAATCAGTGGATTTCTTGGCTCAGTATGATGAGGTGGTATTAGCTGATGAACTGATGATGATGAACTCTGCTCTGTGGCTCAGTCCAGCTGGATTTGTGCTCTGATAAATGTTGGTCTTGGTTTTGTGTGTTTCGCAGTGGGAAGGGTCAGGAGGCCGACAAGTTTTTGTCAGCAGCTCCGTCGTCTCCTCTCAGGAAACAGGAGGTAGAAAACCTCAGGTAATCACATTTCACATCTCTGCTCGTCTTCTCTTCTCTTCTCACCAGTCATTATTCAGGCAAACCTGTAGAAGCCAGAGCGCTGTACAGTAATGAATGATTGCACTGCTTGATGCGTAGGTGCTCCATCCTGGCTTGTAGTGCCTATGTGGCGTTAGCACTCGGAGACAACCTGATGGCTCTGAACCAAGCTGAGAAGCTGCTCCATCAAACCAAGGTGTCGGGATCCCTCAAGTGAGTTCTTGGTCTGTTTTCAAACCAAGCTAATGATGAGTTCAGGTTTTGTCCAAAACCAGGGGAGCAGATCTGCAGTGTTTCCCTCCCTTTGAATGCCCTCGTGTCTGCTTGTTCAGGTTCCTGGGACACCTCTATGCTGCTGAAGCCCTCATCTCATTGGACAGGATCTCTGACGCTATTGCTCACCTCAATCCAGAGAATGTTAGTGACGTGTCAATGGGAGTGTTAACCAGCGAGCAGGACCAAGGTCTGTTTCACTCTTTACTCTGCAGAACAAACCACTCATTACCGTTTCCATAATGCTTGGATTTGTTTTTCTCAACAGGGTCTGACAAAGGAGATGAGCCCGTTGAGACTTGTAAGTCTGCCTTGCTTTAATCCTAATGAATGATTTTTACTTGAAGCACATGAAAAACTCAAACACATAATGGACATTGAAACTGTGTGAGGCATGTGTTGTTGTCTGAAGGAAACCTAAGATCCAGGTCCAAGTTTTCACTCGCTCTTGCTCATCAGGAGCTGTAGGAGCTAAATGTGGGTCTTGTGTTTTTTCTACATGTTTCTTGGTCCCATGTTGTTGACTGCAGCGTCATCGTAGGTGGTGGGTGTGATCCTCGGGTCCTGGGCAGTGATGATAGTGATTGTATTTCATTTTCTTCACCTGTTCACCTGTTTTTGACAATAACGGGGGGGGGGGTCTTTTTTATTTGCACGTCAGTGTCATCTCAGTGTGCCGTATTTCTGTAGGCTGCAAACCACAACTTTAGGTCAACAGACAATCACCATACAAAGTGTGGACTAACGGTAAAAATGGGATTCATTTGTCGCGAGTTTGTTGGAGCTTATAGGTAACACTGAAATACTAGATCTTGTTTTGGATGGTGGTTCATTCATCATGGCTATGAGTCTGTCCAACACAATCACACAGAAGCAGCATTATATAGTGACTTTGTTTGTTTGTTTGTTTTTTTAAACAGTGTTAATGATTTCATTCCACCTGTCCGTTGGTCACGTGTTGTTGTTTTGCTTGTGGTGTTTTTTGTCTCTGGATGTTTTGAGAGGCAGCAGCTGATCATTGATGGTTTATTTGAGTGTGTGTGTGTGTGTGTGTGTGTGTGTATTCTTGGATGATTTAGTGTGCATTTGCACACGAGTCAGCAGTTGTTTAAATAAAGCAGACAAACAAGACAAATCAAACTCACTACCAAGGCTGCAGAAGCGGCGGTAAGCGAAGGTTCCCAAAATGAAAGGTGTGGTAACAGCAACAAGAGCTGTGCAAAGTAATGTGCTCTCAACATGAGAATTTAATTCAAGGTGGGACTCAGCTGTCAGTTGAGAAATATTCAAGATTTCAACCGAGCAAAACCACGTTACAGGACCCAAGAACATCAGTGTGGTTGTATATTGCGACTTTGATATGAGCTTTAAAAAATCAGAATTTGTACGTGGGAAAGTAGCCGCGATACGTCTGTTTAAACCGATGTTCCTTCATGGAGCTCCTGACAGGGAGACAGCGTCTGTCCCGGTCTGTTGTCGGCAGTGAGAGGCAGAGATACTGCTGTAGGTCTACTCACAGTGATGATATGTGATTTAAAGCGAAAAATGTTTGTCTCTTTCCATGATGCAGGATGGGTCAGAATCTCAATCACAACACAATATAATAACATATATGTGATTATTTAAAGCAACAATGTGTAACTTGACCGCGACCCGCAGCTTGGAAACATGAATCTTAACGATGCGTGTTACTCTGTCGCACAAAACAGCAATTTTAGTAAAACTGGGTCATATTTTATAGAGAAAATGTCCTCTGGTTTTCCCTCTGATGTGACGACTGCTCTGTCTGTCTGCAGCCTTTTATTTCACAGAGCTGTTCCCAACAACTACTCGCTGCTGCAGCTGCAGCCTCAGTCTGCAGGCAGCCTGCGTGTTGCTTTCAGGAACCTCCGTGAGTCACAGAGTTGAGGCAGAGCAGTCATAGGACATCAGAGGGAAAACCAGAGGACATTTTCTCTGTAAAATATGACCTGATTTTACTAAAATTGCTCTTTTGTGTGACGTATTAACGTGCATTAAGTTTAGCTCACAAAGCCCCGGGTCACGGTAAAGCCACATACTGCTGCTTGAACAGCTTGTGGAGACATTTTTGGATTTTGGTTGTCTCACTTGGCCAGACTTCCAGATCTACAACTGCAGCTTACAGTGTCAGGAATAATCAAAGCACAGTACAAACACCACTCTGACTCATCCACAGTTTCACCCCCAGCACCATCACTCTGCAGCACTGGAGCCAAGCAGCCGTGATCAGAGTCACATATGATCTCGAAAAAGCAAAATTAAATAACAGCCTTGTTAGTTAAGCAACAGTCTCTTCATTTTTTCCCTAGAAGAGACATTTTGGTCTTTACATCTTTATAAGGACCGTTGAGCAGAGCATTGAAGAGAAGACTGACAGCCCCAAAGACTGCGTCTACTTCCTCAAACAGAACACTCGAGGACAACTTAGGGAGCTTGTCAACAGCTGTCAGCATATGTCCTGTGATGAAAGACAGACACTTAACCAGAATAGGGATCCCCTCCATCAGATCAATCCGTGACCTGTTAGGAACCCCTTAAAATTCTGTGGTTGTGTCCGCCAAAAGGATTCCTCGAAATACTGTCCGTGCAGGGGTGGAGCTCGGCTGGGACGGCGATATACCAGCCTCGGATGCTCAAGAGTGGACGTGTTGGCTGAAGGTGCTCTATCAGCTCGAGAACTTAACCACGAGTTTCGAGGAAATGACTGATGCTTTATCACATCACTTCGAAGATGCAAGTGACGGCAGCTGCAGACTAACTGACCTCCTAAAGGTGGATATGCTGTGGGACAGGGGGGCGAGTGGAGGTCAGTAAGGATGGGGCTGATGTGGATGTGGGAGTTGATGAGCAAAGGAGCAGCAGAATTCTGGATGCATTGTGGTTTCTTGAGTATTTTGGATGATATGCCATAGAGGAATACTTAGTGTGTCACATCCATCTCCGTGGAGATGTGTTATTTCCACGAGCATCCTGCTGATTTTTGCTCCAGCAGAATCAAGGTGAAACTGCTGCACGGCCTGAAAACCTCGATGTCTCTAAAAGACTCTCCCAGGATGACCCTGAGGTCTCGATGAGTTGGATGGTGAATGCCGTGATGGCTGAAGAGGAAACAAATGCAGTAAGTGGTTAATCACTTCCCTTCTTGGATCCATCTGAAGAAAATGGTTGGTAGGATTCTTAAATTTAAGGACCTGCTACTGAGTCTTAGTTGGTCAGCTCAGGCTGTCAATGGTTCTGTTTCCCTTTAAGAAGTAAGAAAATCTGACAGAGGGATTATCTTGTTTTGTCAAAACTAAAAGTCTCCAGTGGAATTTAAACGCTTTCTAAACGGAGAAAGTGAGAAAGCTGGATCCATAAACCCAACCCAGCTCTCAGCGTTGGCATCCAGCTCAGGAGAGCAGCTATACCTCAAGAGTCTAAACATTTGGAGATATTAGAGGAAGATTTTCACATTTCTGACATTATTCTGCAGCACATACATCAAGAGGTGGGACACGGTGGTTGCAACCACGTGCCTAGCTAGCCTGCGCCAAACATGTGGGATCCCTGGTGCTAGTGTGGCTATAAGGAAAATCCTGTCAGTGACTGTATGCAGCTCCAGAGCATCAGCAGATGGTAGATTTACTTTGGGACAGAGTCTGTCCACATAAAACTTCTTTCACTCGTGTTGGAGTTGATTGGTTTGGATCCTTAGAAAAAAGCAAGGAAAGATTACGGCGACGAAAAGTTGGAATCTGGCTCAAATCCAAACCTTTCTCCTTCAGACAGAAAAATCCACACATGTGGTAACACAATGGAGGAGCAGAAGAAGGAATGATAAGGTCTGTGAATAATGTCCTGAAGGTGCAGCACCGTGAAGAAAAAGGTCCCATCACCAGATCATCCACTGATGCTAATGACACGGACTCAAACTGCTGCAAGGACGACGTCTATGCTCGTAACAGATGAGAACCAGTTCAGTACATGTTCTCCTGTTCTGAAAACGATGGTTCAAGGAATACCTTTCTGCACTTCGGGAGCATCAGAGGGGGTCCAGGGTGCAGCTTCATGCCCGAGGATATTGGGTTGACTGTTGATGATTCAGCATTTCACAAGTCGTGGCTCACCGGACGGACAACCCGCAAAGATTGACCACACTCACACACAGCAGTACATTATCTGATTACTTTACATGTTGTCTTTGTGGACTGCAAGCTGCTGATGGAGTTCCTGGTGTTGTGTCTTTAATGTTCTTACGCAGCTGATGGCGTTCAGCCTAAACACTGAGGTTTGTAGTTCGTGTGCCGAGAATCAACAAAAATGCATATAAACATGTTAGTCCCACTGAAATCACACTAAATCGAATTTCTCAAAGTCGAGCTAACACATCCAGATGATGCGATTGAGAGTCTATTTACTCCTGCGTGTTTACGCCTCACTTTGACCCGGACTGGCCAAAGCAATCCGAGCGCGATCGATAGTCCCCGCGGCGTCTTTGAACCGGAACTCCAACAGCATAAATTTGTAGAGGAAAGCCAGTAAGAAAACAAAAATCCCGTAAGCATGAGGGGAAGCGTGCATCAAAATTTGTACCAAAAGTAAAGCGTAGATATGAAGTGTGCATGTTTTTTAGCGTTCCACATGAGCTTGTCTGTCGCTTGTTTTTCTAACCGAAAGAAGGTCAAATAGCAACCAGCTGAGCGGGCATATCATCGCCTAACACCATAAATCATTTCTCTCTGACAGTTGTATACTGAGACAAGGACAGTAGTCCAATTAAGTGGCCTTATCAAGCTTTAATCGTAGGTTGACTTAACTGTGCATGTAAACGTACTGAGTGACCACCGTCTTCCTTGTGTTTGTTTGTTGAAACAAAACAGCATCTGAGTCACAACAGAAAAATG
>JAQLOL010000025.1:29794307-29804922 GCA_029783665.1 Naso thynnoides
AGGCTATTTGACCGGAACTTTTTTATAGGTGTCCTACAACACTTTTTAACGGACACCCTGCAGCCAATCAGAATCGAGTATTCATCCAGACCATGGTATAACTGCCTGTTAATTTATCCTGTTATCATGAGATAACGCCCTTATCCGGTGGTGATGATGAGATGGTTATTTCTGGATCTGGAGAAAACAGATTGAAAAATGATTGTAGGGTCCATGATCCCTCTCGGCTTCCCTACTTTTAAAAATCAAAATGCAGACTTTTTTTTTTCAATGCCATGGTGTTTTTTTCATTTTCATTTGTCCTCATTGATAACGTCACAGTTATGCAGAGAGAAGGGCAGCACACTGGCCTCTCAGTAAACTCTCAGGAGACAAGAAATCATCACATGACCGTCAGCTGAAACAAATAACGTTAGCTAGCAGCGAGCTTTAGCTGCGGCAGTGATGGCTGCTGCTTCACATGACATTTCTACAGTGGAGATGTCACAGGTCCATTATTTATTATTACGCGTGTGCTGCATGATACGGTCTAACGCACACATCTGAACCAACGGTAATATAACGTCAGGATCCTGAACGTTACGACATTTGAGACAGTTTGCCACCGTTTGCTAACGTGAAAGCAGAACTAAACGTGAGGGTAAAAGCAGACCAACCCCGTGGTGAAGTCCTGCTGGACCAGGTGAAGTCTTTCTCTGAAGTTTTCAAACATAGTTCCTCTCAGTCCGGCTTTTCCGATCTGATCTTTCTCATCTAAAACACCAGCTCGAACTGGCTGATTAAAGCGTTCTTACTCTGAAAACCTGTTGACGGCTTTTAACCCTGCTTCTGGCCTGAACCAAAGCTAACGTCACATTCACACGTTTTTGTTTAAAAACTGCGTTTGAAGGGGTCTGAAAGCCTTAACGAGCTCTGTATCAGAAGCCTGAAAACACACAACAGCCCACTGAGCGATTATTTCCGGTATCAGTGTCACGTGGGTTTCGCCACGGCCCCGCCCCTTTAGGACATTTTTAATAGGAGAAATGAACGTGATCTCAGATTACGACCACTCCTTTCGCCCCATTGTCACCCAAATAAATATTGGACCCATTTTTCACAAGACACATATCTTCTAAACATTCTGACTCAAAACGTCGTTTTCCAGACACACACATCAGGAGAAAATTCACTTTGTTCGAGACCCGTCTCTGTCTCAGCAACACACTTAGCAAACCACTCTCGCGAGATCTGAGAAGTGGCGCTCCCCGCCGTGCCACACAACGGACATAAACAGACATTTAAATGGTCTTACTGTAATCACAGAGATGGGCCCTAAATGAACCTTTAGTAGGAGGAATAAAGCATTTAGGCACAGAGGCAGTGTTCCAGATTACAGCAGAGGGACCAGAGTTGACATACAGACTCCGGCTCTGTGCATTCTGAGCACATTTAAATCCAGCTGAGCATCATCTGATTCTTTAACACTCTTTCTGAGCCATGTTTTACCAAGTAATAGGCATACCGAGCAGGAAAAAAAATACTGATACTTAATCTTTTTTATTAGCACACCTTTGTTCACCTGGAAAAGAAGCATTTGCCATCATGCAGGTACTTAGGAAAGCCGACAGCAGCCATGGTCGCCAGCCTTTTCCATTCTGTTATCTCTAGATCATGAAAAAAAATAGTTTCGTTATCACAGGATAACAAGGCTTGTTTTCCTGTGATAACAAGATTTTAAAAAGCCTATTGTTTCCTCTTTTCTAATAATGTTGATCAGAGATCTGGAGTGCCACCAGTGCCAGTATGCAGATGGCTCCCGGAACCTGTAAGTAGGCTAAGTGAAAATGTCACATAACAGAGTATTGATCAACTGCACCTCAGTCAAGGTCTAACACGGGCAGAAACTGCACTGTGTCTTTCTGTTAGAGAAAACATTCAGCTCAGCACTCGTCGTTTCAGGAGAAGACGAGCTCAGTTGAAGCCTCACCGACGACACTTCAGTAATGCTGCTGGCAGTGATCTTGACGGCTGAATCTGTGATCATGAACCACAAACTGGCTTTGGATCACATGATGAAAGCTCACCTGGTAAATGATCCTGTTATCACCAAAAATGAGCCTCCTTGTCCCGTAATAACACATTAATTTATCCTGTTATTACAGGAAAATGAGCCGTTATCCCATGATGACAAAATGATTTTTCTGTGATCTCAAAATAACAGAATGAAAACAAAAAGTAGCAACCAAGGCTGTCTCAGCTTCTGTAGGTACTAATATTCAGTGCTTAACTACAGCAAACCGATGGTGTTTGGTATAGGGTTATCGTGATGAGGTGGTGAATTATCATAATAATGTAGTAAGCATTTAGTTTAATGTTTTGTGGGAGACCTCGCTGATGCATCAGTGTTCTAAAACATTTAAGTAATACTCCTTTCATGCACATGTTACACTGATAAATGAAAAGAGCCTTTACTAAGTAAAAGTGAAATATTTTAACAAGTAAGTATCTTTCGAAGTGAGTTGTGGTCGTAATTTTTCCTGCACTCCTGCTATTCCCTAAAACACATAATGTCAGTGTAAAGTTCCACAAATGAAAAGGGTCACACTGAAAATGATAAATGCTTTTATTTATAACTTAGTTCAACATGGGTCAATGAACACTGACTTACAAATTGTACTTAGATATAAGGTACATTATACCTATTTTAGTATGGAACGACAAAAGTAAACTCAAACACAACAATGATAAGTTAATACAAACACATTTACTGTGATGAAATGTTCAGTTTTAATGTACTGATTTATTTAACTTAATACATCCTGAAGATTTTTACTATTCTCCCCAAAATCAGCTTATAAGCAAGCTAACAGCAGCTGATACACTCCTAAAACCAACTGACATTTCAATAATATCCACCATACTGGATGTGAGGATTTACACATTTATTATACATTATGATGACCAAGTAAACAGTGATACTGCATAAGCAGTGTTTAATGAGAAGTTTCTTTATATATCATCTGATAATCCACCTAATGAAACACATATCATTTCATTTCTTTATTTTATTCAATCCACACAGACTTAGAAATCAGGATGTTATAGTTAAATATGTGGCTACCCCCCCACACACCCTCACCCCATAAACACAACCAAAAAAAAAAACATTAAAAACAAACAAAACAAACAAAAACCTTCAGTGGTTGGGGGCATATAATACATCAGTAAATAAAAACACTGCCAGTTTTGTTTTCTTTACTTTCATGAGAATGTTTGGAACTACTTTCAGTCCCTGAACAGACCAGTACACTGGGGTCCCTCTAACACTGACAGTCCGGTCAAGACATTTTGGTTTTGTACAGATGGCTCTAGAGGTTATGGAGACCAGAGAAGATGTGGATAGAATGGATAGATGTCTTCATGGTTTCATGTGCCACTGACTACATAAAGATAGGTTTAAATTCTTTCAAGTTTTTCTCTAAACCATACTACCAAGCCCATTTGTACATTGAAACAGGTAATTTTTTAATCTGGAATAATTCCCCCTGTTCATGCTGGCTATTCGATGGACAGACGCCCTTTGTAAGTGCTGAACAACAAAGAAATGGATATAAAATATCATCACATCATCATTTCTCCCACAAGACACTGTGTTTTGTCATGGCATAAATTCTTGAGCAATGGCCAAAAGAGATGTTTTGTGAGGTCACAGTGGCTTTAATTATTTCAAGAGTGGCAAAGCAAGCAGTGTGCAAAAACATTTTTAAGCATAAATTCCAGGAATTCATTGTAACAGCAATGTCACTGTTCTGTAATCGAGCAATATGTCGATTACCAAGAGTAAATGTCCTAAATCATAAAACATCAGCGCCACACATGCTTGGCAGACTTTTATCTTTGACTAAAAACAACAACAACAACAACAAAATGTTGTACAAATATTTTCAAATATTAGATGATGCCAGGCTTTTGCTACAGCGAATTTCAGGCTACAGCCAGCTCGGCCTGCCTGCGCCTTAAACCTGTGTTGGCCTACTTTTTCTGCACAGAGAATTTACCAGCACTGAAGTCAGTAACACTTTGAAGCATCTATCTATAATGGATTATGTACATACTTATAATGCATTATAATGTGCCTATAGTGCTGTATAATCATAGTTATAAGCAAGATTAAGGATAACCCTAAACATAACCATAACCACATATAATGCATTATAAGTGTGTTCATTATGCAGTATAATGTGTTATATATGTTCATAATGTGTGATATACATTCATAATGTGATATAATTCATTATAGAGACAGGCTTCATAGAAAGTGTTACCCAAAAGTCTCATGTTAACTTTTGCTGACTTTTACCATTACATCACTGAAACTGGTTTAGGAAGTATTACAGAAAGTAAAACACGTTTCATAGTTAATTTATGCATGTGGGTGCATAAATTAACTATCCTAATTCCAGTAAGGGTTTAGGTGTGAATTCTTGAAGACTTCTATCTTAAACCTTGGACAAAATACTTCTCTTTGAATAAATAGTTGTAGAGATAGTAGGTTGATTTAGGGGTCTGACAAAAGGACTGGCTTTTAGCTGTTTGCACGTCAGCCTTCTCTCCACAAGCTACTGGAAACTGTTCTTCAGATGACTCAAGTAAAACTAGGTGTTTTTCATGTTAAGTATAGTAAAGTGACACAAAACCATTAAATACAGCTGGGAAGTATTTGAAATAAGATGTGATTTGTCACTGTACAGTCCACTGTAAAATGTGTCTGCCACAATGCTATATCTTCACATAATCCATATTACTTCAGTATAGAATTAAAATTATCCCACAATCGTGGAAAAATGTATAGAACAGTACACTACATCACATTCAACCAGCCAACCAACAACCATCATCATGCATCACCTTTAATCAACTGTATCAAATGTTTTTTTAATAAATATTTTGCTAACTGACTTAAGCATTAATTCTTAGCATAGCGAAAAGTGACTCTGTGAAGGTAAATGTTAGTGTTTCAGAAGTAGTCTTGGGCTGGTCCTGGTCTTAATAGCTGAGGTAGAGGTCTTGGTCTGGGTGAGGGTCGGTGTTGAGCCCTTGAGAGTCCTAGAATAGCTACTGAAAGGTGCACTGTCCTTAGTCAAGTCCTCCGTGGTGGCCTTAGTAGAGTGTTTTGCAGCACCTTTGGAATTGTAGATAGCGCAACTGCTGTCTGGAGAAGTACACTTGATGATCTGTATCTTGTTAGTGCCCTTAGCAGTGAGCTTGGCAGAACAACTGGCTGGTGAGTCAGTGCGTACATGTGTAGATGCAGCTTTATTCACTGTAGTCCTAGCAGTAGCAGCTCTGGCTAAAGTCCTGGAAGTTTTCTTTCTAATTGGCTTAGGGACTGTAGATGATGGAGACTGATTTCTTTGGAGCCTTTTTTCTCTCACATTTGTGCATATGACCTCACTGATAGGGCTGAGGTTATAGTTTGTGATGATGTTTGTAAAGTTCACCCTTTCTTGGGAGGATTCCAGAGTAGTCACATTTGCCAAGCTCAACTTTTCAACATTTAACCTGTCCTGTAGTTCTTGATTAACACAACTGGCTTCCTCTACTCTCATCTCTCCAACCTGGTCAGATCTGTCTTGTCTAAGTTCTTCATGGCTACCAGTGATTTTATCCATATGGTTTACATACTCTTCTCTAATATCTTTGTCACAGTCTTCCTCCTTCTGTGGAATTTCATCAACGCGGCAGTCTTTCTCCAATGGGACATCACCAACATTGTATTGCAATGTCCTGCACTTCTTTGATAGGTTGTTGTCCACGGGAACCCAATTCAGAGTTGAAGGGCTGGTGTCTGGTGGCAGGCCTCTCCTCCTTCTGGACAACCTGAGAAACCCAGTGTTCTCACTTATCTGTCTGATGACTAAGCCAGTAGTCAATGGGATTTGATTTGGAGTCCTGCATGGATTTCTTCCTGAGATGCGGAGACTACTGAAGGTCTTGGCATTGCTATAGTGGTTAGGGACCGTTTGGTTGTCCAGAGGAAGGTGCTGATTGCAAGGCAGGTAGCTATTCTGGGAGAGGTGTTTGTTGTTGATTTCCTGGTGTCTGCTCTGGAGATGGCCTCTTGGTGTACAGGTACTGCGAGCTCTTGAGCAAGGCCTTGGGGATCGTCTGCTACCAGCCTCAGTGCTAGACTTTAAGGGAGGGCTTGACTTGATACAGGAGGTTCTTTGTTCAGAGAATCGAGTTACCATTGCAATCTGTAACAGAGGGAGATCATGATAGCTCATGTTAAGTCCTGGAAGCAATTAAATTAGTAGGAAACAATAACTAGCACTGATATAAAAAAGGATGACATTTTGCTCTTTGCAGTTGCATCTAGGGCTATCATGATTATGAAATTTTAGTTTATGATTAAGTAAAGAACAGCAGAGGAACATCCAGAAATATTTAAATCAGATGCTGACCAACATATTATCAGAAAAAGAGGGATGAGGTCTGCATGCTGAAGCTCTCAGTGCAGAGAATTTATATGTCCATAAGT
Source organism: Naso thynnoides (assembly GCA_029783665.1). Classification (NCBI taxonomy): domain Eukaryota; kingdom Metazoa; phylum Chordata; class Actinopteri; order Acanthuriformes; family Acanthuridae; genus Naso; species Naso thynnoides. The sequence goes on from JAQLOL010000025.1 coordinate 29,800,831, forward strand.
GACGTTTCCAGCATCCTACTCTTCATCAGACTAGTCTGATGTCATTTATGTAATGTGTTCTACATTCAATATGCAAGAAACACTCGGTAGCACCGTCTCTGTTGCTCTGTTATCACAGAATGGTGCCCAATAAGATAATTAGCATGTCATGTCATTAAAGGAGTGCCAGTCAAGTCAATGATAGAAAAATACATTTTTTATTAGTTTCATCCAAGATTCTAGGTTTGTCATTCAAATGTATCCATGTAAAAATACTCATGATACAATTCCCGCAACCCTGCAAAAGCATGAATGGCTATGAAAATAAATGAATGAATGATACTATAGTTTGAAATCACAGTTCTCAGGACCAGGGATCCAGTTGTTTCTAAACAGATGATTATGAATTTTAACAGTTATGTAAAAAATGATTGTGATTAGGCAAGTGGGTAATAAATGTGGGTGGGTGTGGGGATACTCACAAGCCCCCAGCTGAGCACCACTATGTTTGAGTTTACCCTGGTAACCACCCTGACTGTTGTCTGTGCCTATGCACAGGGCAGCAGTTCAGAGTATTTGGCCGTCTTAGAGACCCTGAATGGAGTTCTGCATGGGGCATACTAGGAGACTTAAATGCCTACGTGGATGATGATGGAGACACTAGAAAGGGCATGATTTGGCCACATCTTGAATATTGGATGGAGAGAGGGGCAGAGCTGTCAGCTGATCACCATCTAGTGGTAAGCTGGGTCAGATGATGGGGGAAGCCTCTGAGCAGCCCTGGTACCCCCAAACGTGTGATGAGGGTGAACTAGGAACATCTAGAGGCCCCTGTCTAGGTGGCCTTTAACTACAACCTTCTTTGGAGCTTTTCTGGCATCCCTGTGAAGTTCTGGGGTATCGAACCACAGTGGTCAATGTTCAAAGCTTCCATCGTAAAGCTACAAATGAGTGTTGACCTCTGGGTCATAGGTATCTCCATGGGCTATAAATTTTCTCTTCCCACTGGCGGTGAGGGAAGCTGTTTGACTGAAGGAGTACTTTCAGGAAACGTTATCCCGAAGAACTCTGGAGTCAGCTGCAAGGTACCCACAGGCTCGGATGATGGTGTCATCAGCTGTGACTGATGCAAAGCAGCGGGGAGTTCAGAAAGGCCATGGAGAAGGACTCTGGGTCAGCACCAAGGTGTTTCCAGAAAATCGTTCAGCATCTCAGGAGAGGAAAATGGGGGACCATCTATGCTATGTACAGCAAGGGTGGAACAGTGTTGACCTCAACTGGGGAAGTAATCAGGAGGTGGAAGAAGCACTTTGAGGAATTCCTGAACAACAGGATCCTCCTCCAGTTTCCCTGGAGGAGGTTGTGGAGGTTATTAAACAACTTCCCACTAACAAAGCCCTAGGATTTGATGAGATCCATCTGAAAATGCTGAAAGCTCTGGGTGTTAAGGGGCTGTTATGGATGACATGTTTCTTTTAATTTGTGTAGAAGTCTGGGACAGTGCCAAAGGAGTGGAAGACTGGGGTGGTGGTTCCCCTGTTCAGAAAGGGGGACCAGAGAGTGTGTGCCAACTACAGAGGCATCACATTACTCAGCCTTCCTGGGAAAGTTTACTCTAAGGATCTGGAAAAGAGAGTCCAGCAGATAGTTGAACCTCAGACTGAGGAGAGCAATGCAGATTTTGTCCTGGTTGTGGAACAACCAACCAGCTTTTTACTCATGCAAGATGTTCGAAGGGGCCTGGGAATTTGCTCAGCCAGTCTACATGTGCTTTGTGGATCTGGAGAAGGCTTATGACCGAGTTATGTGGAAGATATTGTGGGAGCTGCTGCGGGAGTATGGAGTGAAATGGTCATTACTCAGAGTCATCATATTTCTGTATGCTTAAAGCGAGAGCTATGTTTGAGTTGTTGGCAGTAGGTCTGACTCGTTTCCGGTGAGCTCTGGCCTCCACCAGGGCTGTGCCTTGTCACCAATCCTATGTATGATTTTCATGGACAGGATTTCAAGGCATAGTCATGGGGAGTTGCAGTTCGGTGGGCTGAAGATTGCATCACTTTCACTTTGCAGCCAAGTGTGAAGCAGATGGGATGATCAGCACCTCTAAATCTGAGGCCATGGTTCTCGGAAGGAAACCGGCAGACTGTCCACTCCAAGTACAGAGTGAGTCTTTATCCCAAGTGACAGAGTTCCAAGTATCTTGGGGTCTTGTTCACAAGTGAGGGGACTATGGAGCAGGAGATTGGCCCAGAGAACTTTTGCAGCGGAAGCAGTTTTGCATTCACTTCACCACATTTTTGTGACAAAAGAAGAGGTGAGCCAGAAGGCTAAGCTGTCCATCTACCAGTCTTCATTCAATCCCTCACCTATGGTCATTACGAATGGGTCATGACTGAAAGAATGAGAATGCAGATTCAAGTGGCTATAATAGGTTTCCTCAGGAGGGTGGGTGGCGTCAGTTTTTGGGATGAGTTAAGAAGTTCAGTCATCCATGAGGAACTTGGAGTAGAGCCACTGCTTCTCTGCGCTGAAAGAAGCCAGTTGAGGTGATAAGGATGCCTGCTGGTCACTTCCCTAGGGAGGTGTTCCAGGCAAGTCCAGTTGAGAACAGGTCCTGGGGCAGTCCGACATCCAGGTGAAGAGATTATATCTCTGGGATCTCCCAGTCAGAACTGGCTGATGTGGCCAGGGAAAGGGAAGTCTGGGGCTCCCTGCTGCTGAAACTGTTGCCTCTGCGACCCAACCTCAGATAAGCAGTTCAGGATGAATGGATGGATGGGTGGATGGATGGACCTGCTCCATTGGCCAGGTATGTATAGGCGGGGAAAATGCCAGGGTTCTAACACTTCTCTCTAGCTCTCATTTTCGTTGTTGACAAAACCATTTCTCTAACTTTTCATGTGAACAACAATGCAAAACACCATGAACGTTTTCCAGGAGTAACCAACTTGACTCGTCTGCCCCCTCTCTAGGGTGACCAGCTCATCATACCAACTCTGAGTTCACCAGCTTGACCATAATCAAATAGCCCATTTTCTGTATTCATGGTACACTACTGCTGATTTTTTTCGGATTAAAAAAATATACAGTTTGTTTTAAGGTACCCAACAAAAAACAATCTAGTGAATGGTATATAGCCTCACTAAGAATAACCAAAATAGAGGGTAAAACTTATGCAAGTAGGTTTGGTAACGAAATAAACAATCACATGAATAGCCTTATTGCTCTAAAATAGCTGGAAAATGCTGGAAATATTTTTTTTTCCGAATGGAACAGAGTGGCACCACAAATTTGCAGCCAGTGGCAAATGATGCCTTTTTATGGGGGATGGAGGATAGGGGAATTGGGACCACTCCAGTAATGACTGGTTCGTACAGATGGTGTAAAAAGGAGGCAAAGTCTGGTGGCATCTAACAGACAGATGACAAATCACCATTAGGGGACCTGAAGGGCCAAGATTCAAGCTTGAGAGGGTGAACAGAGAGATTAACTAATACATCTGCAGAGTAGCTACTCCATATTTAACTCTTGTAACAGCCATTATGTCAAGTTTAAGGTTTTACCTGCAAGTCTGATGTCTTTTCTCATCATCCCTTGTGTAAATAACATCAAACTTCAATTCAGTTGAACAACAAAAAAAAAAAAGTTGGCCATTAGTCGTTAATTAAATGCTAACACACCATGAAGCATCCAGTGTTGTGCCTGAATGCGTTCAATGAACGACCGTTCATGAACTCGTTCATATTTTGGGCGAACGTGAACTGAACGTACTGTATTCCCGCTTGATTAACGTAATTGTGAACGCTTTCATTCTGTCATTCTGGCGTTTGTGAAGGGCGCTCTCTCTCTCAGATGCCAGTTTCTATAGAAACCCCCGCTAAAACACACCATAAACAAGCACCAGCAGCGGTACTGGCAGCAAACAACAGTCGCTGCAGCTTCTACTGAGCTGGAGTCAGACGTAACACACGTGAGACGGACACACAGACCGACTGAGCAGATGTCGCGGACATCGTTAAACTTCTCACACTGTTGAAAAAAAAACTACCGTGCTGTGTGACGGCAGATACAGCAAAGCAAAAATAAAATTCAACCTTTTCATGATCACTGTCT
>JAQLOL010000025.1:29828385-29839793 GCA_029783665.1 Naso thynnoides
ACCCTATACAGGTCGATGAGCGAAAAAACTCTCTGGATGTCTTCTTTGATGAGTGTCCATTCAGAAAAAGACCCTGGGATCATTTTTCACCAGATTATTCCTTTAATAGGGTGATGAAAGTGGCATTGCAATAAAGGAAGCGGCTCCAAATTTAAAAATTGTCATGAAAGTCAAGTGTGTGTGTGAAGGTGTGTGTTTGTGTTCATGCCAATTGGCTAAAAGGGGGCGTGGCAATAGGAGTGGCCTATTGCAAAAAGGCGCATAGCTTCCACATGGATTCATGCGTCCAATCCCAAACCAGCTTCTCCCGAGCAGCACCGAGCGTAAAGGCCTGTGACAAAAACTAACTTCCTGACAGATTCATGTGACGTGGCCAAACTTTCACTGGTCATGGCTTACCCGGCTCCTACACTTTAGCCCCGCCCCTTCCACTGTTGGTTTTCATCTTTAAGCGTCAGAAACCAAAAATATTATCAAGAGTTGTTGTGGAGTTGATGAAAACAGCACAGTACCTTCATTTTTGGGCTGACGGGTCACATCAGTAGTAATGGCTTTTTATCATAATTTCTTTTTCTTGGAAGACATCACATGAATATATTAACAGTGATCTACCTGTAACACTTTCTTCTGACCAAACCAAAAACTTAATTTTTTAAAATTTTTTCTCAGTTTTACTGGGCAGTGTAGTACAGATCAGTTCTTACATTGTAATGATCTCATACTAAATGGTTTATGTCTTCTCTCACTTCGGTCTTGTTTGTCTCTCACATTCTTTGAGTCTTACCTTTTTTTTGTGCTAAACCTTTGTCACATTTAAATAAAGGGAGAAAATAATGTCTTGTAATGAACACACAAAAATGACAGAACAAGCGCCTCAAATGCATTTATTACGAAAAATGTGACATCTAAAAGCCAAAAGATTATTGATAGAGACTTTGACTTTATAGTTTTATGAATGATTCATATCAAGCAGAGAAATTAAGGTACTGATGGTTTGGTAATAATCAAGAGTTGGACGGTAAATTTACTAGTCCACTGTCTCCTTTCATTTGCTTTCTGGTTAAGATGGAATCAGCTGCCGACTGTATTCACAGCACAGCTTAAGAATTCTTCTGTGGCACCCTCATCGTCACCTGAAAGACAGAAGAAAATGGATGTCAGGGTGTAAAGAATATTTAATTGTGTTATGTAGCTCTGTGTTTAATCCTTTCTATTAACATTGAGCCAGTGGAAGCAGTATTTTACATTTCAGTTCATTAATTGTTTTCAATTTCCATCTGTATTGTATTTATGTAAATTATATTATTATTATTCCAATGAAGGTCTGGTTAAATAAGATTATTTTCAGGTCAGTGTTTAACGGTAACTTTGAAGATGAAACAGGTGTAAGAAGCTTCTGCTGGCTGATTATTCCTCACAGCCTGCAACAACCTGGGATCTCATCAGTGTGAAACATGAGAAGTTAAATGCAAACAGTATTTCACACATTAAATTAAAAAAATCTTCAAAGTTTAAACTTTTTAACAGAAAACATCACAACGTGGCCTTAATATACATTTCACTTTCAACAGATTTTTCACCAGATCATTAGTGTTTATGTCGTGGAGATGCCCCAAAATACGAAACTTGTTATCTTAGAATCATAAAAAAAAACATTTTAGCGACTTAACATTAACTAACTGCTCCATGCACATCCTGAACATCCTGATTTGCAACAATAAATTTGAAAAGCTTTGCACATTAATGACAATTTGTTTTGAATGGTTACCGTTTTGACTTCTGTGTAGTTCTCCAGACCGTACTCTCCCAGCTCTCTGCCGTTACCTGAAGCCTTGTAACCTCCAAATGGAGCCTGAGCCCCGAACACATCATAACAGTTGATCCTGCAAACACACAAAATACACACACATTGATATTAATTACGTCAGCTAAATAATGATCAACACAAATAGGGTATATATGTACTTATTCTAAAGCTCAGGGCGCACTCACACTTGGCCCTGTTGTCCCGTGTCGTGCTGACTACAATTTTACATCTTGTAACAAAATTTTAGAATTATTCTCTGGTACCCACAGTCAAAAAGACAGTCTCAGATTTTTCCACTGCTCTTGATCCAGACTTTGTCCGCTGTTGCCGGCCTAAATTTACGGTGAATCCTTGCAGTGGCTGTGAGAACATTTTCTTTCCATCCTCACAGCCGCTGGTTGCTGCTGGACGACTGTCCTATTTGTAATGGTGTAAGCACAAAGAAGTGCGATGGAGCTAACGGCATCTCTGACATATAACAGGTCTAAGGTCTTATTATCTCCAGTTGTGCATTTGACAGACTGGAGGGAAGTGGGCAGGGCGGCGGAGCGGGAAACACGGTTAAAATGGTCGGAGAGTGCAAAGAATGGACTGGTATATTCTGTCAGTAGTTCTGCAGTTGCAGAGTAAATTATGTCACATGCTGCTTCTTCACTTCCTTGCAGGCAACGCTGCTTTCATTCATAAAAAGTCAAAGTGCAATTCTGAGGAGCAATCGGACTCATCCGAGCCTCTGACTAACCTTACTGCTGTTATAAAGATGATCCCCAACATGTAAGACACAGTAAAACAGACAAACGAAACGCTCCCGAACAGAGCTGCTACAACGGGCCTCCACAGCACCGTGCATCATCGCTTTATGTTGGCGTTGTGAGAAACTCCAGCTACAGTAAAACCAGCAGTGAGCTCCGAGTCCTGCTGATAACTCCACGCATGGTTTGGTTGGGGTTGCTGCGTGGTTAAATGTACACCGAGAATGACCGAAGTAAACTCCTTTGGGAGATATCGGCTCCAGTCGTATACGGTGCTCTAGGTCAGGACGGGCAGCAGGTGGGCATCCCTGACTGAGGGCGGCCCTATGATGATGTAAGACGCCTCCTTCCCTCCGCCAGCCTGGGAGTCCGCCTCAAGCAGTCGTCCTCTCCTTGCCTCCCAGCTATGGGTTAAAAAGCAACCCGGGGACTAACCCTTGACAGACTGTGTGGAAGAAACCCTTAGTGTTTTAATGGGCAGAGCGGTGATACCAGTAAGTGTTGTGGAGCGCTGAAGGCTCGATGAGGCACAGCGGACATCCAGGCCATCCACTGAGCCCGGCTCCCCCTCGAGCCGTCTCCACTAGAGATGTTCCTACATCATTTTTCCTTCCCAATACTGACTCCAGTACCAGTACTGATCCAAAACCAGTGCGTAAAAAATTACAATTCCTTTAAAACTTATGTGTGATCACAATTTTGTAAAGTAAAAGGACTTAAAACACTATAAAACAGCAGCACAACAGAAACTTGAGCACTAAAATCTTAGAAAATTGAATTCCTTACACGTCACCTTTTTACTGTTGGGACTTTCTGGTGTAAAATATTCTCAACTGTAGACGTTTTACAAGTTCAATTAGTTCTTTGCCATTCTCAAGTGGCAACACAATGCAACTTCCTATGTGCCGTTGTGTAGCAGCTAAGAAGCTGTTTAGTGGTTAATACATCACATGGCATCGGATCGGTGCAGACGGGCGTCCTTACTGATACCAGCGTTCCCGGCAGCATTAGAGGCATTTTCTGATACTAGTGCAGCTGTTGTCTCAACTCTGTCTTGCTGCTGCTTACAGGCGAAAGACTGAGGTCGGCGCAGCACAACCCCTCCTCACTACAATCCAAGCCACCGCGTAAGTCATGCTTCATCGTCAAGTTTTAGTCATATTCGCAAGCGAAGAACGAACAGGTCTAGACGAGGAGAACAACCAGTGGAAAGTATCTCCCTGTCTGAGCTCCTCTGTTGTGCTGATCATGAGGCAGACACCTGCTCTGGCTCTTCCCCGTTTGTACTGTCCGGTCCTGCTGGTAATGGAGAGCTCCTTTGGAACAAGGGCTGAGTGAAGGATTGAAAAGTTCAACCCTGACTTGTGAAAACTAAACCATGAAACTTTATGTGTCAGATTGAAAAGCCATCCGTCTCATGAGTTCCTCCAGCTTATTATCAGGTGACTGGACATTAGCTCAAAGAAAAATCTGAATTGTTTTTCACCATTTCACAGGCAGAGATGCTTTCATTTGTCAAACACCAATTCACAAAATCCCGACAGTGGTGCGGTGAAGACAACTAACTGGTTTCAGCAGAGCAGCTTCAGCTCACACCAAGAAAGCTCGAAAGTTACAGATCCTGTGACAGCCTTCATCTTCCTGTCAATTCGTCTGAATGACGAATGACTGAGTGAGACTTCTTTGATCTTCTCTGTATTTCAGTAATTTTGTCCCAACATTCGACATATGGCCTAATGTCCAGTTGTTTGTGTTCACTTAATAAACTTCACTAAAACCTTGGTGAGTTAATTTGAATGTTTTTGAGCCCAGTGGCGACCAGACTTTACGCCACACATTGACTCTTTTGACAAAATCACGTCAATGGTTTTTTTTTGGATCTTATCTTCATAGTGTTGGACATTTTGCCTCAGTGGACTTCTATGTAAAACTTGCACCTTCGTCACATACCCACCGACCTAAGGAGTGACAATAATTGGCAAAATATGATATGATAGAAATGAAAAATTACACAAAACTAATGTGGTTAAATGACACATGTTCCTGTGAAGGACTAATGTTTGTAAAGCTTTGACTTCAGTGTCAGCACTCCTACCAGACTGTGCCGGCACGCAGCCCGTTGGAGACGTAGTTGATCTTATCGATGTCCTTAGAAAACACAGCTGCTGCGAGACCATACTTGGTGTCGTTAGCTCTCGTCACCACTTCCTCCAGTGTCTTAAACTTCATTATCTGCATCACTGGACCAAAGATCTGCAAGAGAAACCATAAAGAAAACAAAAGTAAGTAAGTTTTGCTATTGGGCAAGAAAAAAAATATTCTAATAAAGTGGCTAATAAAGCTTAATGTCAAGCTCTGCACATGGTTTTAAATTAACGATGAGTGTAGTATTTCAATTTATTTCTGTCTGATTTGTTTATATTTCAGTATGCACAGATTTCGGCGTTATCTCACCTCTTCCCGGGCGATAGTCATGCCGTCCTGGACGTCTCCGAACACAGTCGGTTGGATAAAGTATCCTCTGTCGGCAGCCACTCCACCTCCACACATCAGCTTGGCTCCCTCTTTCTTCCCGCTGCTGATGTAGCCCAGAATCTTGTTGAACTGCTCCTGATCAATCTGGACAGATCGTCACAGAGAACAGCATCACAGAGTGTGTGACAGTGCATGTCAGGGTCCAAGCCCTAAACATGTTGATAAACTCTTCACAGCATAATATGTCAGGACTGCAGGTTTCATGTCCTCTGTGCAGCTGGTAGCTTGTATTGTACAACTATGTATAAACATGGTTGTTGACATAAATATGTTTAGAAAGCCCATGATGCTCAGTGATTGGTAAGTGATGTATTACTTTGTGAGAAAAAATAATTCCTGCATCAGAAATTGTGATGCTTTGCATTTTGTTTGTGGTCCGGTCAACTTTTTTTTTTTTTACCAGGTTTTCCAAGACTAACGGGAACTCGTCTGTTTCATACGAGTGTTAAGGTGTATATCAGATATATTTATGGGATGGGGGGGGGGTGCATTAGGGTACGTATGTTCTTTGATCTTGCTGAAAGTCAAATCAAGTCGTTGTGAGCGACAGAGTAACAGTGTTGGACAGCGACGGTGTGTGTGTGTGTGTGATACCTGAGGTCCCTGCTCGGTCTTGAAGTCAAACGGGTTTCCCACCACTCGATTTTTGGCTCGTTCGACGCTCCGTTCCACAAACTCATCATAGATGTCCGCCTGGACAAAGGTTCGAGAGCCAGCACAGCAGCACTGGCCTTGGTTGAAGAACAGAGCAAAGTGGGACTGCTCCACTGCATCTGCCACTGCATGCGGAGGGTCAGACAGAACGTTACCTCCCACAGGGACAAAATGCTGAAAACAGGAAATACCAAAACAATCTGCTCCACTATCATGTGTATATGGGACTTAAAAACGTGTCAGGAGTCGTTCTTTCTGTAGAGAGCACAAGCAGCAGGTGAAAATCTTCTCTGCTGATGTCCAGTCGTTTTATATTTGACCATTCTGTTGTGAAGTTTACTCAGGCTGTGACACTCAGTACGTTTACATGCACAGTGAGGTCGAGTCGTGAAGTTATAGTTCATTAGGCCATTTAATTGGACTGCTGTCCTTGTCCCAGTATACAAGCTGAGGGAGCTGTATGACTGTGTGAGTTCTACAGAACAACAACTGGATTATTATAAATAACATTATTTTCAAACGTGGGAGAAAAAAAGAAACAGCGATCAAAAATATCTGCCGTTTACGAGGTAAAAATCCATCAAGTTCTGCATCATATCAGTGGATAAACTGCCTAAGAGTCGACCTGTGCCTGGGGGGGGGGGGCTGCAGAGGTTACAGCTTTGAAACAAACAGAAGCATACAGTCTTTTTTTAGAGACTCAAACAGAACACGTACTGTCGGCGTCAGAGAGGACGATATTAGGACTCTTTCCTCCGAGCTCCAGAGTGACTTTCTTTAAGTTGCTGGTGCCTGAAGCCTGCTGGATTAGATGACCCACCTGAAGGACACAGACAGGGAAAGGAAGAGATGTTGCCTTTGTTCAGCTAAACGTCTTTATTAGCAGGGGAACTACTGAACTATAACACTATTACAACTACGACATATTTAATAGGGATGTAACGATGTGTTTTAACAACTATACGAAGCGTATTACGACACAAGAACGATATGGGCTCATTTAAAGTCGTATGCTATGATACGATTCAGTGACTACAAATCGTAACTTTTTATTGCCGAAAACAGAGGAAAATAAAAAGCCTGTTTCTCTGCAGCGGTAGAGGTCAAACACGGGAAAAAAGTTCGATACACTGAATTACACAAACATTCAGTTCAAGGCGTCGATTCAATTTGAGTCGAGCGCAAACACTGACTGAAAATCTCTCTCTGATGCAATACACACGACCAAAACTTTAGAGGGTGAACTGGAGTGACCTTTCAACTATTTACCATTATAACTGTAAAAAACACATCAACACATTTGATGTGCTAAATATGAGGCACTGGTTTTTAGCATCAATACAATCAAAGTTTGCTTTGAAAAACCATTTTAGATCGGACGACTTGCTGTTTACCTGTCGATGTAGTTTGATCGTAGGAATATAAATCGATCCATCGATGTATCGTTACAACCTTAATATTTTGCATTTAGGCGGCATTTTAAGTTACAGATGTTTTTTAGTTCATCTGTAGTTTAACAAGTCTTTACTCTGAGAACTTGTGAGCTGCTGCAGTCGATGCTGTAATCTGATCTGGAGGTCTAACCACGATAAAGTTTTGACACTTTTTTGTGATATTTCCTTTACTTTTCTTTAATTCCTTTTTTTCAGTGAGAGACATTAGCATTTTGACCTTAAAGGTGGAGTCAGTGGGATTTTCCTAAAAAACAAAATATAGACATATGCTCTGTAATCACTTGTGGGCCTCTGTACATGTGCGGTGGTGACTGTGTCTGCAGAGCTCCGCCCTCTCTGGGTTTTGATGTTTTGGTTTAATTGAGACGTTTCTGGGTGGGGACTGGGCGTGTTTTTTATTTTTTTTATTCTATTATATTCGTATTATTGTTTTTGTCTATACTTATTCAGAGGGGCTCTGCTGAGAGCGAACTTTTTTTTCAGGGACGCCCTGATCACGCTCACACAGTTTCACAATCACACCTTCAGGCTGCCCAGTACAACCACAGGCTTGTTTGCAGCCACTGAGCAGCTCCACTGATTGGCTGGGGGCCACCGCAGCACTTCGGGCCCTTTCTCAAGGCCAGTGGTGAAATGTGAAATGCACTGGACGCCATTCAAATCGGAGACAATTACAGAGGAGGACGCAGCGATAAAGCAAAGGACATCTAGCCCTCGTGAGACAAAATGGCAAGCGGATAAAGTTTGTGTAAGAACAAGAGGAATTCTCCGTTTGGCTTTTTGCTGCTATCGAGCACTGAAGGAGAGGCTGGAGATGAAGAGCGATGTGGAGTTGGCTGCTTTCTGTTGGACAGGTGGGTGCCAAACACAAGCTGTTAGCTTGTTAGCTTGTAATATTCCTACACAGTTTGCTGTGTAGAGTTAGATAAGCAGTGTAACAGTACACGTAGTACCCGCCAAGTTACGATACTTCCAACGCATTGAGCTCAGACGGATATTGTGTTTAGAAAAGCAACAAACAAATCCTACTCGCTCGGCCTTTAACTAAAATCTGTCACTTTCAAAGAAGGTTACTCGCCCTCAGTTTCAAAACCTGTTAATTCATCATTTTCTACTCGATTGTCTCTCGCACAACTTGTGCAGTGTTCTTTCACAACACGTCATCAAATTAATTAAACGATTTATTCAGATTTTTCTGTGTCAATTGATTAACCTAACAATAACATACCTCAAATACATTTTTAAAAATTGCCCTGTTAAATATTTCCATATTTTATTTAATCCTCCCCCTAATAACCCTCTCATCTCCACACCTCTGTTGTTTTGTTGATAAAAATAAAAGAATAACAAAAAAGGCTTACTGTAACAGAAAAAAATGATCTGAAGACTGTAGAGAGCATTTACGCTCAAACTGTGAAACTTCCAAATTTATTCCTTGCATTGAAATGTCTCAACAGTTTTTGGTTTTTTATCACTTATATATTAATAGAGTCACATGATTTTCTGTTTTAGTAGCAGGACAAGGAGATGAATAGAGCATTTATTGTGAAATGATAATAAAATCTTTCTTGAATGTTCCGTCTTGATCTGTAGCTGAGGTAAAGTCCTCTCTGCCAGCATGAGTCATTTGTACTTAAGTCAAGGCCTCAGTTATTTAAACTCTATTAGTCAGAAGTCAGTCAGAGTTATCTTGAACTGCCAAGATTGTATTTATACTTTCTTTACATTACTCTGAGAGTTTCATCATCGATATAGGGGGAAATGATAATGCACCACTTCTTTGTATTTGATTAACAGGCGTGCACACTGAACCGCCCTTCTACTCAGTTCATTAGTGCACAAAAAAAACAAGCACACAAAAACTACTGACGACACAGACTTTGATAAAGACCTATATTTGGTCGCTGTGTGTTGGTCAATCAAGTACATATTGCAACATAAAATGAAGGCATTGTAGTTTTCCAGAAATTCTGCCGTGTGCTTTTGATCGTTTGATGGAGAAGTTTCACAAAGTGCACCTTGAATAACCATCACCTGTGTGTGATCACCAAAAGGATCAAGCAGCACTTCCTCTTTATTGGTAAGGCTGCCCGAATTAAAAAAATATCCTATTGTGACTGTGGTGTGATCTGTGATATTAGAAGGGATTTACATTTTTTTACACATTTTATCTTCCATAAGGCAACTGTCAGTTTGTCTATAATGAGTTTTTCTCCAGGAGTCATCTTTATAAGTAACACCTCCTTCAACCACCAGTCTTTGTTCTGGTTGTAGAACGACCTCCATCCAAACTTGCTGGCTTCAGCAACTGCGTCAGAGTTGCATCTTTCTGCCCCATGTGGTCAAACATTTGCGTCGCGGCCTCTGAATTACTTTTAATATGCTCAGCAAGAAAACAGAATTGTCGTACCTCTGTAGAGCCGGTGAAAGCCAACTTGTCCACATCCATATGTCGTGCAATCGCAGCGCCGGCTGTCGGTCCCATGCCAGACAAAATGTTCACCACACCTTCAGGAAAGCCCACCTGGAAGCAGAATCACATCAAGAACAACTTGAGAAAATGGAGACATTATCATTAATTACACCTTTGGACAGAGCACAGCACCAACGTGATTTAAAGTCGACAACAGGACGTCCCAAACGTCTCAACATGAAAACTGAACATGTGTGCCGCTCTGCGCAGCTACGTTAAGCCTGTCTCAACAGAAACACCCTCTGTGCTTGTAAAGACACAAGTCAGGCATGAATCATTTTCAGCTCTGCGTCCATTAGTGTGAATTTCTGTACTTGCAAAGGCCATCAAAAATTTAAATCTGTGTCTGGACGACATGACGCACCAGATGAAGAGGGAAAAGAAAGGCATGGAGAAATATGCCAGGTATTAGTGGGTTCACCTGGGACTTGCTTTACAAGGCCGAGCTGAGTCGAGCCGAGCCGGGGTCAGGTGAGAAAAGCTGCGTCTACTGCAGGGTCAACTGACCCATGTGTAAATGATGAGCGTACCCATTCACACTGCACACAAAACACCCATAAGGGTATTAGGCTGTCCACGTATGCTCATGGAAGAGCAGGGAGCTCCCAGAACACAGTCATACCACTAAATTAAACTAGCTGCAAATATATATAAATACATACTTTTGATTCAGTAGTACATACTGAACTAAAACTAGCAATACTTGAATTTGTATTTACAATTATGCAATTGGCCTGAGCCTGCTGACCTCACGAGTCCAGTAAGTGGTTGGAGTGACATTTTATTATCAGTCCTTCGATGAACAGGAAGGTAAAGTTTCTTTAGACAGGCACTGTGAAACCATACTCTCTCTGCATTTTGAATTACCTGCAGTTGACCAGTTTAACAGTAGGAATGCAGCTGTAATGACCATGTAGAGAAAACAAACTTTGAATTATTCCACGTTAGCCAAAAAGGCCATTACATTTAAGACATTCCCTCATCTACGGAACAATTTTCGTCTTTACTATCTGTAAAACTGTTCTGCTCTGAAGTTGCAAGAGAGTTAAGTTTAAAAAAAAAATTCAAGTTGAACCCTAAATTATTGCTTGTATCAAGTAAACCTAGCTAGTTTGAACTCTTTTAAAGTCTACTGAGAATAAGTCAGAGGAAACCTTTCTGGTAGATTAACTCCTGGAGGAAGAAAATTACTTTTGACAACATTATTTGTGTCCATAATATTGATCAAATACTCACACTGCTGACAAAAAGGGATTAAATTAATCCACAACTTTGCCAGTCTAAGAAAAGAAGCCATTTCTAATTTTGTGAAAACACATATCAAATCAGTGTGAGCCTCAATACATGCCCGTTAAAATTCGAGGTTAAGCTGAACTTTTGATTCAGTCATTTTTACCCACTAAGTGGTAAAACCAGTATTGCAATATACTGTTAAAACTGAAACACGGTCTCAATTTTGCTTTGTTTCTTTTTATAACATTTACAATCATTTAATTTTTTTGGTAAAATCATTAACCGATGAAGTCTTAAGCATGAAAACAAGCGACAAAGTACCTCCTTAATCAGGCTGGCTACATAGAGTGCTGTGAGTGGTGTCTGCTCGGCAGTTTTCATCACCACCGTGTTTCCTGTGGCGAGGGCTGGGCCGAGCCTTGTTTGGGTTTTGTCATGCCATGGGGATCCATACCTCCCATTGCTCGCTGCATCTGGCAGTTCAGACACAGCCACTCTTT
>JAQLOL010000025.1:29842861-29855307 GCA_029783665.1 Naso thynnoides
TCTTACTTTTATATTAAAGTCTGCCACTTCCGTCTTTCATGTAAAAAACATCTCCTGGGTCACTGATGTTGTCGTTGACTCGGGCGGTTATTGGTTGAATCATTTTTTTAATTCAACCAATTATATCGCCCCAATCCACCTGTCAATATAATCCTGTAAATATTAAATAAACTAAAGCTAGCTTGGTGTTAAAATGTAGCAGTTACCTATCATCAAACAAGCCCTAGCAACGGTTGCCAAGGAGCAACAACAACACTTGCCAACAACACTCCAATCAGATTCCTCTGACTTATGCCCCGCCCCTACAGCCTGTTCATTGGTTGTTAAATTGTTTGAATAGCGAATACGGCACAACACGGATCTGGAAGCTCTGGAAACAGTCATTTCTCTTCAAGAGACAGTTTAGCCTTTTGTGTTCTTATTATTTAGCATGTAGATTACACACTAGTCAAAATATTGTTTTAATGAAAACTGACCTCTTTGCATTTTTTCCTGGTGGTTCTTCACCTCTGTTTAGGAAGGAGATGGAACAGGACCATCAGGTTGACCAGTTTCAGTAGATTATATATATAATAATATATAATATAATATAATAAAATATAATATAATATATATTACTCCGATGTAAAGAGCGATTCATGTGAATTTTTGAAAGTAATTGAAAAATATTATTAAGCAGGTCTATACTGGTATGTTTTAGCGCCCTCTGCTGCCATTGTTAGTAATTCTTTTGCTTTTTGTGGTGTTGTTAAAGTATTAAGTGAGGTCACTGCCAATATAAATTCGTAATTCATAAGGTTGTTCTGTTTGACAATATTGTCTTCAGCTTTTTTTTTTTTTTTTTAAACTAAATGCTGATAAATAGGTTCTGTATTATCATTAAAACACAAAAACAAAAAGACAACTAGTACTAGATCAGGCCATAACTTTTATGACTGTACACAAAGTAATGGATGAGAAAATCTAATGCACTCTCTTCTGTGCAATACTTGAGTAGATGTACTCAGTTACAGTTTAGCACTAGGTAGTGTAAGACTTGACAAAAATTAGGGTTCACCAATCGCAATTTTCTTGGCCGATCCCCATTGCCAATTTTGCAAAAAAATTGATACTGATTTTTGCCGATTGCTACTTTTTTTCCCTTTACGACTATAATTTAGTTCAAGCAACAGAGCCCTTCATGAAAGAAAAGAAAAGAAAAAAGTTTTCTCGTAATCAGTCAGTCAAATCCAGTCCAGCCAGTCTGTTGATCCGGTCCGGGTTTCGTCCGCTGGCATGTGGCGGATGGCCGGCTTCCTTTCTCTGATGTGCTACGTGAACCAACGCACGCATGTTAGCTTACGTTAACCGGTAGTTACCGGTCTTTGGCTGAAAAAAAAAGTGTTGAAGTCCAGCATATTCAAATCTCCTTGGTCAGAATGTCCAGTGAAGTCTCTCTAATGGGGTCTCTCTCGCCACATGTCAAATGTGGGTAGATTTTGTGTGTAAAGCCCCCCCCCCACCTGAGATCAAGAACGAGTGACAGAGCTGGAGAGGAGAGCGAGCGAGCGTGGAAAATTTTACTGACAGAAACAACAACTTTTATGTTGTTGTTGTTGTTTTTAAATGATTGTTTCCCTGCAGATTTAAAGCCTGTGCTTGAATTCTGTGTAGACTGACACTCTTAGTCTCGGTTTCGTGTTTCTGTTATCTAATTATCTAAGTTAATCTAAGTGGTGGATACATTGCTGTGAGGAGTTTCAGGGCTCCGTTGAGTCAAGCATATTTTCCAAATAGCGTTAATGCATGTCTGTTGACGCGACTTTTTGTTTAGGTCAAATGTTATCAGTAAAGAATATTATAGATCTATGTTATGGAGTATTATAGAACTAAATCCTACGTGCCTCGATAACGTCATTCTCTGTCTGGGCTGCGTAACATTTTTTACCGGAATTTCTCCAATTTTTATGGGAAATTTAAAATCTTCAATGACACGTTGACCGGCACAAAATTTCTCCAGCATGAGCACTCATGTAACTGGCTACACAGAGAAGGTCCGGTCGAGCACAGGTCAAGACAAAATACGCCTCTCGACGGCGAACAGTCGGCTGGCTGGTTAGTCGGCGCGCCTCTTAAGAAAAATTGTTGATCGTGAGTGAGGACTGGTGTGTGTGAGCTCTGGCCAGTTGTTGTAAAACATTCTCCTTCAGTTTGACTTGTCCAGTTCCCTCTGGTTTGTGTTCCTCGTGACTGCTAGCTCCAACTGTAGACGGCCACGCTGCTTCGATCCATTTGGAGTCACCGGACTTTTTTATTTTCATTGATTGCTCAGCCTGTTCGGTCAGAGGCTGAACTGTATGTGTATTTTCACATCACGGTGACATTGAACTGGGGAGGAGCTGCTATGAAACTATATACAGTGCGGACACATGATGCTATAGGGACGGGGCTGTCAGTGAGCTTCCGCAGTGTGGCACATATGAGACCAAAGGAATGAGGGAAGTCATTTTGGTGCTCCGTCTTTCTTTAAATCAAGTTCTTTTTTTTGCTGCTGTTGAGAGGAAGTGCCATTTAAATTGGCTGCATGGATTACTTTAAGAGTTGCCACACTCAGACTAACATGACAGCTTGAGAATTCATCACAACATGAGAACTGTGGGATCCCAAAATAAGGTCATGGGCAGTTCAGGTTTATAACTGTAGCCTACAGTTAAAAGAGAATAATGAATACGGCTGCGCGATTAATCGAAATTTGAGTGAAATTGCAGCATCGCAGGTGGCGCAATATTGTTTTTTGAAGAAATGTGAGTAAAAATATAATTTAATTCAAATTTTGTGGTGATACAGAGTTTTCCTGGCCTACATGTCATATTCTACAGACTGAAAGAAAAATCTTTGTTTGGCACAAATCACACCAAAATTTTTTCAATATGTCTTTTAGTAAAAATGATAACAGTCGGGTAAAAATTACAATTCTCTCTGGTCTCGAAAATCACATTGCAATAGCAATATCAGCTCAAATAATAGCAATTAGATATTTTTTTCAAAATTGTGTATCTCTAATATTAAACAGGTTTGATCTGGATTGGAGGCCGGTGGAAATCCTGAATGGTTTTCTATTCTACAGTCAATAGTCAGCAGACGTAACTAGTTCATGCACTGGGACTGAATTTGTGAAATTTGCTTAGCTGAACACTAATAATCAAGGACTGCCTGGTGTTGCATTGCTCACACCTTTCTGAGACACTTGAAAAAGTTTCACCATGGTGAGAACACAGTGAGGGTTTGAGCCCTCGGTTATAAAACGTACGTACAAAAGGAAAGCCCGTCAGCGTTTCCAGAAGCCTCCGTTTTAGGTCCCAAAATGCTGACATAGCGTGGAAACGACGTAGAAATTAAGGAGTGGTTGTGTTGATGTAGCCCACTAGATACCAACTGTGCTGAGAATAATCCCATGTTTTTTGCATCGTTAGAATCAATCAGTTACATATTTATAGTTTCATATTTATACCTAATACCAGTTTCATATTTAACCCTAATAAATAGCGAGAAGGATAATTGCAGCCCCATAAAATCTGTTCATTTTTTTCCTAATTCTGTTTAAATTGATCCCAAATTCTGTTTATGCCATTTTAATTTATTTTTAATTTATCTTAGCACACATCTACATGTTTAAAATCACTAGTACGTTGACAGAATTTGCAAAAAGCATATCACCTGATGCACGGAAGCCATTAATAAAGTGCTCGGCTCTGTATTTTGGGATAAGTGTCGAGTTTACGGTCTATTTGTGATGTTCTGTGTTTAACAATAGATTCTGTTTTTATCGGCCAATTGCGTGATTCTGTCCGTGATCCCGTGATGGTGGAAATCATAGGACCCCAGACAATGAGAAAGAGCTAAATAATTTAAGATGTGTTGAGCTTTTTGTGTCATCCTGTCCGCTCTTCAGTGATCGTCCTCGAGCCGATCACTGAAGATTGATCAATAACAATCAGCGGTCAGTCGATCGGAGTGTCACCCATGCTGGATATCATGGTCTCTGTCTGGCTGTGCTATTATTATTATTATTATTATTATTATTATTATTATTATTATTATCATTATTATTATTATTATTATTATGTCCTTTTACACTTGATAATCCAAACTATTTTGCACCATTGGTAATATAGTTTATTTTATATATTTACATTAGTGGGCTGTTCTGTTTTAACTGTTTCTAACATATTTTCATGGATTTATAATGTGTCACTTAAGTATGAGTGCATTTTGTTTGGACAGTGTGATGATGAAGAGGATGCTGATTTGACGCTGAAGCAAACTTTCCCTGCCGGTCAGTTTAAAGTCGATTCAAGGCATTTCTGCGGTAAAACACTGGCGAGATTATAGGCAGCACCATTCCCACAGCCTTTAACACAGTCTGAGAGTTTATTTCTCTTTGCCTTTGTAATTCCTGCTTCTTTTTGTTTTTGTCTCTCTGGCACCACCAAGTGAGAAGGGTATCTGTGAGTGTGGAGTGCTCCTCCACTCCTTACTGAAAGCACCCTGCAGTAGCAGCACGGTAATTCTGATCCTCTATCTTTCCTCTGCATCATGTTTACCTAGCAACAAGCATCACCCGCGGCTGGCCATCCCATTGGTCATTTGAAAACGCACCGGGGACCAATGGCAGGGCTGTTGCCATGGTACAGTGTATAGTTGCCGGGTGGAATTTTGCTGCAAGGCACGTGAGTCTCAGAGTCTGCTTGCCTCCCCTCACTGCTGTTGTAATCTCCGTTGTCTCGTCGTTAGCACAGCTAAACGTAACTTAGTGGGAGTCAGTCAGTAACTCTGTGAAGGGAATTACTAACGTTTATTCACATCTTTAGCAGTATAGCCAGAGCACTTTTCAGTGTGTCAGAACTTGGAGCAGATAGAGAAATAAAAGTAAAACAGCTGCATGTAATTCCACAGCCTGCTTCTGTCCACTGAAGCTGCTTCTCTGCCACAGCAATCTGCTGTCTCACTGCCTAACAACGCGCTACAGCAGGATATCACGGTTTATATACTGAGCCCTAAAACCTACTGATCTTTATTAGTTTACATCAGAAGCCAAGATCAATAAAAACATGTGAAGAAATAAAAACTTATTTATTATTAAGGCCATGTGAACACAGAGGGAGCTTAGAATGAGCATTGCTGTGAAATATAAAAACCTTTATGATGATTTATTATGTTGTGAGTAATTACGGCACAACAAAGCTTTAAATAAACACATGAGGTGTTTGTTTATTGTGGTCAAGTGGGCTGTTTAAAATTTTTAATTAAAACAATTTTTTTTAACAGAAAATTGCAAAAAATAGGTAGTATGTTTATCAGTTTTCGCTATAAATTTTTCAAAATTTTTTAAAGTTCAAATATTATCAACAAAACAGGTGCTCATTAAATAAAAATTTCAGTAAATGATTTCAAATAATAAATGTTGTGTTGTGAAATTGGTCTTGTTGATTAAATGTGGTTTCTGTACAGAGCATTGAGTTGACATGTATATTACCCGGATGAAGGCATTTTAAAAGGGCCAAGATATCGGTTTAGTTATTTTTTGGATAGAAATCTGTGATATTTGTGCGTCTGTTAGCAGCAGATTTCTCAAAACTGTGACTTCCTGATGAAGGCCTGGACAACACGATCGTTTTTAGAACCAGCAGAGAAACCACATGAGTTGTGTCGTCAGCCATTGTGTGTTGTAATGTTGTACCGTGTGAATGTCTTGTCATCAGTGGTGCACACACACACTTGTTCACCTGTTGCTCAGCTGTGTGTGGTTGTGGAGCTCACATTAATTGTGGTGTGTGTGTGTGTGTGTGTGTGTGTGCATGGCAGGGGGAGCAGGAATGCAGAATACTGCAGAGTTCATGTGTGACTCTTTGTTTATCTGTGTTTCTGCACACTCGGCCTCCTTCCCACTTCTCCTGGTTGTGTGTTTCACGGCATACCTGACCAAAATCAAAATGCATGTACATGCAGCACAACACGCGTCTTTGTGCAGCTGGTAACGAGTGCAGCGTTAACAGGTGTTTGTGTGCGCCTTGAACCACATCATTTAGAAAGAGAAAACAGTGCCAGCACGATCTTTTTTTTTTTTTTATTTGCACATTTTGTCATGAGATCACAGTTTGAACTAAACCCGAAACGTGTTGTCTGTGACTGTGAGGTCTATCGGGTAAAAACAATGAGAATGTAATTCTCGTGCCATGCGAGTTGAAAATTCATGAAAACAACAAAAATAAACATTTTGGTTCTGAAGAATTCGTCAAAAAAGACTCTACATTAAGTGCTCACAATGGCAAAAGATCTGCACAAACATTTGAAGCGTCTCGTGTTTAAAAAAAAAGGAATTTTTGCAGTTAATTGTGACGCACGCGGAGATGTGATGAATGACTTTTTGAAAAGGGAGGAAGGTGGATGAGTTCTGTTACCTCAGCACTCAGCACTGTTTTGAAACCAGCAGGTTCACTTTGGTTTGGATCAAAGTGGAGCCCAAAGGTGGCAGCAATGCTTACAAAGTCATCTTCCTGTTGAACTCTGTGTGTGTGTGTGTGTGTGTGTGTGTGCGCACTTTCCCCTCTTCTCAGCCTGTCCTGCAGTTTTAAAGCAGGTTAGCTGTAGTGATGACATGTGATTACCATGTTACCATACTAGGCTTGTACCGTATATAATATTGAAAATATTGAAAAAGTTACTGTAGTGCATTAGGAAAGAAACTGCTGCAGTCAACCCTTTGCATAAGGACAGCATTGGAACTCTCATGGAACTTTTGTTTTTGTTGAATATTCGACTATAATATGACATAACAGTCCTAGATGATGATGATGTGAGGATTAGCCTGTATCTAATCAGTCTTATCAATATATTTTCTAAGTTATGGTATCTCAAACTAATGTTGGCTTCTGTTAGTATGTCAAATGTATCACAATTTTTGTCATTAATTTTCTGTTTGTTTATTTTACGGTAAAGAACGATAATGATGTTTAAGAGTGTTTGAAAAGGTGTCAGAAAGTATTTAAGTGTTGAAACAAACATTTTGGCATGGTGACAACACTATACCACACAGTGCTTCCTCCTTGTTATGACCTGTTGGAGAAAAATCATTTCGGTGCAAGCTGTATGACAGCATCGCATCTTATGAGGCCGTGCTATCCCAGTTTACAGGGTGGTCAGCTGTTTGTCTGTCTGTGTGTGTGTGTGTGTGTGTGTGAACTGTGGGCTCTGGAGCCTGAATGTTCAAAAACTGAAATCAAAAACACAGAATGCTCTAACTGCACTTTCTGAAGTTTGTCTGAGATTTTAAGCTGTTTTACAAAATAAACTAATGTGACATTATTTTTCTTTTCTTAATAGTAGTTGATTTATTTTGAACAAAATTTGTTTGCACTGTCACCCGACCATTAAAGGGTTTTATGTACAGTATTAGTGTATTGTAGCTCATATACTGTATCTCCCTGATGTAACAAAAGGACACAGGCTGCTGAAAGCATTTGTCAGTGGACATTATCGGGCGGTTCAGATGGACATTACATCAGTGAAAAGAGATACAACGGTAGAGGAGTCGTCCTGTTCAAAGTGTCTGGCTGTTCAAGAGGGAATCGAACCGTCTCCAGTAAGCGATTTCAAGTTTCAGGGGACTTTTCACCGTCGTTTTCGTCGCACAGTTAAGTCTGCTGACTGATGAATTTGAACAGCTTAAATTTCAAACCACCATTAAGAAGAAAACAGTGGTTTTCTGGGAGCGTTTCATTTCAGGGGGGGGGGTTTCCTTTAAGGAGCCGTCAGCTGCTTCCTGACACTGTTTGTGTGCTGAGCTGTTCCCAGGCAGCATTGTGCCTGATTTAGCCGGAATGCTCGGATAGCAACAGGAACAACTTATAGCTTTGGCTGGGCTGTGAGGACAAGTCACACATCTCAGCTGTAGAGAGGGAGTCATTCACTGACCATGTGCTTTTGGAAGCATTTTGCCCCGCTCCCTCCCCCTCTGCCTCCCCCCCCCCTGCTGTAGCTACACCCCCACCGTCTCCCCCCCCCCCCCCCCCCTCCCCCTCCCTCTTTCCATTTCTCCCTGACATCTTCAAACTATTTCCGCGTCATTCCTGCATCGCGCCGTTTGAAGAGACACTGAGAGACGAAGCAGAACGCCCCTCCCACTGATCCGGCCACTAGCCAATAGCAGCCAGGGACGAGACTTTATGTAGCCAATGGCGTTGCAGCTGCCGCAGTGTTGGGTAGCAACAGAGCCCGTAGAGGGTGCCTGCCTGCTGAGTGAGGCTAAAGGCTGCGTTTACCAGCGCACAGACAAGTTGAACCATGAAGACAGACTCCATGAGCAAACTGATGCGTTTTTGTCTCCATGAAAGCATTATTCAAAAATATGTAGTCTGATTTGGGACTGTTAGACTCCTCTGGGCCTTAGTGAAGGTTAAAATAATATCACAGAGCAGTTGTGTTCTGAGAGTTATTGTGTTTTTTTTCTTGAATTTTAATTCAATAATACAAAATTTAACTGAATAATTCTGATGGAGTTTCCTTTCACCTCCCTCATGGTGTCATTTTCGGACCTAAGCTGCGTTTATTTTGAGGTGAAACCTGTAGTTTTGTGAATGTTAAAGTGTTTTTCGACGTGTTTTATGTTATTTTTTCAAGATTCAGACAAATGGCTGAGAAGGTGGCGCCTCTCCGTGACCTCGTAGAAAGTGATTATAAGCTGGTGCCCTTTGTGAGGGCTGTATTCATCACACTGTATCAAAGGTTTGAGGTTTAAGCTGGTGTGTGCATGCGTGTATATAAAGTTCCAGTATATATATCCCGCTGTTACTATAAATGGACAGGACTGGAGAGGTCTGCTCGGAGCGGACCACTGCGCTCACATGGAAGGTTACCGTTCACGGCTAACGTCCCGTAACATCCGCCGGCGTCGCGGTGGTGGTTGACGTGCGATTCCTTGTGAAATGCAGTTTGCCACTTTAGTTCCTGTGTGTGTATCTGTTCTAGTTTCCCCGGTGCTGTGTGAGGCTGCGCCAGACGGAGCGGCTCAGACCCCCGCCAGAGGCGTTGTGGTACGGTCCCGTTGGCAGGGTGGGGGAGCCGTGTGGGAGGGCAGCACAGATTCTGTCTAACGGAGAAGCGCGGAGAGGGAACGGGCGAGAAAAATGTCATGAACTCGCCCTGATGAAGGTTTCCATCTTGAAGGAATAATATTAATAAAAAAAAAAACAACAACCTCACATTCAGAGAGGGACGGGTCAGAGAGGCTACAGCAGCAAACTGAGCGGAAGCGGGCTGAGAAAGAGGCTCGTCAGGCGGCAGCAGCGGAAGTTCACCAGCCCCACTTTGTTCGCTTTACTTGGAAATGACTCTCAAGTTTTGCTTCGATCCACTTCAGACGTCTGTGATCCACTGAAGTGCGATTCGCCCGGGGCGGACTTCTTCCGGGACCTTTGGCAAAGGCGAGGGGACATCGCAGGTTGGAGGTGCAGCGGAGGCCGTCGGCCGCTTCTCTTAACCACGGGGAAATATTTGACATGTAGCCGCGGACACAAGTTCCACTCGGAGAAGGTGTGCAGCCGAGGTGCCCGTGTCCCGTCGGAGCGTGGATGACATCCAGTGAGAGGAAACTTTACCTGGAACTGTGAAATCACTGAACTGTTTTGTTTACATGTGTTGTTTACGTGCGAGTGATTGTCGTGCGTGGAAATGACGGCGTCGTCCGCTCCTCGCCGTGGCAGAGACCGTCCAGCCTCTGTTGTCCGCCGGTAAAGGGGAGCTCAGTGACTGCAGCACACCCAGGCTTTGTGGAGCTCTGGCTGCACAGGTTGTGTGACATTGCCAGCGGAGGGCTCAGTGTGTGTGTGTATGTGTGTGTGTGTGTCATTTGATTAAGCTGAGTGATAACACTGCTCCACACTGTGCTACCCTGTCCAGTGACGAGTCCCCCAAGAAAGTGCCAGTAATCGGAGCTATTTTTGTTGTAAGGGATGGGGTAAAGGCAGGCAGCTGGAAACCCAACTCCCCTCCACCTCCTTCTCTTCCACCCCCTCTATCACACAACCTCGCTCAGCCGACCTGGCAGCATGTTGGGCGAGCCTGGTTAGCACAGACTTGACTTGTCTATGTGTGTTACATGGAAAAAAAAACAAAAAAGAACAATTGCAAAAGCTGATTCTGCTGAATAACATGAGATCTGCTGGAAGCACGAGCTGCGGCGTACACAGAAACCTTGTGCTGGATTACTACCAACATGTCTGAAGAACTGCTAGTCTGAGCAAGTGGACTTTACGCCTTTAACCTGCGGGCGCTGAGCTCTAACTCTTCATCAGAGAAGCTGCTTGTGACCATCCCACCGAAGGAAGAAAGAGACTGCTTTTGACCACATTAGAGTCTCAGTCACCAGCCATCTGGAGCAGTACGAATCTCCAGCACACAGAAAGAATGCATGAAACTGCCGAAACCAACGCAACAAAAAGCTAACACAGCTAACCAAATATTCTATTTCTCCCCACTTCCTAGACATGCATAAAAAACAGAGTATATATGTAGAATGAGAGATCTATATCTATAGAGTAACTCTACAGAGGAAAGAGATTACATCTCGTATATTTTTACTTCAGAGACAAGCTGCCTGTACACCAATTGGTTGCCTTAGAAACCAAAGTCACAATATAATTTTTTTTTTTTTTTTTTTTTTAAAAAGAAAGAAAGAAACAAGCCAGAGAAGACGGTGCCTTTGATTGGTTGGTCGGTTTCCCGCCATTACAACACAGTTGATTTTGTTGGATGTAAAGAGTTGAATTGAACTCTGGGATTGAAAAGACTTCTGATGACAGTCAGCTGAACCGCCCGCCCGCCCGCCACGCGCTCCACGCATGTCAGAGGCTTTTGATTGACAGAGTTTCCTGCTGGAGTGAAAACTTGCCCGGCATTTCCATGGTGATCACATCATCATCCGTGGAGGACAAGCCCGTGCCCTCTTGCAGAATGGTCCAATCAGAACCATGGATCACCTCTGCCCTGCTGCGCAAGAACAAGAGTCAGTACACACACACAAACACACACACACACAGTGTAAACTCTTCTTCATCTTATTTCAGGTATAGCTGTCATAGAAGTGTGTGTTTATGCTCTTGTTTGTTTGTGTGAATGAATTTTTGATTCTTTGTTTGTCATTAATGTCCGATGATTATTTTTGTTTCTGTCCGTAAGTCACAAAGCTCGGATGTATTTGGTGAACACGTCACAATGCAGGTGTGTGTTACCATGTCAGTACAATGACATTACACTGCATGGACACGCTGCAGAGGCGCTGTGTGCATTCCAGTATGAGTCGGCATTGTGTGGTAAAGTTGCTGTTTTTAAATCCACGTGTGTGTAAATAGTTTGGCTTTCATTCAGCATTGTCTCCATGTGAACTTGGCTGAATCCTGGCTGCTTGGTTTGAACCGGTTCACACTCCATGGTGTCAGTTTGCCGTGAAGCTGCTTTTTTTGCCACCTTGCAGCAAGAGACGCCACTGTAGTTGGAGGACAGTTGGTCAGTTGTGCCTGTGTGCGGCGGACACTGAGCTCAGGGACAGAGTGTGAGGGTGCTGTCTGTGCTGAACAACACAGTTTTTACCATCACACACACACACACACATTAAATATCACTTTCTGTGTGAGTGTGTCTTTGTGTTCTAGACCCTGATAGACGGTGCAAGTTTCTGTCTCAAACGAAACACTTTTGTTGTGGTTCAGCCTTCCTTTTACAAGACCGTGGAATGCTGGCACAAACTTTTGAAACCACAGCCTTCTTTCCGGCTGTGTAAACTAGCAAGCCTCAAAAAGCCTATTGAAGCACTGATTACGCTAATGCTAATGCTAATGCTAGCGCAAGTCACTGTGTCCGCAGTAGCCACTACCAGGCTGAGATTAAACACCCAAAACATATCGTATATGACGACAGTCTATCGAGACGAATTCACGTGTTTTTAGAAGTCAGACTACAACTGAATTTCTTTAATTTGTGTCTGCTTAGGGCTTAGCAGCAACAGGAATTTAAAAAAACAACAACTTTAAGCATCTCAAACGGTATGTCATTACAAATGTACAACACAGACTACTGGCCTGGCATGCACACTGCAGCACTGTTCATGTAAACACAGATTTTTTTTTTTTTTAGAGGCACAAAGTTTTTAGTAGGGCTAAACTTCACCTTAATCTTTGTCAGCCTGTCAGGTCCATGCATGAAAATACAAGAGAGTATACAAGCGCAGAGGGAGAATCGATTCATTGGCAGAGGTTTGTTTGACTCCACTACAGTGGGTGGCGATATGCCCCCGTTCAGCTGGTTGCTGTCGGCCCTTTGTCTGGTTAACCTCTTATGTCACACACCAAATGAAGGACAAAAAAATTAGCAAGTGGCACGTGGGCTCTGTGTCTAAGTGTGACAAATGGACG
>JAQLOL010000025.1:29855407-29886048 GCA_029783665.1 Naso thynnoides
CTTTTTACACAGAAACATAATGAAGATAATGACAGGTTTAATGCACATGTAGAAAGCAGTTTGTGCTGCTCATCTGCTCTTCAGGTTTTTATCTGTGCAGCTAGCAGCTGTACTTCAGGGCGTTTGTGCAAGTTTTGTCTGTCAGGTACCACAGGAGAAATGGCGTCTCTGGTCTGATTACTGTATGCTGAAACTGTAATAATAAAGCAAGAACTCAACCAATTTTGGATTTTTGGTGCTGATGCTGATACCAATAATTGAGAGTAAGAAAATGCCGATATTCGATATACATTGGCTGATAATGTACATATATTATCTGCTTAATGTGGTTATCAATCGCAAGAAAGACTTGGAATGGAAACATCGTACATCTTCACGAACTTTATTCCAAACTTCAGTGCAACAAACAGTAAACACTTCACTTATGAGTCATTATATAATTATCCATATTGGTGAACCATATGTCGATACAGATATATCTGCGGCGGACCAATTTAGGCCGATAATATCCGCCACTGTTTTATCACTCGGGCCCTATCTCCATTCACCTGGAGTTTGCTTCATGCTATAGTCAGTCAGTCACAGTCAAGGCTGTAGTTAAAAAAAAAAAAAAAAAAAAGCTGCACTCTGGTATCTTCAGATTTCGACAGGATAAATGTTTGATGTTAGTTTTCAGTAACTGCTGCTACATTCTGCATATCGTCTGTGACAGCTGTCAGAGTTTTCTTTTTGTTTCTGCGCCGTTTGGAAGGAGATTCTGGAAGTGACCTGGTGACCTGTGATTTATGGGTTAGAAACCCATCAAACTTTCTCCATAAGTTCAGTTTTCGACTCAACAGGTAGTTTTCACTGCTGTTACACAGTTTAGTGTCATTGGAATTGTAGATGTACAAAGTTCAACATTTTTAAGCACTTCATCACTTTTCATGCATTTTGGTTTCTGGTCTTTTTTTTTTGTTTTGCAACCAAGGCACGTTCACAGAAAACAGACCACCGTAATGAACATGGACAGATTCACAGACATTAACAAGCCAAATTCAGATGTTCTGCTTTTTATTGTACGTTATAGATATGGACGTTATGTTTCAGTATTTTCTGGCATCAATGCCCGGATGATCTGTTAAATTTGTTGATGGAAATAAACTACAAGACATCCGAGCTTCGCACACAGGGCTGGAATCACATTTTTGGGGTTTCGATTATTGAAAAACATGTAGTGAGACTTTGAGCTGGCAACGTGGGACACGAAAAACAGACTGATAGTTTTTTGTCTTGTACTTATTTCTGTCATGCTTGAATTTTACCTCATTCTAACTTTGCACTTGCCGCTGGATGTTTCGTCTCAGTCCTGGTTTCTCTGTCGGTTGTTTCTCCTTGTACCAGTCTGTCATGATCAGTATTGGTCCGCCTTGAGTTACATATCTCACTATTTTCTGAAAATATAAACCCTGATTTATCTTTATTTGGACATTTTTTGAAATAATCTAACTGCTACGAAAAGAATTTCTGTCTGTCTGTCTGTCCTCTGATTATCTCGACCACTTGTTCATCCAGTCCAGTTCACACATGGTGGGTGTATTGATTGCCGAGGACTTAAAGAAGTGAAGAGTTGAGTGTGAAATAGTTTGGATGAGCTGTTCTCAAGAACATAATAAAATAAAATAATCTCCTGCCTGAGTTTAAGGTAAAAAGCAGCGACGTACCTCTGCACAGCTCTGCAGGAAGGTGCTGCATCGCTGAAGTTTTGCCACATGAGAAATGATGTATTGAGTTGCTAATAATGCACAACTTTTGTTATGATTTGGTCACAGGAAATGCAACTTCTCACGTCAGTGAGATGATCAGTGACACTTAAATTTGGACATTTTTGACCGCAGAGCACTTTGAAATCCTTAAGTGTTCATGTTAATGGTTAATGGAGGTTAACCTCATGTTATTTAGCTAACATTAGCGCGCCCCTGTCAGTAAATAATGCCAACAACATGACAGTTTCAGCATAAATTCATTCATTGAATTCAACTGTCTTGTCAATAAAATTTAGATAAGGAGGATAAAGACTGATTGCACATGTGAATGGTTCAAACCCCGGGCTGAGAACTCGCACGTCTTCACAAAGGCACTCGAGCTCTGCGGGTCAATGTAACAGAGGAAGCTGGAAGCAGCAACATGGAGGCCAAGCGGTCGACCCATTTTGAACAGGCACTGCACTGGTTGCATGTTTCAGTGTTTCTTCCAGCAGCATCACAGCTTTTAAGCGTAACTCAACCCCTAAACTACCTTTTTTCAGCTGAGAGGCCACGCTAACAAGGGTCTCATAGTGTTTACGATTGATTCAGGTCTAAATCTTGACATTTTTGTCCAAATTATTTGAATTTTGCATATTTTGTTATGAATGCGTGTAGCCACTGCCCTCTACTGGTTGTAACGTGGCTATTGCAAACAGATTTTCCCATTGGTTGATCGGGAGATTTGTGACATGTCAGGTGGTCACTTTCATCACCAGCTAATCCCTGCACCCCGCCCACCCTTATACTTAGTTACATTTTAAACTGCCACCAGCAGCCTTTAAATGACTGTTCATGCAGCTGCTGCTCGACTGATGGCAGCTTATTCATGTCAAGTGTCCCTCAGAGTCACTTTTGGACCATCGTATCGCTTAGTGAATAACACATTACTGACGATCAGTTTAACGCCAACTCAAAAGTTTAAACAAAGTTTAGCAACAACAGTTTGACGATGTGTTCTGAGCACGTGTAAGGACATGGGCTGCCACGGCAGGACACCTAACGATTGTACAAACTGCAATTTTCTGCACTAGCGACAGCAGCTGCACTTCCTTCTTTCTCTTCACTCCAACAGCAAGTTGATACACACACACACACACACACACACAAACACACACGCTGAAGTGCCCACACAGCTCCGCCTCCCCTCACTCAGGCCACGTTTTGATGAGAGCAGGCCTACTAAGAATCAAAACGTCTTTCTTTTGCGTCATTTAAAATAAGAAAAAAAAAGAAAAAGTGTTTAGATGAACAACTGAAAGCACTGTGGTGTGCATGCCAGGCCAGTAGTTGGCGGTGTAACTTTGTAATGACATACCATCAGAGCTGCTTAGAGTTGTTTACTTCCTGTTGCTGCTAAGCCCTAAGCATTCACAAATTAAAGAAATTCAGCCGTAATTTGATTATTTAAATTATTCTATGAACACTCGAATTTGCCTGTGGAGTGTTTAATCAGAGTTTGGTAGTGGCTACTGCGGAATGCATTGACTTGCGCTAGCATTAGCATTAGCATTAGCGTAGTCACCGCTGTCGCAGGTTTTGCGGTTTGCCAGTTGACACAGCTGTACAAAAGGTTTAGGTTTCAAAAGACTGCACTCTGGAACCCGGTTTCAAATGTTTGTGGTTTCAGGGGCGTCAGCGCGCCATTGTCATGGAAAAGGAAGGTGGAACCGCAGCAACGGTGGTGGGTTTGATGCAAAAACTTGCGCTGTATAAACAGCCCCTCACTCTGCTCTCTGTCACTCCGAGTTGTTGAGTTTGTTGTAGGATGCGCCGCCTCCCTGACCGGTTTTAGTTAGAAGAAAACAACAGGAGCTGTTTGGAAGAACTTTGCATGTGAGGAAGAAGAACATGAAAAGCTGTGTGATACGAGTGAGTCCTTACGTGAGAGACACCGCAGAGCAGCGTTCGCCGGAGGCTACGTCACTGACACGAGCAGTTTAACTAAGCAGCTTAAGGACCAACACGCCGACATATCTAAGAATCTCCAGAGGTCGCTGTCAGCTCCTCTTTCTGTACAACTGGGGCATTAAACTGAATATATATGCACTGATTTAGATGTGTGATTTTGTTGTCGTTTAAGACAAAGGTTTTATTGAGTTACATCGTGATGTGTTCAAGTGCTGCTCAGTAAAAATTGGGCGAAGGTAGCGTCACCGTGATAACTTCAGTATGATGTTGTAAAATGAGGTTTTTGGCGAGGAATTAAAACAAATAGTCTTCAGTTGTGGTTGTCTAGTGGTCACCTGTCACAACACATCAGTCTCGCCAATTTGTCCGACACGCTCTTCTCCAAAAAAAACCTCGGCTCCCGTAGGTTTCACCTTTCAGGCCTCTTGTCAAAGCTAGCAAGTGTGACTCGTCTTACTTGTTTCAGCCCTTGTTGTTGGCTTCTTACACACAGCAGGATGGATTTGAACATCTTACTGATCAGCTGTATGGCTTCATGATCCGGCTTCCTGCTGTAAATCAGACCTTTCAACCCCATATGAAGCTGCTGTGGGGAGATCTTCATCAGTTTAGAGTCCAGGTTCCAAACTTGCAAGGCCGTGAGGCTTAGTTTTAGTTTAGTTTAGCTTGGTATTAGTTTGATAACTTAGATTTATCTGGGAGATCTAATTGGACTTGATGTTTTACATTCGTTTTTAAAATCTTTTTAATTTTCTAATTTCTTCCTGTGAAGCACAGGCCTGGGCGATACAGCTGAAGAACCTATCAGGACAGTGAAGTTGAATATGTTGATATGGATAATTATTGATCATGGAGGTTGTGACTGAAGACTTGCTGTGCATTCTAAGGGAGGAGCAGCTAAGGTGATAAAATAAATAAATATCACAATATTTTTGACCAAAGACCTCGATACTGACAGTATTGTGAGGATGACTGTTTGTGATTTCACAAAATATAAACCCAATGATATGTTTTGATAAATAATCATTAGTTATGTGGATAAGTAGCTAAAGGTAAATAAAAAAAAAACAAGAACAGTCTGGTAAGTTCAGAAAATCACATCAGTGTAATGAAGCCTTTTCAACCAGGAAATACAAAACTAACAACGAATCACGATATAACGAGATCCAAAATCTGTCACTGGATTTTGTCTCCCAAAACAGAACATTACTGATAAATCGCCCAGCCCTAGTGAAGCATGTGGAATAGTTCTATATACAGTCTAACTAGGTCAATTGAATTCAGATATATAGCACCAAATCACAACAAAGTTGCCTCAAGAATTGTGTTAATATTGAAGTTATTAAAAGCCAATAATTGAAAACAATCAGGAACAACAAGGAAGCGTTACTTTTGGTACGGCTCGGCTTGACTCAACTCCACCTGCTCGTTTTTCTTTTTTCATTGAGGCTCGTGTCTGTGGGAAGTTTTCTTCTTTGTCTCACCTTGGTTAGTGTTCAGGGAGGCTGAGGCGGTGACACGACAACGCAGCAGGACACTGACTGGTGGCATGATTGGACATTCTTCTCAAAACAGCCAAGTTCCCCATTTTTGTCACTGACTCGACCCGGATAAACCAGCTGAGCTGACAGAAGTTGATGTCCACCATCTCTTCCATATCCTCAGTTATTAGTGCCTCAGCTCCTTTGTGTGCGAGCTGAGCGTGTGGTTGAGCTGAAGAGAGACGTTGACGGCGAATGCGAACGAAGTTTTGGAAAAAAGTCACTGTAGCAGTGGATGTACAGGGTAGGTTACAGTTTGTCAGTGAGTAAAGGCTGTAGCTTTAAGTAAAGCTTCTGGGTTGTTTCCTCCGTGCCAGCGAAGTGAAGGAGGCGCAGCGTTGTGTTGACAGTCGGCTAAACGTGCAGCACACATACGCTGACAGATTGTACACGCTCTCCGTGTTGGTACATGAGGAGAGAGGAACAATGAATCGAGCTGTATCACAAAGTACAAATGCAGCCTGGATGTGAAGATATCATCCCCGCTGATCCAAAGTCGTGCATCGTCGTCATTGGTGAAGAAGAGGAGCTTCAAACTTCTGCGCAGTTTTACCCATTGTTGGATGTTTGTTGCTGTGATTCTGACGGGATATTTCTGTTTGTTGTGGCCTCATACTTAGTGATTCATCCTTTGTGTGTTCTTGGAGATTTATTTTATTTTTAATTTATTTAAGATGGGGACAGTGCATGTCAGTCAACACTGACATGTAAATATGTCAGATTGTAGCCATAGGCTGGTTCTTATCTGCAGTCCCTCTGCAGGGTGATGTTGCTCATGCTACAGACATATGTTACACCACATATCACACATAACACAACGAATGAAATCAATAACACCGTGACCTGTTCATGAGCTGACATACATACATACACACATACAATAAGACAAAAAGTG
Organism: Naso thynnoides; assembly: GCA_029783665.1. Taxonomy (NCBI): domain Eukaryota; kingdom Metazoa; phylum Chordata; class Actinopteri; order Acanthuriformes; family Acanthuridae; genus Naso; species Naso thynnoides. Next base: position 29,861,539 of record JAQLOL010000025.1, read on the forward strand.
GCTATGTGATGTTGCATAATACAAACCAGGAGTAAATGGCCGTTAGAGTTCATGTGCAGAGGTGACGTATATTTACAAGTGTTATGATATGGGTCGTATCATAATAAGTTGTTGATGCAAAGTGCAGGAATTGCACAGCAAAAGAAAATAAATAATATTGCATATCATACTAAAGTGCTGGTGAAATTGCTCATTGCACAAAATTAGCATGAATTATACGTGGCCACGTGTTTGGTCCAGTCCTGGGATTCTGTTAAAGTGAATTTCTTGTATTTACTGGTCGGTCGTTGTAAGAAGTTGTATGAAGTTTTTTGTGATAGCCAGTCAGCACTCGTTTACTCTTAGCAGGTTTACGTCGGACCATGCCAAAGCACGATGTGTGTGCCCCTTGCTACCTTAGGGTGCACTCCCACTTGGCCCTGTTGTCCCGCACCGTGCCGATGCACGAATGTCCCCCCCTCCCCCGCTGGCCCGCACTCACATCGCTCCAGTCTAACTGCGCCTGAGCACGCATGAGCTTCCTGATCTACAGAGTGCGACCCGTATTTTCACCCTCATTTTTTTCGTCTTTTAATAACATTTTTAAATTGTCCTCTGGTTCCTGCTATCTACAAGACAGTCGCAGATTTTTCCTCTGCCTTTATATGGACTTTGTCTGCTGTTGTCTACTTGAATTTAAGGTGAATCCTCCACAAACAGTCACAGCGATGTCGGCGCTCCGTGCCTGTGCACGTGCATCCGTACCGTACCGAAGCCCACCTCTTCCAACCGTGCCAGGGCCGACAAAGCGTGCGGTGCTTGAGTACGAAACGGAGCGCTCACACAAGTCAAACAAACACGACTTTAGAGGTCAAACGTGCTCAGACTCAGTACGGACTGCCCTTAGTCTGACTTGAGCACTCTCAAGTCTCCTGAGCTGCGGGGGTGCACACGCAGCCATATTTAAACATATTAAACAATCGTTTCTTTCATCTTGTCTAATATCCACGATGAAGAGGATGGTCGCAGATTCTTCCACAGCTCCGTATTCACACTGCCGTTGTCTTTCCAAAGCATAGCCTCCGTGAACAGTTGCATCCATGTTGGCGGTCCAGGCCACACTGTGCCGAAACCCGCCTCTCTGAGCCGAGCGAGACGTTTCGGTCAGTGCCTCAAACATCGGTGCGGTGATTATTGTGGACAAAAATATTGTGATACACAATGTTATCATGATCATTAAAAGATTAAAAATTAAAAATGTGGGAAAAAATCCATTATATATGAATATATATATACAGAAAACATTAACAAGTTGAAAAAAACGAGAATGGCATTGATCACTTTACCTGACAACCTTTACTGAATCATGTTTAAAGGGGACAGACACATCCTGAGTAAAATAAGTAAATAAAAAAATAAGGTATGAATACATTATAAGGTATCTCTGCATAAATAAAGAATAAATAAAAAAATCTGTATGAATAAGTCTGCTCTGTTCTGTAGAGTCCCACTGGCATTGTAGTGTGGACTATTTACTGTTCACTAGTGTGCATAGTGACGATTACATTAGATTATCCATAGCAGACACTTAAATTCACGATTATGACGACTGTAGGATTAATTGAAATTCACCACGATTAAATTGTTGTGAGGTTTTTTTATCGTGATTAATGATAGAAATGGTTATCGTCCCATCTCTGGCCTACAGAGTAGTGAACTCTGATACTCAGCCCTGACTAAGAGAGCCCTTTGTAAATACATAAGGTCAGCGGTTGGAAACATCTCAACGTCTGTTTGAAACTTTCCCTCGTGTTGCTCTGTTTGCTGTTGGCCGCATGCAAAACTAAATCTAAGTGCAATCAGACCAGCCGTGTTAGTGTTGGGGGCGTGCCCGTCATACACGCCTGGAGTTGATCTGTAGAAGGTTTTATAAACGTTCCCGATGTAAATCATTTTCATACCTTTAGGTTTTAGGCAACAAAGCAGCATCGTGCATCTCAACGCTTTGGTTGAAATTTTGAATCAGTCTGTCGGTTAAATTCGAGCAGGCACTGTTTGCTGTGATCAGTCAAACGGAGGATCAAACGGGCTGCTCCGCTGCTCCGCTTCATACTGAAACTGCTCAGACTTGACTTGTCTCTGACTCTTCGTCAGCTGTGTTGGAATATATTCGCGTGTGCACGCTGGGAGTGAAGACACCCTTCTTGATGAAGGCAGGTTTGCACGACTGACGTGTCGCTTTGCTTCCTCGAGTGACTCCTCGCTGTCATCCTAAATATTGTTACACAACACAAATGAAGAGATGAAACATTTGGCCAAAAAAAAAGAAAATGTCTGTTTTTCCAAACACACTGAGCTGTAAGCTGATTGAAGTCGGGAAGGAGGAGAGCGAGGATGGAGTGATGTATGGATGACGTAGAGGGATATAGGAGAGAGAAAGGCGTTGGATTCAGAGGTAGAAAGGTTGAAGGAAGCAGGAAGGATGATTAAAGAAAGGGGGAGGAGAGAGTGGCTGGTGTGGTGGGCTGGGTTGCTAAGGGAGAGTGTGTCTCTGTGCTGCTGCTCAGAGCCAGCCATGCTATTGGAAGCTACTTGCTTAGCAAGACAGAGGTGGAAGAGGAGAGAGAGAAGTAGCTAATGAGTATTGTAGGCTGGTTGCTGAGACAGCACTGGGTTTATTTATAGAGTGCTGGCCAGTCAGCCCTTAGATACCAACAGCGAATCAGCTGACAGAGAAAGAGGGGGCCTCAACCAATGGCAGTGTAACAAGGGGGATGCCAGATTGAGGAAGTGCTGTGACTGCCCCTCAAACTCTTAAAGAGACTGTGTTGATTTTTCACAACTAGAACAATAAATTTGATTGAGCAGATAAAAAACTCGTGACGTTAGATTTCAGATGACTCCGGCCTGCTGTGATTTGAGGTGTGTCGTAGGCAGTCGCTTCCTCTCAAGACGGCACCTGTGCCCGTCTCCGTGGCTGTCTTCCTCTCTGATCCTGACAATCTTTTCAAATATCATCCCATACAAAGATCATATTTAGATGTGTTTTACTGAGTAAATATCTGCTGACTGTTGCAGTCCTGCCTCGCCTCGTCTTCATGAAACGGTTTCACAGGTGAGGTCTAACCTGCCTGAAGTTTGAGCAAATTGTTGTTGATTTTTTTTTGAAAGAAGAAATATCACTGTCCCACTCTGACACGTAATGATTTGTATTCATGAGCAATAGTTGCTTTTGCAGTACCCAGTAGGATTTTTTTTTTGCTGCAGTAGGGCTGCATGTTTAATCAAAATACCATCAAACCCAGTATAATCTATGCAGTATCAGCTGCAGTTATATTATGAAAGTATAAACCCCAATTTATTTTCCACCTGCGTTATTTTCGTCAGTCCTAGTTGTTGTTTCATTCAGTGGCTCGTGTCTTTTGTTTGTTTCTCCTCCCGTTGACTTCAAGTGCAACTTTTAGGGGTCTAACGATACATTGATGTATTTATACATCCGTTTATATTCCTACAATCAAACTGCATCAATAATAAACAGCCAATTGATTTTTTAGTTTGACTTGAATTGATGTAAAATTGTTTTTCAAAGCATAAAGCGACGGTATCAATACTACGAATTTGTCTTGTACTTAGCACGTCAGACATTACGCGGATGTATTTTCCGTACTTTTAATGGTAAGTAGTCGTAAAGGTTACTCCAGTTCATCCTCCGACGTTGTGGTCATGCCAGGGAAGCAGCAGGAGAGCGAGAGATTTTCAGTCGGAGTTTGGGCTCCACGCAGACTGAACACTTGAACTGAATGTTTGTTTACTTCAGTGTATCAAGCTTTTCCAGTGTTTTACCTCCTTTACCACTGCATACGTTTTCGGCAAAAATAAAGTCACCAAATCAATTTCTCGTCATTGAATGGTATCATATCGTATTGCTGTAAATGAGCCCATATCGCTCTTGTATCGTATCATCAACCATGTATCATAACATGCGTCCTATCATTGTGAAAACGTATTGTTACATCCCCAGATCTAAAAGCTTCGAAATGATCTTCATTTTTACAGAATTCACTCTGTCACCCAGTTGGGCCGAATGATTAATTGAAATGATCAAGATTTCATTCAGGGGTGTTTTTCTGCTGTGTTTGCATGAAGGGGAGATCCGTTTCATCAAAACAAGGGCACCCGATTTCTCCTTCAGCTGCATCAACAAATGATAAGTGTGTTTCTCCGTGTGACACTCCAACACAGGGGTGTAAAAAAAATCTAATGTGTGAGACAGCGGAGTAAAGAAAGAGCTTCAGCAAATCATCAGAAGGAGAAACCCTGTGATGGAAATGATTCAAAGACAGTAATGACGACAGCGACAAGAATCCACACGATCACTGTGCGAGCTTCAGTCAAACACGAGGTTCCCACGGTGGACCCATACATCCACAACAGGAAAAAAAGTCCAAATTTCATCATTTTTACGCTGTTATCCAAGAACAGACGTAGAGGTCATGACCATGTTTCACCTTCGGTCAGATACAATCAAATAACATTAGCTTACAGCGAGCCTTCTTTTGTCTGTGCTTCGTTGTGCGACAAAAACAACGTGACTTCACCAGGAAAGTTCTGTCGAGTTTTGTTCCGTCGTGGACGTCATCATATTTTGTCGCGTAATGTGACTGGCTAGTGTTACTGTCACCATGGAGATAGTTCTAGTGTTCATGTCAAGTATGGTTGCCATGAGGACAACTAAAACATTTCGTCAACGCACAAATCGAAAACGTCGCGCTACTCTTTCATTCCTGTCAAGCGACACTCATCAAATGTGTCGAGCGATAAACTGTTAACTGGCCTTAAGGGTCTTTTCACGTGTAATCTTCTGTAAGAGGACCAAACTCAGTCTTTAAGTGGACCAGACGGTGGATCGTTTTACAGAAGACTCAGGGCCCTTCCACACCTGACAGTCAGCTTCTAGTCCACTTCCCCAGTGCGCACCAGATGTTTGAGGTTTTTTATTTGTTTGTTTTGTTTTGTTTTTCAGCTGGCTTTGATTTACTGTGATCCATATCAGTTGATGACGTGCTGAAGTGAACCAAAATTCAGCTGCACTTCACTCATTGGCTCAATAAAGTTATGAAAATAAAGACAAAAGCAAACAAACAGCTTCACTCATTGGTCAGATTGGGGCAGGAGGAGTACGCTGTAGATCCAGAACTGCTCTCCGATTGGTCAGAATTCCCATGTGGGCAATTAATGTAAACAGAGAGACGAGCTGATGACAGCCACCGAGAGTAATACGACATGAAGAGGCGACTGCAAAGGCTGAGTGTGGAGTCGGTCGTGGACTGGAGGTCAGGACCAGACCAGGACACTCCTGAAAAAGAGATTTTTTTTCTGGTTAAATGAAATAAATCGGATGCAGACGTACATTGTTTGCATTTTCCGTGTTTGTCCACCATTACTCATGCTGACATGTTGTTGTTGTCAGTACCTAATGAAGAGTCCCGCCTTTATGTGATTCATGCGTGCACAAAAATGTCCGTTGTTGGACAGCTTGCTACGGCTACACCGCTTGGACAAACTACAAGTAACCATCAGAGTTTATGTCACTACCTGAGTTTGACGGTATAAATCAGATTTAATGTTTTAAAACTGTATCAGAAGTAAGTGGAAACACTGAGCTCACGTTTGCTTTGCCAGAGAGATCTCAGCTAGTTAGCTAACAGGGCTGCTTGCTACTAGCAACAGCATGTGTTATAATTTCAAATTGTGGTGGCTAGTTAGCTTTCACCGAGCAAAAACTATAGCATAACATTAGCTGGTAACACTCCTTTACCTAACATAACTGGCAAATAATGACTCATCACCAGCTTACGTCCAGTTTACAAACAAAAAACTCAGCTTGTAATTCTAACTTAATTACACAGTTGGGAATAGAAGAATATTAATCAGTAACATTAGCATTTAATGACCACATATGATTGGTCCAAGTGGTGTAGCTGTGGCTAGCCGTCCAAGATGGCAGACGACTTTGTGCATGCGCGCCTCACATTGACACAGGACTCACATCGTGCACTGACAGCTGTTGTGACAGGGGAAATACGTCCTCCTTCTGTAACGCATGTAGCTGCCTACGGGAGCTGGGTCAGTCCAAAAACGCACAGTGCTTTCTGCAGTTAGCGCGGGCCGAGGTCGGATCACCTTCTCACCGCAAACGAACCAGGTCTCAGTCCGCCTGTTGGTCCACTCCTGATGTGCACCTGAGTACAGCCTTCATAAACAAACCACACCACATGAGGGAAAGACTCGCAGATTTGATTTCAGCCAAACTAAAAAAAGGCTGATGTGACAGTCGTCTTTCTGTTCACATGTGGAGCTCAGGCCTTTACTGCTTTGGATTATGGGTGATTTTTATGTCAACAGTAAATGAGAAAGAAAGAAGGAGAGTTGACAGAACTCTTGTTATAAGTGTAGTTATTATTTATATTCTGTTCCTTCATAATAAATAAATAGCAGATGGCTATTTTTACCTTTATCTTTGATTATCACAAAATACTTGACATTAAAAAAGTATTTTATGACAATAAAAGTTTGTTTACATTTTGGGAGGGTTAATAGTGTGCTGCTCTTTTAATTGTAGGCTTATTAAATGTATTTACTTTTGTTCCACTGATTCTTGATACTTTGGCACTTTTGTTGTAACATTCATGCTAACAAAGCTCATTTTAGTATAAAGGGAGGGAAAGAGGAAGAGAGAGAGGTTAGCATTTCCACCCCTTCGTCACTCAGCTGGTCCCAGCTGCCTCGTGCAGTTAGGTTTTCGGGGTCGGTGCCGTCACTTTCATGCAGAATGCGCTCCAGCTCGTCATAAAACAGGCAGGTGTACTGCATGTCAACGGATTCTCCGCCTCTTTTCTTTTTATCACGCATTGCAGAGTACTTCAGAAGTTTTTCATGTAGACGCGGCGCTGCAGTGCGGTCCTGATGAAGCCCCTCAGTTTCATTTACCACCACATGGACTTTTTTTCAGTCCAGTCATCCAGAGGCAAAACACTCGCGCTGCGTTCAGGCGATGTTGGGAGGTTGGAGTTTCCGAGTTGAGCAATCGCTCTTCTGACTTTTTGTGCTCACGTGCTTCGAGGTTGTTAGGTGGGAACAACATGCCATGGTATCGAACCAGCGTCCTCAGCTTATTTTTCCACTCTAACACAACCCACTCAGTCCACGTCTTGTATTTATAGCTCTGTAACGACCTCATCAGACTTGTTTGTTGTAATATTTGACAGATTTTAAACACAGATGTTTATATTGGTATGAACATTTAACCAACAGTATCATTGGGCCCTAGCTTAAAATCACTTCTCCTACAGTTCTGGAAGCAACGCCAACAGTTTGTGATATTTTCACCTAAAATGCACAAATCTCAGGGTGACGTTTGTCTTTTGGAAGGTGGAAATTCTTTTGGCAGTGGTTACCAGTCTTGGTAATTAGTGGAGGATGTGACAGTGTGTCGAGCCTCCGGGGAAAGTGAAAATCAGCGGCTGCTGTGATGGACGCGTGGCTTCTGATCTACTTCGTGTTCCGGTGCAGAAACAAACAGCGGGAGCCATGTTGTGCTGAGGGACAAAAAAGCAAAATACAGATGAGAATGTTTGGATTTCCCTCTCTGATTATCTCTTTCCCCCCAGGTGTCAGCAGCTCAGGATGTCCGCCCACCTCCTCCTCCTCCTCCTCCTCCTCCGCCTCCTCCTCCACTGCCCAGGGCTTCTCCCTCGCTGAGCCAGCCATGACCAGCCAGCACACACATACACACCCCTCCTTCAGCTCCATTCACTCCATGGCCGAGCAGCAGCAGGTAACACACACACACAATTACTGAACCTTTGTTAGATATGCTGGAAGTTATTTTTACTATCAACCATCTTTAACAGAATCAGGAGTTACTGTTACAGTGATCTGCATGGATAAATATCTCTGTTTCTGTGATTGTCCTTCACACACACGTGTTTTCTCCAACAAACGGACGCGTATCTCAAGTTTAACAAAGTGGAGTCAAACGTCACAGGGCTGTATGTAGTAATGTACATGTAGCAGGTGCAAGCCATGACTTGTTTTAAACTGAAGCATCTAAATTAAGTCAGTTGATGGTCATCGGCTCCGCAGTACCCGAAGTTCAGAGAGTTGAACCGTCGCACAGTGAACTCTGAGTGCATCAGAGTCGCGCAGTCGTCCCTCCCTCTGCTCGACGCTACCTCCCTCACTGCTTCATAACACCTGCCATGGCGATGACTGGAGCTCGTGATTCAGTCTCCAGTAATTAAACTGAGTGAAAAGTCGTCTGTCCGAGGCAGACATGTGAAACCTGATGATGATGATCGTCTCTGCAGCGATCTTCTTTCATGAGTCCGATCACACAAGCACATTTTAAATCCGTACAGTCGGGAGCAAAGTTTGAAATCAGGCTCATCTGTACACCATGTACATGGTTTAATGCCAGCTAAGTTTTCCTCAATAATAAAATGTTTTATGTCATTTTATTAGAGATTTAATATATTTTGAGTTTTAACAGAAAAGTTTCTGCTCAATTTTATTAATTTTTTTTTTTTTAAAGTCATAATATCCGGCAATCTCTCTTCACACAGCTCGTTTTATTTCTAGTTTTTTTGTTTGTTTGTTTTTTCCATGTCTGTGTTGAAACAACAGTGAATGTTGCTGCTATGATCAACATGATTGTCAACATATTTTTTCTCTGGCTGTTTCAGCAGAAAACTGCGCGCAGCGAGACTCTGACTCTGTGGGTGCTGCATCGCTACAGACTATTAAAAAAAAAAATTTACCTGCAGTAAAAAATACGTAATGATGGAATTTTTACGACCCTGTCCATCAAAACCATGAACGCTGAAAAAGTCTGATGCAGCGTCTGCTTCCATCCTTTCTCTCGCTCGTTATTTGTAGAATCTGTGTCACGATGACCTCATATACTGACGCTTTTTGCAAACATTCGACTATGAGAGCGTCATTCAAATCAGGCTCATTAAGTCAAATCGTAGAGTATTCGGATCAGCCCTTAAAAAGTCTTTTCACGTAATAACCTCTCGTCTGTTTTTTAACTAATAATATCACAGCTCTGGTTCAGTGACAACATTGCGCAAAAAACATCAAAATGGCGCCGAGTCGCGCTCACCTCTTGTTACTGTCCTGGTCGAACTTTGCGGACGTGGCGCAGGCCTCGCGGATCATCTGTTGCAGCTGGGCTGAGGTGTCCCCTCCTGCTCTCTGAGGTCCAGCTTGACCTTACTACTACACACCACTTCTACTTCCTGGTTCCAGATGTCATGTGCTGGTTGAAAGTGCAGGTGTGTCTGAACGTTGCTGCTCTGTGCAGGTGCTGTCTGATATGACCATACTCCAGCGGAGGATCCCCCCCAGTTTCAGAGACCCTTCCAGCGCCCCACTGAGGAAACTCTCTGTTGACCTCATCAAAACTTACAAGCACATCAATGAGGTATCACACACACACACACACACACACACACCTGTTTGTGTTTGCCTTTGAACTTTTCCCAGTTTTATTTCATTTATGTTTTTAGTACATTTTCCTGTTTTCTTGTTGATGATGTTGAGATAACACATTCACTGATGATTACTTGAGCCATCAAAAGCTCATTATTCAGGGTCGACTGCGAGGAGATTAGAACAGTGTTTTGTTTTTGCTGTCAGTTGCAGAAATTAAATCCCACATATTATCTGTGTTTGTCCTTCTAAAGGAATCCGACTTGGGCTCATCGCCGTCGTTTGAACAAATATTTCATGAAAAACATGTATATTCTATATTATGTAAAAGTAAAAGTGCTTCTAAATTTCTTTCCAATGCAGATGTCTGATTATCTTGGGAACTAAGGGGAAATTAAGCCTGTCAGCAGGGTTCACTAACGATGTTTCTGTCACGTCAGACAGGTTAAGACCCACATAAACGGGCCACCGTCTGGATATGTTTGTATTTAGAGCTTTATTAATAAGATCAGGTGAGACTTGTTTGCAACAGCCCATTGAAAAAAAATATAAGGAGACTGACATCTCTGTAGGTCAGCTACAACAAAGGCACGACACACTAATGCAACCATTTTCTGCTACAATGCAGTAGTGCATTAAAACTGAGTGATTATTATGCTTTAGTTAATATCAGCCAGTTCAAAAACGTTGTGTCATTAATTACCAAGTTTCATGAGTAAAGGCTGAATGTGTGACACTGTGACATTTACCGTTTACTGCACCTCTGCAGAACTGATGTGACACGCATGTGCCGCCATAAGGAGACTCTGCTTCACACGAGGGTCTGACAAAGGTCCATGCAGGCTCAGCTCAGGAAGTTTAGGGAAAATTGTACGAGGACTTTACTTCTGAAGATCTGGAGTTTGTTCTTCAGATGTAGCATGGCGCCGAGCTGGGAGCCTAAACCGTTTGTTCATCCACAGGTGTACTATACTAAGAAGAAGCGGCGGGCGCAGCAGGTCCCTCCAGAGGACAGCAGCACCAAGAAGGAGAGGAAAGTCTACAATGACGGCTATGATGACGACAACTACGACTACATAGTCAAAAATGGAGAAAAGTGGCTGGACCGCTATGAGATAGACTCACTAATTGGAAAGGGCTCCTTCGGACAGGTGAGGAAGGAAGGAAGGAAAACTGAAGAATTAACTTACATTACTAGTTTTTAGAATCTTTCTCACATGGGATCATGGGTCCCTGTAAACAAGAGTTTCATCTGGAAGAACTCTCCAAAAAAAACATCCTCATGAAGATTTCCTTCAGCAGCTGTAGCGTTTTATTTACGTCCTCATACAACTTGCAAGAATTTCATATCTGAAGTCGGTCCCACATTCAGTAACAAGCTAGGAGCGCATCGGTGAAATACCTGTTGGAGGAATATTTAAATTTATTTAGGATCTGCCGGCTCTGCTGTCAGCAGACTTAACATTTTTGTGACTGAGTATGTGCAGCACACGTCGCCTCCTCTGAGTGAATGTGCTCGTTTTAAGGTTGAGATTGTGTTTGGTGAAGCCAGATGAGAAAAAGAGAAGCTGGGTTTGTTGAACTCACTTCTTAGCGCAGGTGTTTACACGACTTATTTAAAAGGACAGTATGTAACATTTAAGCACCAGTACAGTTTTCTTGACAGACCCGTGACTTTGTTGATTGAGGTGAAAAATTTGGTCAAATCTGCTTCAAGTCATTTGACCCAATCTTAGCTGATGGGTCACAATATGAAGTGCAGTGTTTAAAAAAAGTTCAGGTCTGAGTTTAAAACGTTGTACGGAAGCAGTTTGTACTTCCACAAACCCTGCATGAACAGCACACTGGACTCGTTTGACCTTTGTGTATGAAATGCACTTTAATTGGTGTAAAATGTTACGTGTCGTGTCCACCTGCAGATAATTTACAGCATATTTGTAACATTTTAACACCGTATCATTTGGGTGAGAGGGTTAGGGAAGTCAGTGAATGTTGGACTTCTGTGTATATCAGAATTTCATGATTGCAACAGTTCTTAAAAATTCAACCAACCATTTTGAATTTTTTGCGACTTTGCGATTTTGTCCAATCACCACAACTTTCCTGTAATTTCGACCAATTGTCATAGTTCCCTGCTTTTTTTTTCCACCAGTCTGAGTGGTTCGTCTTGCTAATGTCAGAAGCTCTTATTTCCTTGTTTCCTGATTTGAAGATGCGGACACGTGCTCAGTAAACATCCCACATTCGCCAACAAAAGTTACTGCTAACAAGCGTACAAAACAACTGCCTGATGTTCTGCATGAAAGCACCGTGTGCAACATTGTGGTGACACAAAAAAAGATCTTCTCTCAAAGGAGAAGTTTGGTTTTTTGCACATTCGGTCTTTTCATAAGGATATTTATGATCATATATGATGTTCTGCAGCATTATTAAGACAACCAGCGCAGCCTCGAGAGCTGCAGCTCGTTGCTGACGTCACTGCTAGCTGAAAACAACAGAGGAGCACTGGGACAGTCTTTCAAAATAAACAAAATAAATTCTTGTTTTAAAAGATGAGGAACTCGCCAAATGTTTAGTGGCGTCCTCTCATGTGCCTGCACTAAAACATGAAGCTAAACACAGATATATAACCCAAAATCGTCTCTTCCAGCTGCTTCAGGAAACAAACAGCCGTTTCCAAGTTATACATCCGTGTTTAGCTTCTTTTTTTAGTGTTTGGCAACCAAAAATAGATATGAACACATCACTAACGCACACTTCTCTTTCCAGTCATTTCATCAGACACTTCTGCAGGTATAATTCACCGACTAGGGCTTAGTAAACCTCATACAACCCCATATCAAAAGACCTGCCATAATCCCTATAATGAATTAAATTAACTCCAAATAAAATTTGCAACTTTTTTTTTTTGCAAAATTCCCCTGTTCCCGCAACTTAATTGCAAAAAAAACACCTAAAAACCCCGTAACTTCCATTGCAATTTTTCAGAAAAGCTGCCGCAAAATCAGGCATCTCAGGCTGCAGCAATCACAAAAACAGATAAAACCTGGAGGGACTGAAATACGTTGCTGAACATTAGTTGAACATTTACAGAAAATAACGAATTACAGATGGATGCTTTAAGTGTTACCAAAACAAGTCCCGCTCAGGGTTACAGGGAGAGGATGGTTTATGTTTTTGTTGCATCAGCCGCGTTGGCACGTTACAGACACAAGCTCATTGTTGCCACTGAAGTGAGCGTAAGCGAAAGACTGCCGACAGCGCATGGAAAGAAAAGTTGTGTGTGTAAACGATATTTTTCAAGGAAGATGAACGTGTTCAAAATGTTAAAACACATTTAAGATATCTTTGAAAGTTGTTGGGAATAGATGGACATGTTGAAATATCCAGAAGACATTGACAGAAGAACAGGTTTAAAATATTTATTGTGGAAAAAAATGTAAAACAGGCTGATTTATTATGATTATTTGTTTCATAAAATAAAGAATTTTTCCTAATTTGTTGATGAAATCCAGATACATGCTAGCATGAAAAATGATCTGATAAAAACAAAAATAATGACACAAAAAAAGTATTAATAGTTGGGTGCAGTTGCCTTCATGTCCTCTGGGGGGGACCGACAGCCTCGGACTTTGAAAGCGCCTGTTCTAAATGATGAATCGATATTTAGAAATTTTGTTGTTTTTAAACCAATTATAATTGCAATATTGGGGCCCATGTAAACATAGCTAATAAAAAAACAACAACTTGTGTTTTGTATGATGGCGTGTGATCTGACACATGATGTCTGCGTGCAGGTGGTGAAGGCCTACGACCACCATGAGCAGGAGTGGGTTGCCATTAAGATCATCAAAAACAAAAAGGCATTTCTTAACCAGGCACAGATTGAGCTACGCCTGCTGGAGCTCATGAACAAGCATGACACTGAGATGAAATATTACATAGGTAAGATGGCCGACACACACTCTCACACACACACACACTCACACACACACACACACACACACGCGGCTCTGATTATATGTATGTGGTTTTGGATGAAGGTCTGCACAGGCAGAACAGAATTGTTTGGATGCAGGTTTACTCATGAATTTATCAAGTTTTTATTCACCCATTAATTTCATTTTTGTTTAATGAGTCGCATAAATTGACCACAACTTTTGTTTTGTCGCACAGTCCTGTTCGTAGAGTGATTTAAGAATAAATGAATCTTGTACCTTGTGTAGAAAAATCCAGAGTATTCACCCAAACTGAGACTTGTAACGTGTTAAATGTTCAAAGAGAAACTACCAGAAAATTGTCTTGATTCTTTCAGTGTTTATCTTAACCTTCCTCCTTGTCTCCCATCTGTGTGTGTGTGTGTGTGTGTGTGTGTGTGTGTCTCTGTGTGTGTCTCTGTGTGTGTCTCTGTCAATTTGTCTCGGTGCAGTCCACCTGAAGCGTCACTTTATGTTTAGGAACCATCTCTGTTTGGTGTTTGAGTTGTTGAGCTACAACCTGTATGATCTGCTGAGAAACACCAACTTCAGAGGAGTCTCTCTAAACCTCACCAGGAAATTTGCACAGCAGCTCTGCACAGGTGGGTGCATAAAAAACTCACACTGAATTCAGATGGGCAGTATTTTTGGCTTGTTAGATGGGCACTCTGCCAGATTGGACCGTGGACAGAGTCCACGTTAGTCGCCGTCCACCATAAACTGTTTGATGTCATCGGGAAGGAGGTGCAGGAGACGACTTCCTGGATGGAGTTTAATTGCACCATACATTAACAGTTATATTCATTCATGAGAAAACCGATTTAAAGCCCCTCTGAGTAGCTTTCATTTTGTGTTGATTGTAGCGCCCCGTGTGGACAAATACGGTTCTGCTTACTGTCGTAATGATCTTGTCAAGTGCGAGCGTTCGTTTTGGGAGAGAGTGAAAGAAACATCACGCGTACTTGCTCAAAGCCAGTTCGGCCGTAAAACACAAAATATTGAAATGATTTAAAGGAAAATCTCCTCCTGCTTCCAACCACAGAGAGTTAAAAAGGAGAAGAGCGGATGTAAAGTTGTGCGTTGTTGGTGTTCGTCCAGGAAGAGTTCCACATGTACTGCTGAGCAATATGGCTGAAAAATAAAATCCCTGATTTTTTCATACCACATTCAATTTTTGATTTTAATGTTTTGTTGTTTGTTTTTTTTTAACAACAAAAGACAAAGGAGTTATTTCGAATATGTTGATTTTATTTCAAACAACATGAATTTCTCTATTAGGGACAAAGTTAAACCTAGCTTTAACCAAACTAAGCCTGCTTTTTAAATAAAGGTTTGATCATACAGATGATTCCCCCAATTTGGGATCAATAAAGTTCCAGCATAACTTTCACTAAACTTCACTTATAAAAAATAAGAATCTAGAGCTGAGAGAGACGTACACTGCTGTGTTTACCCAAGTTAAAGGGAAAATCAGTTTTCACAATTTGCTTTTTTTAAACATCTTTTAAATTAAGTAAATTTTCTATTCAAAATTTATTTTTTCTTTCTTTTTTTTCTTTTTTTGGGGGGGCCGAGCCCTTCCTTCATGTAGTAATATATGATTACGAAAAAAGCCTCCAAAATCTTAATAACATGCAGTAGGACACAAGTTTATTTTTTCAATCCTTCAGGTTTATTTTAGTTCAAATCAGAAATGTGCATCGAAACAGGTGTAGAGAAATTCACAATCTGTCTCATGAACCAACATGTTTTCAGTTGGATTTTTCTGCCCCCAAGTGGCTAAAAACAAATCTGACACTTAATGTGACCTTAATACCCCCAAAAGATGCCGTTTAAAACATAAACTGAAGCGAAACGTTAACAAATAGCATTTAACCAACAGCTCCTCTACAAGTTTTTAAAGGTTTTTCGTGAGTCTTGTATTAAATTCCTACATGATTATATTCATGTGCTTTACTAAGAGGTGAACGTCATCCAGTCTGTCAGTCCGTGGATCAGTGACTGCTCAGCTTTTCCCTGTCTTAAGTTTCCAGGTTCTCCACAGCTTATCTGTTTAGCTACAACCTCACTGTAACTGAATCCCCACCAGGCTAGAGGTGGGATTCCCCCACCCACGCCCGACGGGACCCGTCAGGTAACCACGGACCGGGCCCGGTTGGGCTAGTATTTTAGAAGTGACAGTCGGAACCAGTTCCAGTTCGGTGACCCACTTTCTGTGTTTTTTTTCCTTTTTTAATCCGTTCAGAGCTGGGATTTCTATTTTTTCCGATTCATCCGACGGCACCTGAATGCACCACAGCCTTTTCAGGAACGTGATTGGTTGGCTGGACTGCCAGAAATCGCACTTCTGCCATGAACTTGTGTGGGGCTGTGTGTGTGAATTTTCATGCCACAAGTGACTCGTTTTTATTGAGTTTATAGCAGGCGTGGCAGTTTTATCTGCTGCTGTACGTTGAGCTTCTGCTTATATAAGTCGGGCTGACGGTCGGGTCGGTCAGAGTTTTGGAAATGACGGCGGGTTGTCAGTCCAGTTCGGTCAGAACCAACTCGGGCTCAGAAGGATATCGGGCTGAGAATCTCGGCCCAAATCCACCACACACGGCAGCGAGCTGCGTCCTTCTGTTTGCCCGCACATCCACATGTTGACTACCTGCACGAGAAGGAGCGAGGCAGAGACGTTAAACGACCTGAAAATTCATCAGATCTCACAGGAAAGTAGCCGAGTTGACAACACTTCTGATTCCATGCACAGTGAGAGGAGGGCTCCTCACAGACGGACAAGTTGTGTTTGTGAGGAATAATCTGCAATAACAAGAATATCACTGGAATCACTGTGCTGCAGGCTCTACAGTGATACTCTGGCTTTTACACGTTATAAAAATCATTTTATCACCATTTCAGTGTCAGTCAGAACAACATGATTCTGCTGAACTCCTCTGCTTTCAAAATACCAAAACTGTATCAAAATGTCTGTTTAAAAAACTTGTTAAAACGTTGTGAAATACTTTTTATATGCTCACGAAATACATCAAAACAATGAAGTAATTACTGGCAGAAAGCCCTAAAATCAAACGACTGCTTTTTTACCTCTGTGCTCAGCAGACAGACCTGTGTAGTCACGTTCGCACACACATATATATGTTTGTATTTGTGGTGGTCTCTTCTCTTTCTGCAGCGTTATTATTCCTGGCCACTCCCGAGTTGTCAATCATCCACTGCGACCTGAAACCAGAGAACATCCTGCTGTGTAACCCCAAGAGATCTGCTATCAAAATAGTCGACTTTGGGTCCTCCTGCCAGCTCGGACAGAGGGTGAGCATCATCATCCTCACACATGGTCCCACGGACACACAAACCAGCCAAATATGCCCGTCTGCATACATCATCGTCAGTTTGTAGGTTCAAGAGAGGCCCGAGACGAGATTAGGATTTGGTGCCCAGAACTGCTTCTCTCACCACTTCACCACCATCACATGTTGTCAGCTGTAATATGAAAACAGATTTATGATTTCCCTCTCAATGATTCCCGATTGAAACATTATCAGTGCACATTTTTGGAAGTCATTTGTTTTGCTACACTTGCGGTCTCACGTGAAAACAGACATTTAGATGAAAGTAAAAATAAAAATCACCTTGAAAATCATAAGTTTCAATGTTGGGCAAGTAAAAAAGGCTTAACGTTAAGCTCTGTCACAAAGAATTCGATGTATTTCCTCACTTTCTACTGAGATGCTTTCATGTAATTTAGTTGAATCTTTTTACATCAGATGTAATTCAAAATCCACCAGTTACGTCAGTGTTTTAGTTTGCCTTATTTTGGCAGCAATGTTTAATATGTGAACATCAGTAACGAAAAAGTCAGTGAAGCTTCTGTAGAAATGTTGAATTTCCTGAATGACGGTAACACTGCGGCTCACGTTCTCCAACGAAGTTACATTCGACGTGATTCAACCTGTTCATGAAGTTGTTCGTGATGCGCCATCGTCTGCGGTGAAGGCGAAGAGGTTGCACACGGATTAAAGACGAGTAATGAAACTGACGTTCACACACACACTGATGTGTCCTCCTCTCAGATCTATCAGTACATCCAGAGCAGGTTTTACCGCTCTCCGGAGGTCCTGTTGGGAATGCCGTATGACCTGGCCATCGACATGTGGTCTCTGGGATGCATCCTGGTGGAGATGCACACAGGAGAGCCTCTCTTCAGTGGCTCCAACGAGGTAAAAGCAACATCATGGCGTAATAGTCAGACAGGACTCGACAGCGATTCTGTGTTATCCTCTGTTGTCGAGTGGACTATTCACTAGCATGAAGAGTGAGAATTTCATTAGGTTATTCATAGCAGACACTTAAATTTACAATTACGACTATTATACAATTAATTAAAATTCACCACGATTAGATTATTGTGTTTTTATCGCAGTTAACGATACAAACAGTAATTGTCCGTAGCTGACAGTTTTCTGCTGTAGGTTACACACTGACGAGGCAGAAGTGCCTCACACGACCCCACATAAAAGAACAAAAACCAAAAAATAATCACTTTAAAATACATGTATGTTCATAATACAGACTGTGTGTGTGTGTGTGTGTGTGTGTGTAGGTTGACCAGATGAATAAGATTGTGGAGGTTCTGGGGGTCCCACCCACCCACATGCTGGATGCTGCTCCTAAAGCTAGAAAGTATTTTGACAAACTGTCGGACGGCCTGTGGACGGTGAAGAAGAACAAGGACATCAAGAAGGTAAAACTTCACGTCAGATCATTGAAAAGTCAAACTGCTAACACAATGCACAAGAATCCCCAAAAAAACTTCAGGTTTTCTCATTCCACTTGAACTGTTTTGATTGCAGCAGTCTGAACAAAAGTTAAAACTGGCTTAACGTAAGGAGACATGCGGCCCTACGTCACGCTGACGCCCGTCACGTAAAGGGGCCGTCTTTCAGCGATTTACAGCCACCCTTGGATTGGAGCAACACAGTCACACGAAGGGTTCTGTTAAGTTAATTAAGTGACACTTCCATCGCTGAACAACCCTGCAGTGTTTTGCCGAATCACCTGATTTGATCTAAATGCATCCGAAGTCCGACTGAAATCGTACCGAGTGGAGTTGGACTAACACACCCAGATTGCAAAATCATGACCACGCCTCTATTTTATACGAATGAGGTCCATCCGACGCACCGTAGCGAACTCGCAAAAGTACAATCAAAGTGTCAAACCAGGCAGTGCTGATCAAATATGAAGCAGGATTCTGTTACTGCTTATTTCTCACTTAAAATGTTTTCAGAAAAATATTGTAGCGCACTGTTCACCTGAAAATTGAGAAAGTTTGTGACCAGTGCACCACGCTGGAAAGATCTGAGCCAAAATCAAGCACCGCCAAATTGCAGTACGTCTGTCCCACCTGAATACTGCACTGCCCACTCGCAGGATTTCCTGTCGCGTCGATATCCGTCACCACCGGATCCGGTGTGTCTTTGGCTTCTTTACACGGACGCAGCCCTGCTAAAAACTGAAAGGTCTTTTCCTTTGTGTCTTCAAAATGTGTCTTTGTTTACAGGAACAAACAAAAGTGCCGTAGTACGCACGCCAGGCCGGTAGTTGGCGTTTTAAGTTTGTATTGACGTAAGTTGATTGCTTCCTGTTGCTGCTAAGCCCTGAGCAGCCACAAATTAAAGAAATTCAGTCGTAGTTTGACTTCTAAAATTATTCTGTGAACGCTCAAATCTGATGAAATAGACTGTCGTCATATTCAACTTGCTTTTGGTGCACTGCGGAGTGTTTAATCAGAGTTTGGTAGTGGTTAGAGCAGAGTGCGTGGTCTCGTGCTAGCATTAGCATTAGCATTAGCATTAGCATTAGCGTCATCAGTGCTTTCACAAGCACTCCACTTGCCGGTTTACGCAGCTGGAAAGAAGGCTGCGGTTTCAAAAGTTTGCACTCTGGAACCCGGTTTCAAGCGTTGGCAGTTTCGTGGGCGCCAGCACGAGGCTGAGCTGCAACAAAGGTGTTTTGTTTGATGAGAAAACTTTCGCCATCTAAACCGCCCCTGTACCTGAAGCGTTCTCTGCGTAATCGAAAGTCATCGCAGCGTCTTTGACTTGGAATTTAAACAACATAAATTTGTTCAAACAAAATTAGAATAAGCACGAGGGGAAGCGTGTGTAGTGCTGTGAAGTTGTTCATCTTTTAGTGAAGTCAGACAATGAATCCATATTCCTTCATACGCTTGGACAATGACAGAAGTCCAATTAAATGGCCTGATGGAGCTCCGCCTTCACTGTGTGTAAACGTACTGAACGTTAAAAACAAGGTAAAAGCCACAGTGTTAAGAACTGTGACGGGTGAAGTGCAGGTTTGAGTATTTGTGAGAGCTGTTAGTCCCTTCCTGCTTCTTCATGACGTTATAAGGATTCCTAATTCATATTTTTCTGGATCTAAACATTTGTGTGTGTGTGTGTGTTTCTAGGAGTACAAACCTCCAGCCACACGGCGTCTTCATGAGATTTTGGGTGTTGAGACTGGCGGCCCAGGGGGGCGGAGGGCAGGAGAGCCAGGACACGCCCCCTGTGACTACCTGAAGTTTAAAGGTAAACCAAGACTTTGCGAGGATTGACACAGTAGCGTTTCTGATTAATATGTGTATTTTGGAGATGGATTGTCATTGATGTGATGACCTTTGTGTAAATGATGAAAATCCCAGTTATCTGCTGTTTACCTAAATGGACAAAACAAACAAAACACAAACACTGAAAAGAGCCCGCTGTCGGCCGACTGCACTTACAGAGAATTCATCAGCATCAGCTGTTAGGTTTACAAAGTGGGTACAAAGACGTGCAAAACTGTCCGACCTTTGCCCTCAGCTCTTCTCCTTAATGACTCTAAAGGTTTGGGTGGAGTTATCGGCGCTCGGAAGTCTGTCGGTGGGAGTTCATTAGCATGTGCAGGGGTCTCACTGAAACACCACATGCCAATGTGAGCTTGGGTGTAGGTCAGTATGTCTCCAACTGGCATTAATTACTCTAAATAAGAAGTCAAGACTGAACATTCTTTTCCTGATTTTCCTTTTTGAACAGGGAAATACAAACACACACCTTGTGAATTTAAGCTGCTCTCTTCAGCAGAAAGATTGTAACACACACGTCATTCAAAGCCGAAGGAAACAAAACAAAACTCCCCCAAACCATCGAGTTTGTCTTTCCATTGTTGAAATAAATCTTTAAATGGAAAAATTTGCGGATTTTAACTATAATTGTATTGTTAGAACACAGAGCTTGTAATGTGTGCAATAAAAAATCTTGAGCTCTATGTGAATGTGGGTCATGGCTTAAAGCTGCAGGGCTTCAGCTCTCAGAGCTCTCTGCAGAAGAGTTGGGACCATTTTGAGCCAAACATGCGGGATGTCCAGCCTGCTTAGGCTACGCTGCAAAATATAGAAAAATATGCTGAATTTTTTTTCTTCTACGGGCATCAAACTCGTGTTACTTGAGAAATGTAGATAAAATAAACTTGCAGCCAAGTAAAGAATGTTTTCAGTGAGACATGATATACAATCCACATGCTGCCCTGCAGAGCCAAGGCAGACAGCTGCCCGTCCGCCAAACACGAGACGTGCAGGTAAAGTGAGTCAGACAGTCTGCTGCTCAGGAAAAATGTGACATTTTGGGGGTTGAACCCATTTGCACAGCCCGTCTGCATCAGCGTGAAAGTCTGTCCGTGCCTAATGATGCTCTGCTTCGCCCTCTATGGTACACAATGTGATGCCAGTTCTTTTATTTTTATTTTTATTTTTGTTTATTTTATTTTTTGTCATTAAATGGACCAAATAAACACAATCTATAAAAATGTTCAAACAATATTTTTAGAGGTACTTTTTGGGTGCACTGCCTTGAAGCAACACTGTGCCAGAACGGTAAGGAACGGAAAAAGAGATATTCTGTAAAATTTGTAAATAATTTCTTAAAAGAGATATTTAAAATATTCAGTAGCCTCAATAGGTTACAACGCATGCTATTTGAAATATAAAAACACTGAAGAAGACCCTCAGGCGACATTGAACCACTGCAGAACATCCCACTGAACGAATGCATCGAAGAGTCTGAACATGCTTCATCAAACTTTACGTGAACAATTTAACAAACCAAACTTTAAGCAGACAAGCCCAAAGTCAGGCCCACGGGCCAGCCACAGCACGAGGTCACATTTTATACGGCCTGCAGCTTGCGTTGTCATATGTACACTTGCAGGTTTAAAAAGCAGTTTCTCTTTTGACCTCATGATGGCAGCACAACTCTTTAACTCCGCCTGGCTGTGTGACCCGTGCCGTGACCCCTACCAGCTCATTTCTGCCGTGGCAAACTCAGATCCAAACAGGAAAATCTGTGTTTAGGGCCGCTGCTGACACAAGATATGGAAATTACAATATTTTTTAATAAAACCGGAACAATTGTGTTTGCATAATTCACCAAGAAACTGTTGCTGTGGATAAGGAATTCAATGTAAAGAGACGTTACCCAACGAAACGTGCTCATGCATACGAGGAGCTATCAGGGAGCGACTGAGCTGAGAAAGTGAAACAGCTTGAAGCTTTCTTGGCCTGTGAGTCACATGACGATGCCACCAGAGAGAGCTACAAAGTGGCCACGCTAACTGGTAAACATGGCAAAACTTTTACCTTTTATGGTAAAAAAAAACATGTCTGGAGGGACCGTTGACCCTTGGGCATGTTCACACTATCAAAGCCGGCCCTCTTTGAAAAACGTGTGGACACCCCCGATCAAAACCTTTTGCAAAACCATCAGAGTTCTGTCACATTTTCCTGTTCGATCATTAGTTTTTCATTTGAATGCTTGTTTTCAGTTTAATGAGTCTTTCAGTCGGCTGTTTCTCTCCTGACATCATTTCTAAAGTTGCTGCCATCTTTGACTCACTCATCACTGAGAACAGACCCTTATTTTGAATTATGCCCAGTGTACAATGAAAGACACAACTAGAAACAAATCAAAAGGTCAGCAATCATGGATTTATACCTAAATACACAATACAAAAATGTCACGGTGCCATGGTGAATTCATAACGGTGCAGTGAGGCAACATTTACATCTTAACAGTTTTTCATTACTTACCAAATAAACCACATTTCACTATTAGAAATTCAGCTTTACTCATATATTGCTGTAAATCAGATTTTTTTCCAGACTGAAAAAGGCCATAAAAAGACGTTTATCGCATTTTAACTGGGATGTATAATGTGAGTATAAAAGGCCAACAATGAGGCGACATCGAACCGTAGATACATCTCGTCCTTCGGATCACAGAACAAATCACACCCAGAACCTCTGTCACGTTTACTGGGTGCAAAGTTTCGGTGAGGAGACGAATGTAGAACTGAGTTACAGGATGTCAACTCCAAAAAAAAAAAGAGACGAAACTGATTTAAAAAGAAGGATTTAAAATTCACAGATTCAAAGGTTAAGCCGGCGGACGTGCCGTTCCACCAGGAGCTTCTCTGAACGCAGCGCGGCGCAGGTTCCACACATCAGTTTTATAAAACCCCAGCTGTGATCGCTCAAATTACTTCATCATCATCATTGGAGAAAGACCGTGATCGTCCTGTCAAGCATTAACGTTTGAACCAATCCTCACAAGCTCATTCAGCATGAATGGACATGTGGCATACGGTAACATGAGTGTAATGGTAAATGGTGCCACCTGCTGGAAGTGAAGCAGAACTACAGAATCTAGAAATCAGGAGGGTGTGTCTGGATTCTCTGGCTCCTCTGCTTTGTGGTCAGCTGGTCGCCTGTGTTTCCTGTGACTGCTCCAACACGTGACGGTTACCATCATGTTGTGCTTTCAGACCTGATTCTACGCATGCTGGACTACGACCCCAAAAGCCGCATCACGCCATTCTACGCCCTGCAGCACAATTTCTTCAAGAAGACGACAGATGAAGGAACCAACACCAGTTCATCCACTTCCACCTCTCCTGCCATGGACCACTCCCATTCAACCTCCACTACTAGCTCTGTTTCTAGCTCTGGTAAAGTACACACACACACACACACACACACACACACACACTGCTCTCCACACTCTATCGCCAGCTCTGCCCCCTCAGGTCCATTAAAACCATCAGTACTCCAAAATAATTAGTTGTCCTGGACACAAACTATTCATTTACCTCACCGCTGATCAAGATAACGAGTCAGCGTCACAGGTGCCAAACGGGGACCTGTGGGGGTTCAGCCTGACGATGAGGGGACTGAAGTCAGAGCTCCGTTAACTCTCTGTCAGTAACTGGAAAGCACATCACACCCAAACTGTCCTATGAAGGAGTTAACAGGACGTGTGAATATGATGGCATGTCTTGGTCTGTCAGTTTGAGCACAAAATGGACTCCGACAAAAGTTTTTTGTTTTTTTTTTACCTTGTCTGAATAACTTGTGCTAAACTTTGAGAGGCCTCAAGCCTCGTTTCCACTGAGCAGTACATTTCGGTTTGTTACGGCGCGGTTTGCTTCCGAACCCCAAGATCTGGTTTGTGTTTCCACTGCCGACCGTGCCCTCACGTGGTGGGCGGTGACGTGCTGCCGTGTCGTGCTGCGCGCTGTAAGGGTCCACTGCAAAAACCAAAAGAAATTCATGCTCATTTTATAAAGTGTTTGAAGATTCAGTCATTGCGAAAGCAAATGTTTCTAATGAACGTCATCATGGAAGAAAAGCAAACAGGAATTATTGTTGATGTTCAGATATTTCACCACTGTACATGTACAATATGTGTGTGTGACACATAAATCCTCTTAAAACCTCTTCAAGTTGTCGTATTTACATTTAATATGGACTGCGTAATTCATGGCATAACTTGTGAACTGAACAAAATGTAAGAAAAGGTTCCACCTTAAAAGCTGCATCTGAGTGGCTCAGTGACGGAAATGATCTTTTTTTTCACCAGTAACGTTAAACTTATGACAAAGAATCAACGTGAAAAGGCAGCAAAGCGTCCTTTTGGTTTTGGTGTCATGTTTTAAAATGCTGTGGACACATTTCAGCCGGTGT